>JAMXBD010000370.1:600000-1084582 GCA_024138025.1 Combretum micranthum
AGCACTTGCTAATTGGATTATACATATATGGAAATTGTGAATGAGTGCTTTGACTTGTTGATAAACTAAATAAACAAATCTTGCACCTTTCTATGTACTCGAGTTTTCGGTTGAGTATGTAATTTATATTTGAATGCCTAATAAGTTTCCCTTTAGGCCCTCTAATTGCCCCCTGGTATCTGTTAATGAGAATATATGCGTGTGCATTTTGATAGTGATAATTTTTGTTATTGTATCAATTCATATTATCTTTAAGCCAGTTAGATTATTTGAACTAATCAGTAATTAGATTTGGTTACAAAATGTGGACGCTTAATTATGGGGTGTTTATAGTATAATTAACTTCATAAAGTAATGATTTTTATCCATGGTTTACTCATGAATTAATGTGTTGAAGGAACTAAAATGAAAAGGTCTTGAATCTACGAATTACTATTCATTTGGTAATTGTGTAGTTTTTTATATAGTTGTTATTCTTATCCATGAGTTGATAGAGAAGATGGTGAAGTCTTTCAAGTTGTGCAAATTGCTTATGCATTTGATTATATGCATAATGTTGTGCATAGTTTTCTCTTGTGTTTAGGTGATTGGACTCATAGATACATGTAATGCATATGCTGACCGGTATGGTCTCTTGTGTTTGTGTGTTTGGATTTTCATAGATAAGTCCAAGCTGAAGTCTAGGGACTTGGAGTGGTATTTTTTCAGTGCATTGGATAAGAAGTATGGCAATGGTTCAAAAACAAATAGGGCTACAGAAAAAGGTTATTGGAAGACTACAGGAAAGGACCGCGTGGTTAAAAATGGCTCCAAAACTGTTGGAATGAAAAAAACTTTGGTGTATCATTGTGGTCGGGCTCCGCATGGTGATCGCACCAACTGGGTTATGCATGAATACCGACTAGCAGATGAAGAGTCTCAGACAGCAGGCATCACACAAGTGAGAATTTAGTAAGGGTGTAATTTCATATATTAAGTCTATTCTGGATTTATGACCAATGCCATTTAGTATGTTTTATATGAGGAAAATTCGAATTTGATTTGTTCCTGCATTGTTTTTTTTTTTTTTTTGGGGGTGTGGAGAAGGATGCTTTTGTGCTTTGTAGGGTTTTCAAGAAGAGTGGTTCTGGACCAAAGAATGGTGAGCAATATGGAGCTCCTTTTGTTGAGGAGGAATGGGAGGAGGATGATGAAGTTGGCCTCTTCCCAGGCCAAGAGTTCTTCACAGATGAGGTGCGCAACACTGAGGGTGTTCGTGATAGGTCAAATGTTATTGATCAGGTATGCTACTCCAGTTGGTGAATGTTTCCTTGATATACGAGTAAAATTCTTGTGTGTGGTTTTATATTTATTCCACCTAAATATGGATCAATTTCCATACCATCAACTTCTGTTGATGGCACAGGTTGTTTGTAAGAGTGGGTACTTTTTGACCATTACTTTGTTAATGTCACATCTTCAATTTTAAGATGAGATTTTGTTGAACGCCGTATCCGAAATTTGATATGATTGGATCATTTGGAAAGCAGAATCTACATCATAAAAGAAGCTCTTCTTATCATTGCACTTCCATTTGATGGATGCATCCAATTGTAAATGTAGAGGATGAATGCTACTTATGTGTATATTTTCAAATTCGTTTTCACCGATGTGATTGTGTGGCATAGATCTTGGTAACATACTGATATCCTCAACTGGACAGAGGTATAAGTGGACTCTAGGGTGACAAAGAAGGGCACTCTCATTTGTTTTGATGGTATTACTTGTATATATGTAAATAGTGTTTTAATCAGTGTCTTGGGGAACTGGATCTATCCATTGCCGGTCAATTCATCATTGGGAAGGTTGTGGACCTTGGAGCAGTATACCAAACATGTAGTGTTTTTTATGATTTGTTCAAAATATATGTCATTCCAATAAAATTTACATTCTTTTATAAGCCCTTGCAATAATATTTTTTATAAGTACTTTTTAAATTAAGATTTACCTTTCTTCTTGTGTAATTTACCTTATTAAGGTTTCGATTGCTGAGGTATCCATCTTTGCAGAACATTGATGCAGGCACTGGTTCTGCTAATAACTTGTATCAAGCTAATTTCAATCCCACAGAATCAAGCAACTCTATTGAGAACTCGGTTGAAATTGATGGGTGTGATGTAAAGCCACCATCATTGTGTATTGATGGAATCACATCTGATATACTACAGCAGGATGAGCAGAATTTACAAGAGCAATTTACATTTAGTGCAAATTCTTTTGGGAATAATCAACACATTGATGGTTTGAATCCCGAGGATATCGAGTATTTGCTTAATGGACACTTTTTTGATGCTTCTGATGATCCTTTGTTCGGTTCAGAAGCTAATGATTTACTAAAGGACACTCAAAGTGATGACGCTGAAATTAATGTTGAGGATTATCTTACAATCTTTGATGTGGATGATAACAACTTCATAAATTACGGTCCATCTGAACTGGTGGCCAATGAAAACCCATCTGCTGAAGCTGTCTTCAGCAAGGAGGTTGGTTAATTCTCTTAAATCCTTGTCCTTGTTACTCCTTTTTTTAAAAAAAAAAAAAAAAAATTAATTCTTACTGATTTTAAGCTCGTTTTTGACATTTTTTTTATTTTTTTTTTTTGGGGCAGCCTACAAACTGTGGAGCTGAGCTAGCACCTGCTGTCAGCCAACAACTGATGGAGTCTCATGGGAAACAAGAGGTGTCCACATCAGAGCATCAACCTGTTGTCAAGGATGTTGAGCCTATAAAAGGTAAAGCACGGTTGCACCCCTCCCAGCAACTTTGCAACTAGGCCGTCAATTTCATTGTTTGTTAATTTGTCCTTATGCTTACATTTAGTTCCATGGCATGCAGACACGAAGTATTCATTCATGAGGAAGGCTAGCAGTCTCTTGGAAAGCTTCCCTGCTCCTCCTGCATTTGCGTCAGAATTCCCTGCAAAGGATGCTTTGCTTAAACTTGGTTCACCTGATCAGGCTTCAAGCTCTGTCACTGGGTTCATTAAGATCAGAGATGTGACTTCTAGTGGGAATGCTATGGACTGGTCATTTGGCAAAAATGGGGAAATCAACATTATATTGTCTATTGGGCTTCCACAGAGCAACACCTCCAATTTTGGTCCTTTTTCCAGCCTCTTTTCTGGGAAAATGCCATCAGCAGTATCTCGGAGCTGGTTATGTATTTTCTTCTTTTTGGTACTTATTCTTTCAGTGAGCATCAAAGTTGGAATAGCTTCATGTATTAGGTAATTCTATGGTATATTGAAGGAAGTTGGCATCACCAGATTCGAGGTGATTTGTTGCTTGCTGAAGGCATGGATTTCTGTGTGCAAATATTTTTGTAGTACACCAAACTGGATATACTTGGCAGATCTGGAAGTCCTTATTTATGGTTGACTACGGCTCATGGTCAGCTCTGTAAGGATGCATTTTAATATAAGAACTGCTATAGGCTTTGTAGGTACTTATCAAGCTGTGTCCATGACTTTGAAGATCTATTGAAACTGTTCAAACTATTACTACTACTTCCTCTTCAGTTGCAGTTGTGATGCTTGGCATTTGGAATCAGGATGCTGCTACTAATTCCATGCATGTGAATATGCAGATAGGTAGAATGTTATTGTTGCTGTTAAGCTTCAAGCATGAATCCTATGAACTGAACCAAAAAATTGGTCATATTTGAGATGTAAAACGTGGTTCTGGAGCTTGTAGGGTGAAATATTTTCATTCCTAGTATATGCTTGGTGCTCAGTGGAGTAGATTTGATCGCTCTATGATTGTGGGGTTTGTGGATCCGTGCTTTAGTTGCTAAATATTCAAACAATATGATTTGGGATTTGTGATGTGAAACGGTTGGTATGTGTGTGTGTGGCTACAGCTTCTATATGCAAAATGTTGCTGCTATCTTTTGGGCAGGTTTCAATTCATTTTAACTCATTCTATGTGGAGGGAGTTGAATCCATTTTACTTGCCATGGAAAGTAATCATTCGGGGTATGAAGTTACAGGATGCCTAGGCACTCACCTTTTTTTCGTGCGCGCGTGTTAGAAATAGATTCAGAACGGTTCAGATTTTGACCGACTTATTCGGTGCATAGCATTCTCCATTATGGAATTAGAGAAGTTGGAAGTTTGACATGGGTATGAAGAATCACTCTTGGAAGGTATGTTAGATGTACAAGCAGAAAGCAAGCTCTTGTACTGATCGCTGCTTTGGTTGCAGCGTTTCCAAGAGGTCAAAGTGTGAAAAACGGTGTTCATCTTTTAGCGCCAATTGAAGTAAATTCAAATGCTGGTTTAATATGGAGATGAAAGGTGGGTTGGTGCAAAAAATTGCCTTTCAACTTTCATGCTCGTAAGTCGTAACAGCTCATAACGACGGTGCTAGTTCTAGCTGGGCGTGCTTGAATGTTCTTTCGACTATCTAATGCTTTTATTGACCATTCGATTACATGAGGTGCCCTTTTGATCTGGGACCTGGTGAGTAGGTTATCGCACAGATATCGGGCATTCCACTGCTAATTTTAATTGTATTAAATTTGCATATTTTGTGCTTTTGAATGCAAATTATTATTTACAAAAAAAAAAAAAAAAAAAAAAAAAAAAAAAAAGCTCTGGCGAGCATATGAGCCTTTATTGTTAATTGAACCTCTAGTGAAGGTGCATACTTTCATTGCAAAAATTAGAAACCGAAACATCGTATCACAGAAACGCACTCAACATTAGTACGGTAAAAACAGACACAGCAGATATGAACACTTAATAGAAGCTCAAAATTCTAATATTAAACTCAAACCTAAAGTCAAACTCAAGCTTAATATCCAAAACAACCTAGAGATCCAAAGTCGAAAATGGGAACTCCAACATCAAATTATGCGTATAAACTCCGAAAATACTATAGTTTTCTGTCCGACACTTTCATGTGGCCATGAAGGAACGATGGCTGATATGATGTAACTCCTGTGATGCATGATGTCGTGGCAAAGTAACGGGGAACTGTTCGACTCTACCGAGTTAAGGAGTAAAGTCCTGTGACGTCTCCTTTATAGCCATCTTAGGTTACTCATAGTATTCCTTTCCAGAAGCTGAACATAGAATATGGGCATTGTAGAAATCAGGATGAAGGAATGACAACAGAGCTCAAATGGGCTATTGAGTTGCTTATGATGTCGCTAAAGTTCCGCTGTTCACTGTTTGGCACTGTAATGTGCTAGAATACACAAGATTGATTGCAGAACATGATGTAGGAATTGGGGATCTATTTAGCATATCCCTTTAATAACAACCTTACCCATCCATCCGTCAGTGATGCCGTTGGCTTGGGCTACTTATTAGTTCTACCTTTTCTTGTTTTACGTTTGTTGGCTCCTGGTGTGCCTACCTTGGTGATCTGAAGGAAACAATATCATACCTCCGTGTTCCTCAACAAACTTAATCCCTCTACCGGCTAGAGAAATTGCAATCAATAAGTGAATACTACCATTGCTTGCTTGAGTATGGTAGATGTTGGACTTTGGAAATATGGGCTTGGATCAATATTGGATGTAAGACTTGCAAAGATAGGAAACCGGTTAATGGCATGTTAGGCACGGGCATGGCATGGCTATTTTGATGCTTAAGTTAGAGACAATCATGATAAACCCAAAATTCAAACTAGAGAGACTGGTTGAATGTGATATTATCTATCTCCGAATAAGTAGATGGGTATTTGTAAGTGATCGACCAATTATGGTTGTTGTGGGCTAGTAGGTGAGTGGACAGTTAGTGATAATAGTTGAGGATGTTGGGTGAGTCCATGTCTCCACAAATTCGAAGACCAAGATTATCGGGCTATTTGTGTTGAATAATCAGTATGGCGGAGGTGAATGAGCGATCATCAAGACTCGCTATAGGGTTGGGTTACCCCTTATGATATATGTCAACGAAGTTTAGGCCTAGTAGATCGCTCCAATCCATTGGTATACTAGGCTCAGCTTAAGTATGCTCTAGAATGGACCATCAATAGTTGCTCCTCCGTACTCCCTTAGTTCATGGAGCAAAAGGAGTAAGTTAAGCACATGAGTCGATTGAGTCGAGTTCAGGTTCAAATTGGTGGGGTAGCCGATGTATTGTGGATTATGTAGCAGTTCTAGGCCTCGCTATCAAGTTGATCAGGATGTCGTCTTGAATGGCATTTGACAGCTCTTTTTGAATTATAGTAGGCATACTTATGTATGGGCACGCGTTGCGATGATGGGATGTGACGGTTATGTTGTCTGTACTTTATCAAATGGTGTCATCTTATGCCATTTGATCTTGATTGTTGGTGTGAATCCAACAGCTAGGGGTTTACGACCATTCGTAACTTCATCATTACCTCCTTTTCCTGAGGGTTTCTTCAAGATCTATAAATATCCTTTTGGCATAGTGGTTTTGTTTTTCCTTACACTTATTCTCTTACATTTTCTTGTGGTGAAACTGTTAGAAGCAAAACATAACTAAGCTTGTTACACACATGCAGAAGCTATAAGGTGAGTTTGTAAATCGATTTTAATTTCACTTAACCAACCATTTTCTCTTTTACCAATTTATGCCTAATCAATGCAATTATAACAACAATAATAAAGAGATAAAGGAAGAAAAGCTTATACCATATTTAACATGGAGTTCGACCCACCTCCTAGTCTCCATGATCCACAAATACCTCACTCAAGGAGGACTTCACACTTCATAGTCCAAAATAATTTGCCTTACAAAGAAGACTTCAACAATTACCTCACAACGAGGACTTCACCAATGCCTACACACATGTAGAACTTCACATAAATGTCTCAGCACATGAGGACTTCACCTATTACCTCAAACATATGAGGACCACTAAAACACACAACAACATACAAAACACACAAGAGTTGCCAACTATACTAACTAAATGGCACTACTCACATTTTCACTTAATATCACAAACACAATTTAAGAGAGCATTTTGACACAATATCAACCTATTAGGCTCCACTCTCTTCCATAGAAAACACCATAATTGAAACAACTCGACCCTTAGGGTGCTTAAGGGTGAGGTTGTTTTGCTGCACATATTGCGTCAAAGCGATATGTACAATGTATTATGTTATTGAGTGGGTTTCAAGCAAAATGACTTATAATAAAGAATAAAAATGTAGATTAATATAAAATAAGAAAGTTTTAAGGTTAAAGACTAAATATATTTTGTTGTGTTCACATGGCAGAGACATGATTTAGAATGGATTTGGATAAAATGTACATAGACTTTAACGCCACCGGTGTAAGATTCAACGCAGCTAGTGTATGTTGTTGTAGCTTAAGCAGTGTAAAGCCGGTGTTGAATTGAAGAGAAATCAAGTAATTTTAAGTATGCCGCCAGTGTTGGAGTGTACCACCAATGTACCTTTGATGAAAAATAACACGAGACGAATGATAAACCGATACGCCGCCAGTGGTGACGTTTATGCCACCAACGTACGTTTAAAAACTGCCAGTATATGTTGCGTAGAAGGCCAAAAGTTGCACGTAATCCCTATATCTATTCTTTTGTTTCCTTCTCCAAAACATCCCCAAAATCTAGAAAATCCTCTGTGTTCTTGGTTCAAGCATCCAAGGAGATTGGAAGATTGGATTCAAGTAATCAAACCTATATCTTCTCTTTAAGATCTTTAAAATCTATAGTTTTTCTTAGGGTTTATCTGTTGATTTGAAAGACAGATTGGAGAAAAACTTAGTTTTCGTGGGGATGGGATTTGTTGTTTAGGAATGATTTTTTTTTTTTTTATCAAATTTAGGTAAGTATTTTATGTTGTTGATCTTTATGATTTCATAAAAGTAGTTTTTGATGAGTTTTCATTTGTTGGCTTTGAATTGAATTCTAGGGTTTGGAAAGAGTTGTTGAGGAGATTTGTTGTTTTGGAGGATTTTTGTGTTGCGATCAAGGAAAAAAGGTTTGGATTTGGTATTTTTCGGAGATTAGGGTTTTAGATGATAATTGGATTAAAATAAGTTTATGGATAAGATATGTATTGATATTATGTTGTTTATATGATTAGGATTTTATGGAATTTCAGTTCATAGTTCTGTTCCTTGAGATTGATATAGGTATGACCATTCTTTGTTTGATGTATGTGCTTATAGGATTAGAATTGTTCAATGAATCGAATTATATTGGACTTTTAATTATATTGTTTATTGCTTGTGCTTGATCGTTGCTAGTAAAGACCATGCAAAGTGTGAGACTAATACTGGCAACCTGATGAAATATGTGTGATGGTGTCTCGAGTTAACTGGTGCATAAAAATAATTCCGATAGATTAGGAGTCGTGATAGCTTAATTATGATACGCAACAATGTATAGGAGTACCTAACATCACTATATATATATATATATAAGTATTTTATATAAGGATTTGTTTTCTTCGGGGTCATGAGTTACTCCTGGTTTAGGACTATTTGCAATTGGTTCTAAACTGTGTTGTTTGCTTCACTAATTAAATATAATAACTTGTATGTGGTGCATTAGTTTAGGTTGTATTTGAGATTTGTATGATGCATGTGCATGCGCTTTTGTTTATGGTTTGGCATACTGGGTGATTTCGCTCATTATGTTATCTTTTTTAGAATAAGTGAAGATCAAATGTACTATAACTTATCAGAATTTGATGTTTTTGTGGACTACGGAGAGGACAATAGTAGACCAAATTTCCTTGCTAATATCTAGATTACATGGGTTGAGATTATAACAAATTGAAGATTTTATGCAACCTACATATTTTATGAGATTTTCATGTTTTATGAATTTAAGACAGAATTATGAGATTTCCTTTTATGTTATAAGCTTGGATTAAGTTAGCTTTGGTTTAGCCAACAAGATTATTCAGAATTTTTTTATTTCTATGAGATATTCTAAACAGGTACCTTTTATCTGAGTATTGGAGGTTATTATTATTGTTTAATTGCGGTATAAAGTTTAATAGCCTTGGCATGTTTCTATAAAAAGATGGATACGTGGCGGGTTATGATGCCTTTAGATTTTACAGTTTCTAATTAATTTTTTATAGAAATTGTTATTAATTTTTATACAAAAAAGAAGTCTAGCAGAATGCCATTTGTTTTCTCATGGTTCAGGTTTATCAAAATTTGTAAAATTTGAGCTGTTCGAAGAATAAAATTCACAAATATTATTTTACAAATATTGCCCACAAGGCCTATTCAATGAGTACAATTTGATTAACAAACTTTTGGGACTCAAAGGCTTACATTAAATCAAATGAAAATGTTGGCAAATAGTTGATTACAATCATTAAAGTTTATAATATAAAATGATTACAAAAATTCCCTTCATGAAAAACTTATAAGGTCCATATCTTGTACAATGTCATCTAACTGGTTTACCTCGCATAGCTTTTATTCCCATCGGTTCATCAGCAAGAACTGAAAGGTTAATAAAATGAGCTGCGAAGCCCAGTACACAATAACACAAACGCACATCACATGTCACACACTTCTAATCTAATGCATCAACCATAGTTAAAAATATTTAATTTAAAATCTACAAACAACATATCCCAACATCTCAAAAATACCAACACGCACAAGAGTACTCATGACTCACACAAAAAAAAAGGGTTAGGTTCCTTTAGCAAATCATGCACCGAAGAGGGAGGTTCGATAAGTTCTCGGTACTTATCAAAAAGAAAAGAAAGAAGTAATCTTGTTCGGCTCATCTCCTCGTAAGATGCCACCAACGAGCATGGTCCATTATGATGCCTTATATAAGGTCCCATAACGTTGTATAACTAGTCATAACTTCGCACCTACTCCTAGTCAGCCACTCGATCTCGAAAATTTCCTCATTAATTACCTACCGAGCCTAACCATGCACCATGGGGTAATGATGTGCAAGAAAACTGAATATTTAGGATAACCAAACCGAAACTGGAAAACTAATATGAAAAAAAAAACGGTTAACCACTCCATTTGCTTCGGTTTAGAATTAAAGTTTTTAATTTTTTTTCGATTTTTGGTTTCGGTTTCAGTTTATAGAATCATAAACCAACGGCTTCAGTTTATAGAATCATAAACCAACGGTTTTAGTTAACTGTCTATATATATATAATTTATAATATACTTATATAATTATTTTGTTAAAAATATCAACAGTCAGATATTGAATGTTTCAAACCCTAAAGGCCTAAACTTTGAAGGTTTCAAACCATAATCTATCTTAATTTAATTGTTCTGGTTGTGTGTATACTTTATGGGTATCATGGTGCTTAGCACTACGAAATAAATGTGGATGATTATCTTGATAGCATCGATACATGTTAACAACTGTTTCACTTGTCTTATATTCTTAATTTACAGTTTTTATATAATTGAAAAAAAATGCCCTAAATTTTTTACGGACATATTAAAAAATAAGGTTAACTGCAAATTTTGCATAACCATTATGTTAAATGGATAAAAACAGAAAACCGAAAAAAATTAATTGAAAAATATGATTAACTGTTAAGGCGGTTAATCATTTATATACTATATCAGTTTAGAATTTAGATATTGAAAAACCGATTATTACAGTTAGGTTCAAAAAATAAGACCATGGACCAGTTAACCGAACCGTGAACATCCTTACCGTGAGGGCCTAAGTGCCTAAACTACTGCATCATTCGAAAGTTGAGATCAGACTAATAACCTAGTTCGAGGGTGCCACTTCTAGAGTAAGCGACTAAACAGCAACTAACACTCAATTAAGCTGAGTTTAAATTTTTAGTATGGTTATTAAAACTATCCTAGCAAGCAACACATAATTACTGCGTACCTGTCGGTCCATTTGAGCTTGCCATCCCTTTTTAAGATCGATATCCAATAATTGCTCATAATTGAAGTTAGGAATTAGTTCTTACATTTTTATTTCATTTATGTTGTTTGTTACATCTAGACCACTTTAGTTTAACCATATCTACTCAACGATAATGTTTAGAATGTCATTTGTTTTATTTAGCTAAATTATCTAGTTAATTATGTAAGTTATGGTCAATTTTAGGGTTCGATTAATCGACCCCTAGTGGGCTACATTTTTGTGGTCTGGATTCTTGATCTTTCAAGAATTGATTCCTAAAGTCCATTAATCATGTATAGTCCTTAGCGTCTTATTCCAATTATTAAATATGAATTACTTCCATTCATGTGAGGCATTTGTATTAAATGTGTTTGGATGATATTCACCATGAATAGGGCATTAATACTTGCTAGATATGCATTTTGAAGGTCTTAGAAGGCTACTTAACATTAAGGAAAGAACCGAATAAAGTTTTGTGCGATTCAAGCGAGAAAATGTGAAGTTATAAAGGGGTTGGCAAAGAGCACAGGGGGTACACAGAAGCATGGTGGGAATATGGCTACATGCATCTCCCTGTGTTCTTCTGGATTTCAAAGTATTATTGGGAGCAAAGAGAAGCACGGGGGGAACATGACTATATGTATCTCACTGTGTTCTTCTAGGTTTCATACTCATTTTTAAGACAGTGAGAAGCACGAGGAAAAGCACGATGCTATGTTCCCATTGTGCTTTTCTAGGTTTCATTTATTCCTTGTGGTTTTGAAGCCCAGTGAGAAGCATGGCTCATGTTCATACCATGTTTTTCTGGGTTTGTGTTGTTTTATGTCTAAACTTTGATATTTTTCTTAAAAACATGTTTTAGGGCAAATTTTTAGTGCTCTTAAGGTATTAGATAATTGCATTTATGCGTAGATTCAACTTTATTCAGCTTCTATATGTTAAAACATGATTAGTCTAAGTTTGTAGTCTAAAACATCTATTTTTTACAACAACACCAATATCTTTATGGTTTTTCTGCATTTTTCAAAACTTTCACGTGTTAACCTCTATCTATCATTTCTATCATCATCTTATAACAAAATGTAACACTAGATCGTGTTTATTTTCCAATATACACCATTAGGCCCTTTTAATCCCCTTTTTATTGAAATTTCTTAATATAAATAGTAATCTCATACCTTACCTTTCTTCTAAGTATTGTTTCTCCCTTGTTTCAAATGGAAATGATGATCCTAAACTCCAAAATCACTCTAAAACCTAATTTCTTGCAACCATGTCATGAACAAACATACCCAAGTCAGTTTTTCATGCTTAAAACACTAAAATACTCACATTATGATGTCTTAAAATTGCCTACTTACCTTGACACGAATTTTATTGAACCTTGAGTGGCTTCTCCATCTTCATTTGCTCAGCTTTCTAATCTTAAACTACCATTGAAGGATAATATAATCACTAACGGAGCTTATTGAGTTATAAAAAGAGTTAAATCTCAAGTTTAATGCACTTTTCTTACATTGGATTTAGGTATTACGAATTTTAAAACTCTTAAGCCCCTTGGATGTTCATGTCTTCTTTATTGTCTTAAGAAAAGAAGGAAAGAACTAGTCTTAATCTAATATGTTATTATACTAGCTTAAATGTAGACTAAAAGTGCTTACAATGGGGATTTTAGAGGCATTCTACCTTATATGGGTCATAGGGAGGTTTTTATAAACCCCTCAATTTCTAGGATAAAGTTGGAATAAACCATAACCCTAGTCAAATCGGAGTTTCAAAAGTTAACTAAGATCAAAACAATCTAGCAGTTTCAACTCCGGTAATTTCGCGCTCGAAACCTGAGAATAATATAAATAAGTTAATGATGGATTATAGATCGAAATAATATAAGATAACTTAAAAAGATCATATTTGTTAAAATTAGATTTGTTTTGAACCCGAACGGGATCAGTCCTAAAAAACATGCCTCGATGCCCGAAATAGTAAAAATATTCGATAATACCAAAAGACTTGTAATTATACAAGGATTTCAAAAATATCAGTTTCATAATTTTTTGATAACTAAAAATATCCAATATAGCTCGTTCACATGTATTTTTATTACTATCAGTTTTTTATTTGTCTAGTCTACTATTCATAGTATTATTTTACTATTCATTACTATTTTGCTATCTCTACTTTTTCTTACAACCCACTTATAATCTACACACCTATTCTTACACTTTTACATTTTCAATACAACTTTATTCATATCAAACCTTACACATTATTACTTTTCTTTACAAAAATATAAAATTTAATCGAAACTCTTTCCCTCTCCCCCTTTAGTTGCTGCCGGCCCCCTCTCTCTTTTCTTATTTATTTCTTTTTAAATTTATTTTATTACATCTAATTTCTACTCCAAAATTCTATAAATATCACCTCCCTCTCGACTTCTTTCACACTTCTCATTCTTCCTACTAAACCCTACCAAAATCTCTCATCATATCCTCTCTCCAAATTTCTCTTCCAAACTCTCTCTTCTCTTCACAAAACTACTACCCACATAATTTTACACTCATTATCTTCTTCTTTCAACATAAACACTAACTTGGGTAAAAACTTTCTACCATTGATTTTTTTTTCATGTCATGTCACTTAACATGACCATAGTGTTGTTTCTCAAAACTCATGTGAGTTATAGAAGTAACAATATGTTCATGTTTTGTTCATGCATATGCCAAGAATATCAATTATATTATTTTGTTATATTATTGTTATTATGTTGTTATTATACTCCTAATCTAACCTTATACCTATATATATATATATATATATATTTGAGTATATGTATATCTATATATTTCTTAGAGCCTAAATGCTCACTAACTATCACTAACATGCTTGTTATCATTACTCTTATTATTATTGATCTTATTATTGCTTTTTCTTTTCTCTCTTTTCCTTTTTCTTTTTCTTTTTCTTTTTCTTTGGGACTAGTCTATTCTTAGTCTTGGGTTACCTTAATGAAGTTAAGGCTCCCAATACTTGACTGGATACCTTGATGAAGTTAAGGTTCCCAATACCTAATCATATTATTTTGTTTATTTGCTTATTATATTTCTTTCTATCTTATCATGTATTATTCTTACCCCTTTTTTATTGCTATATAATCATATTCAAGCATGATTATAATGTCTTTGTCTTAATAAAAATAAAAATGGGTTCTTTCTTTAATAAAGAAAAGTAAACTAAATTTCTTATCACTTAATAAATGATTTTTCAACAAAAGATCTAAGTATTGTTTTTAATAAATTATTTTCAAAAGCTTAGACAAGCAAATAATAAATTTTAAAGTATTAGTAATGAAGATTTCTTCAAATAATAAAAGGAACTCATTTCTTTTATAAATCGAAATTAAATACTCCATAAAAATATAATTTTTAACATTAAAATTAAGATTTTAACCCAACTATATCTCTTATAAAACTTAAATAGGTTCATCATAAACTTTGAAAATCATTTACTAAGTAAGCTTCTACAAGACTTAATTTTTAATATTGTTATTCTCTTTTCAAAGTTATAATGAAATTTTTGCTAAGTTCTAATATTGATAATTCTGATTATGACAGCTTTTTTTATGAACTTATCTAAAGAGATTATGCCACCACTTGATAAATATTAGGAATCAAACAAAATTTTCAAATCAAAGTAAAATCAACTCACTATTTTAGAAACCAACTTAGAGAAATAAAATTTATCAGGAAAGTGAAGTTTTAAAAAGGGTAAACTTATTTTTCTGAAAAAGTAGAAGAATATAAAAATGAGAGGAAAATGTGCATTAAACACAACTCCAAATATTATGCAACACCAACAACTTAAGAAGAATTTTGAAAACCTTATTTTTTCAATCACTAGAAATAAAATTGGTAGATAACTTAAAGGACTAATTTTTTGGAAATTAATTTATCTTCGAATGAATTAGGAAATAAAAATATAAAAGGAAAACACTTATTTATAATAATCCGAAATTTGTAATTTCTTTCAAACCACTTAAAGAGAAAATTTTCAAAACCATAAAACAAGTCATTTTACAAAAATAATTGTTGAGACAACACCAATAGAATCATGCATAAAATATGAGTATATTTATGTATCAAAGGGATTTTTCCAACCATATACATACCTATATATTTGTTTAAGGATTTTTGGGTAAAGAAAAGTTTGGAAAATCATATTTTAAGAGCTAGGAATTTCATAACTATTCTATTCTATGGTGTTTTGGAACCCAAATAGCTTTTTTAAAAAGTTATTAAAAATAATTGTTGTTCACTTGCTTGATTCATTCCATATGCTTGTTTAATAACTTTTTAAATTATTTGATACAAGTACGTTAATCCAGGAATATTCTCACTAGGCTATTTGAGCTTACACCCTAATAGACTTTTTTTGACATAAGATCGATATCTCTTTTGCCCAAGGATTTCACATACAAGTGGAATTATGTTTTGGGAAGCTTTTGGAAATTCTTTTGAAGATCTTAGAATAGATTTTCTTTAATAACTTTTAGTTCTAGTATTGTTTCTTTTTGGTGTAAGACTAAGATGATATTATGATCTTTGAGATTTATCAGGGAATGCCCCCAAGAAGATGTAAAGACCATATCCTTACTATTGAAGTTAGATACTTATCTAGATTTCTTGTATACTATATTTACTATCTCAAACTACACATCCCACTAGAGTCTCCTATTGTTGTGATAGACACCTTACATATAGTGTTGAAGCTTTCGCATGACTTCGGGAAATCATTCTTAAGTTTTAATACTGTATGTGGTAGACTGTCACATCTAAAGTACCCTTAGGGTGTGACAATTTTAGTGAAGAAGAAATGAAGAAAGGAGAAGATAAGTAGGAGAAAAAGAGGGATGGGGGCAGCCATCCAAATTTTGGGGATGGGGAGGTCTAGGGTTTTTCTTCTTTTTGTTTCATGGTGCCACGAGGCACCATCCATACCATTTATTTTTACATCTACTAGAATTTGAAAAGTTTATTAGTTTATGACTTGTTATAAATCTTTGGTTTAAATTATGATTTAATTTCTTAAATAAATTCTTTTTTTCTATTTAATTAAATTTCAAGTTCTAATTTACCCCAAAACTCGATTAAGGATAAAATTATAGTTTTCGAAAAAGAAAGGCTCTATTTGTATTTTTTTTATTCTTCTTGTAAAATTTTCATTTAAAGTACTATCATTAAATTATAATTTAATTTACTTTGACATTTGAATTTTTTTTTAATTATCAAAATTTAGTTCTCGATTTGGGGATTTTGAAAAATTTTGCAGTTTAGATCTATACGTGAACCTAATTGGATTTCATTGACTTTGTTTGATTTTGATTTCTAATGATTGGTGTTTGGATCACTTCAATAACACTTCTATTCATAAGCTCTTAAAACAAACTAGTCGTTGTCCCTCAAAACAGCTATCAACGGTCGGATTTCAAAAGCTACAACAACTATTTTTTGGCCTACTGGCAAGCCGATCCAATTCCCCACTGGATAGTTAGTGCAAGTCGTACCCTTGAAGGTTAGAATTGTGTCTAAAATTGTGGGTGCGATCTTTCCTGTGATAGCCACTTATCAGTTTGACAGTATTTCATATTTTGATCATATCTCTCTCATCTGTACCCCAATTGAGGTGATTCAAGATGCTACAAAAAGCTTAGAGATAGCTCTATAACTTTCATATTTTAATCTTTAAGCCAAAGGAATCAAGTTTTAACCTGAAACAATAAGCACAAATAAAAAACACAAATATATATGTACACATAGCTGAAATGTATTACAAACATGTTTTTCTTATTAAATGTAGGTGAACTAAGTTGTGGAGCATTTGTGTAATGCATTTTCTCATCAAAATAAGATTATAACCTCCACAGGTTTAATAAAAACCCTACAAAATCTTTGTCTTCGTCTTCGAGTAAACATCCTTTTATTCACAATGACTGGTGAGAGGTGTAGTTCTTCCTATACTGTGAGTGATGCTACTCACAATAGTAATCTAGGATAGGCTTCTCTCCTTCCTACCACGATGTGTTAGCCCCCTATTGCCCAGAATTTTATGGAACGCAGGGCGAAGGAGTATGGTCTTGCTGTTAATGACTATTCCACTCCTCTTCATGATAGCTATTACTTGTTTATGATCATCAAATCCTCTCCCAGGGACCTTTATTTAGTGGAGGAGGTAGATGAAAGCAATCCTGGAGATGCTTTTGATTCTCTAGCTAATTTAGATGCTGAAAGTGGGCCAAATAATTTTCATATTGAGATTATTGAGAATGGCTTTCACGAAATACAAGAGTAGTATTTTGCTAAGGGTCCAAGCAAGTATTCCATTACCATACCCGGTCCGAGTGATCGAGTAACTTTAGATTATAGGCTTAGGTTTTGTGTCTATACCAGGTGCATGGAGTATAGTTTACATTTCCCTTTATCAAATTTTAAGCATGAGGTGCTGGCCTACTTCAACTGGAGTTTGGCCCAACTAGTATTGAACTCTTGGAGACTGCTGATTGCTCTTAAGGCCTTGTGTATGTGGTGGGAGGAAGACGAGGGGCATTGTTGGGACATATTATGTCATAGGTTTGCTCATTGTATGTCATAGGTTTGTAGGTAGCGATGGCAAGGGATGATCTAGAGACATTAGCTAACTCTTCGGCCCTAAGATAACAAAGGGCAAAGGTCAAAGGAAGGCATCATTAACCACTGTAGGTGGGAGACAAGATGCGCAAAGTCGCAATCTCAACCCTAGACACTTAACGACTAAAAGAGAAAGGCACCTAAAGGGTCTTCGAATGCCAATAGAGGTGATGCCAACTAAGGGAAGGGGGATATTAGAGCTGTGCATGCAGGGCGGGTTATGCGGGCCAGCTCGTATAAATCGCAAAAAAATGCAGGTTGGGCTAAAAATTTTAGCCCATTTAATGCGTGGGCCAAAATGGCTAGCCCCACATAACCGGCGGGTTGAAGTGGGTCGACCTGCTGCAGGTCGGGTTAGCCCACGAACTCGCACTTAAAAAACTTTAAAAAAAATTAAGTAGAAATCTTATAAAAAAAAACCCTTAGTACATTACCTTTCTTATTTCCTCGTCACTTTACTTTTCTATTATTTAGTTGTTGAATTTTTATTATGTAATTTTTATTGGTGTTATGTTTTAAACTTTAAACTTTAATGTTTATTATATCTATAGTCCTTTTAATAATACTTTTTTATTTATATTTGTTAGATATTTAGATGCTTCTATTAAAATAAGCGACATAATAGTAATTGGTAATTTCCATGATGTATTTTTTGTTGCCATGCCAAAGAAAAAAAATTGGAATGGATTCTAAATTCTATTAGTTAAAATAAAAATTTGGAATGGATTTTAATTTCTATTAATTAAAATAAATCCTTTTATGTTGAGATAAAAAATTTTAAAATAGAAGTGTATAATTTTTCCATACAAGATTATCATCTAAGATTAGTATGTAAGTAATTTATGAGATAAAAAGAAATATATTCTATATTTAAATTATTAAAAATTAAATTTTAATTAGAATTCTTATAAATTTTTTCAACAAAAAAAATATATTAGCGGGTTTGCGGGCTACTCCGCATACTACGCGGGTTGGACTAAAAATGTTGGTCTGCATAGTAATGCGGGCTTAAGCGAGCTAGCCTGCATAACCCACGGGTTGAAGCAGGGCGGGGCGGTTTGGCCCGCATAACCCGTTTGCACAGCTCTAGGTATATGCCAATCAGTTCCAGACTCTTTCAAAAAGGCCTTTCATGAGAAAAATGTGGCTTTAATCATTCCATTAGCGAGTAGCAGATCCCTGTCTATAAGCGAGAATGATCGTAGGATTATTGATGTGATAGTTGGAGCTCCGAATCACTCTAGTTTTGGTCATTAGCTAGATGACTCAGTTGAAGTAGACTCTAGTGAATCACATGAAGAGTATGTGCTTATGCCGATGGAACATAAGGCATTTCTAGTCTAGTTATTACTCTTCCACCTGTTTCTTTACCTTATAGGGCTATCGGATGCATCAAGCTGTTATGTGATGGCAGGCATTTCATTTGTTTTCTTTGGGTTTACTGATGGAGAATGACTATTAACTTGGGCATTTTGGTTATGTAAATGCTTTTATGTTAATTTAAATTGATTTTCCCCGTTTGGTCTGGTTATTACTTATGGCATCTGTAGAAGATTGCTGAAGGATTGCAAAGGTAATATTATGTAGCAAGAATTTGCAATAGGTGAACAACATGTTAATGTCTAAGTTTTCTAACCGAGATAGATAGTTAAGGGAGGTAGGTCTTGTCCTTGCCATGAGTTTGTTTTTCTATCGAAAGATTTTATAATTTCTTTAGTCAGTAAGATATCCTTTTTTAGATGCTCAATCAAATTTTTTTTATACGGTATTGATTGTAAACAACCTGGTCATTTGGTCCCCAAAATTATGGTTTGGCCGATCAGATGTTCTCATGTGGGACTATAGGGATTTTTTAAGACACAGATGCCTTGAGTAAGTAACTAGGTCATTCAGTCCCTAGAGTTTTGGTTTTTTTGGTCAGATACTCTCACATAGGATTTATGATGTTTTGGGGGACAAGTGTTGAACGTAAGCAACCAGTCGTTCAGTCCCCAGAGTTGTGGTCCGGTTAATCAGATTCTCTCATGTGAGACTTTAGGATTTCTTAAGGCACAGGTGCCTTATATAGGTGTCCTAGTCATTCATTCCCCTAATTTATGGTCTGCTCAATTGGATACTCTCACATGGGATTCAAAATTTTTGATGATGTGCATGTTAAATATAAGCGCCTTAGTCATTCAGTCCCCATAGTTATAATTCAAGCTGTTGGATGCTCTCATAATGGACTTTGGGATTTTTAAGGACACGAGTGCCTTACATAAGTGACCCATTCATTTGATTTCTAGAGTTACCAACCGTTTGGTCATACGCTCTTTTTGGGATGCAAATGTTGAACGTAAACGACCCGATTGTTCAGTCCCTAGAGTTATGGTGTGATCGATCGGATGATCTCACATGGGAATTAGGATCTTTTAGGATGTAACCGCTGAACGTAAGCAACTTGTTCATCTAGTCTCTAGAGTTATGGTTCGATCGATCGAACATCGTCACATAAATTTAGGATTTTTTGGGATACGCGTGTCGGACGTAAGAGAGCTGATCATTCGGTCATCAAAGTTATGGTTTGGTCGGCTAGATACTCTCACATAGGATTTAAGATTTTTTATGATGAGTATGTTGAACATAGGTGAACTGATTCCTGGCCTCCTAGAGTTGTGGTTCATTCGGCCATACACTCTTATATGGAAATTAGGATTTTTTAGGACATGATTGCTAAATGTAAACGACCCAATCCTTGGATCCCCAAAGTTATGGTTTGTTTGGTTGAACGTTCTCACATGGGACTAAGGATCTTTTCTGATGTGGGTGATAAAGTAGGTGACCTAGTCATTCAGTCACTAGAGTGATGGTCCGTTTGTTTAGACACTCTCACATGGGACTTTGGATTTTTATATGGTCCAATGAATAGCGTGAGATGACCATGTCTTTTCATAAGAAAGGTCTGAAATTTGCATTTCTAATGGAAATAAAATGGAATAGGAAAAGAAATAAAAAAATTTCATGCAAATGTAAATTTAATTAAAGTATTTCCTTAGGCCATTGGCATTCCAACTTCTATGGATTGGGTATTCGTCGAGTCATTCCAAGCGGTAAGCACCATTATTAAGATTCTTGATGATCAAAACGGCTCTTCCTAAGTGGGGTTCAGTTTTTCTTAGCCTTCTTTGGCTCCCATATTAGCCAACTTACAGCATATTAGGTTGTCCGAGTAAAATTCTTTGTGCTGACTTTCTTATTGAAGTACCGCATGGCCCTGAGTTGGTAAGCCATGAGTCTCACTTCAGCCTTGTCATGGAGCTACTCTATGGTGTCGAGATTGGTCCACAGTTTAACCTCATTCATCGATCATTGGAAGTCCTGAGTTCTTAAGATTGAGAGGTCCACTTCTACAAGGTGGATGACTTTTATGCGAAGTGCTAACTTATGGGGAGTTTTTCCGACAGTTGTTCTATGTACGATTTTGTATATCCATAGTATGTTGGGTAGTCGATTTGCCCATCCCACGTTGTTTCAGTCGACCATCTTCTTGAGGATTTTAGCATTAGTGCAGTTGACCACTTCCACTTGTCCATTGGTCTAGGGATGGGACACAAATGTATGTCGTATTTCGAAATGGTGGAACTGATAGGGTTCCTTGGATTGGTTGTTATCAAATTGAGTGTCGTTATTAGTAATTAAGACTTGTGGCTTTTTAAATCTGCACATGATATGGTTAGTCACAAAAGATTCTATGGATTATTCCGTGATATTTTAGACTACTTGAGCTTCTACGTATTTAGTGAAAATAGTCAACCACCACAATGATGAATCTTTTTTGTTCAAAAGTCCTGGGACTATATCCAATCCCTATTAGGCGAATGGCTAAGGACTGGTGAAGGTCTAAAGGTCGTTACTTAGTGCATGGGCTAAACAGACATGTTTTTAGCATTGAGGACATTTCTTTGCTAGGTGAGTTATGTCCTTCTTCATAGTTGGCTAATAGTAACTAAGGTGAAGGCCTTTCATGTAGAGCATCAGTTAGCTACACGATTGCTGCACTTTTCGAAGTGCAATTTCTCTAAGATGAGGACGACTTCCTCTAGTAGAGGCAACGAAGGAGGGGCATGCTTTAGCGTCTACTGTATAGGACACCATTTATAAGTGTAAAGTTGGCGGCTTGGTACATGAGTTCTTTTGTTGCTTTTCTATAGATCAAAAGGGTGTCATCTCATAGGTACTCCCTTATGGGATCCATCCAACATGGTTGCGTAGGATTTTCTCCAATTTCAAGAGTTTCATGGTGTTGCCTGTCAATGATGTGTTAAGAGAGGTATTCTGATTCAGGTTGGTGAATTGCATTGGATAAAAACCTTTTAAAGAATGTCAAGTTGAAGTTTTCAAAAATTAATAAAACTAATAAGTTTTGTTCAACTTCGGATAGTAATTACCAATAATAGGCAATCACATCTACCGATGTAGCATAGATAATATTAGGTTGGATCCTAAGGGATCGATTGCAACTATCTTACTCCCATTTCATCTATTATCCAGCCAAAGAAAATTAGAAGAACATATTGAAAACAGAAGCTAAACTAGGTTAATCAATATTCTAAAACATTTTTAGGGAAAAATTAAGGATAGGTTTGTAAAAATGCAAGACAATAGCCAAGATTTGCTTCACCAATTCCTTATCATGTGATTTCAAATCAAAACTTTAAGAGAGTTGTTGCTGGTGTATTTGTACTGTCGGATTCGCTGAAATAAGTTAAAGCCTCTCTTAAGTTCAGTAACTCTAGACCTAGACCAAACCATCGGAATCACTTCTCAAGCTATCAACGGTCTAGACCCGCATAAAGCTTAAGAATCCTTTGTTTTAAAACCAACTCAATGAATTAAAAAAACAAAAGAGACAAAAGTCTCACAACTCCTCTCTCATGGCGATTATGACTAACTCCATTAGTAGTGACAGATCTATTCAAAAGAATGACCTCTCGCCTATTTAGATAAAATTAAACGCGAGTCTGACAAGTACACCATGCAATTAGACCCACGAATATAAATTCAAGCTACTAATCACAAATACACAATCAATTTACTTAAAATTGCATTTGAATTCACATGAATTAGATTTGGATTCACAAACCTTAAGTTGTAGGAGATTATTTCTCCATAGGTTTAAACATTAAGCACAATTTTAAAGAAATAAAATCGAATCAAAGAATATTTTAATTACGATCAGAGTCTCACAAAAATTATAAATAATGGTTAAATTGATTTTACCTAGAAAACACAAGATTTCTAAAGCAAGAAGAAACTTATTCTTTTGCCTCAAGATTTCTCTCTTTACTCTACGTTAGAAAAAAGTTACAATATTCTACATTATTGATTGCATGCCTCTGCATGCTTATTTATTAGCTCAGGGCACATAAATCATGATGATTTTATAGCTGATGCGGTAGATTTTTGAATAACATAATTCATTTTCTTTCTTCACATGCATGTCTGCTCACACATTAACTTATCATCAGGTGGTTGACTGCTCAAGTATTGCATTGAATTCAGGGCTCGACCTTAGCTTGAGTATTCTATCAAAACGCATGAGTTTTTGCCCATCTTTCCATCGAGGGGTAAATTCAGGATGTTTAAGGCTTAATGCTTGAGGCATGACTTTAGTTTAACAAAGGTTTGGTCTTCATTCAACAATTGTCGTGGGTCAAACTTAGGGCTTGACAATGTGACACGACAGAATTTGTTCTTCAAAGTCCAAGGTTCGATCACCTCTAAACATACATCGAGGGTCATGCTGAGGGCTGATATAGGGCATGAAGACCACTTTGCCTTGTTTTTCCTTAATATTAGGCCTCGAGTAGTGCTTTTGTGGGGCTCGATTGATTCCGTCTTCAAGTATTGTTGTTATTTTGCTCCAAATCTGATTTTAAACACTTTAATTCTTCTTCTTTTGATTCTTAGAGCTAAAAAACTACAATTAAACATTAAAAGCACCAGATTCACAAGAATTTAATAAAAAAACGCATCAATTTAGGCCCAAATTCCTATGAATAGAATAAAGTAAAATACATTTTTCATATTCCATGAATATCCCTTCTCTTAGCTCAGAGTTTAAGAAGCTTACCATAGTGAATTTAGAGGATCTGTTAGCCTTCGTGTATTAACTAGATGGATATTGTGAATGCCCCAGTTAGAGAAATTTGCAATCAAAGCTTATACAACTTCAAGGTAGTTCATCATGGAATCTCCCTTGGTTTCATATTCTCCTTTGACTAGCAAAATGACAAGTTGAGTTGGAGAAGATCATTAAGGTATCAACTTTGGCTTTTGTTACTAGTTTCAATCTCGTTACGAGTGCCTCATGTTTTACCTTATTGTTGCTAGCATCAAAGCCAAACTTGAGGGGGAAGAATCTCTTGATGTTGTATGGGCCTTAAATCATCAAAGCGGCCTTGCAGCCTTCCTGATTGGAGGACCCATCCATGTGAAAGGTCTATTTTGGCTTCCATTCGTTAAACAGTCATGTATTCTGCGATGAAACTAGCCAGTACCTAGGCTTTTATGGCTTCATGGGCCTTAAACTGTACTTCTTATGTGCTGAGTTCTAGCACATATTTCATCATTCTACCTGATGTGTTGAATTTATGGACCATGGCATGTAGGGGCTATTCGGAGAGGATTATCACTTGGTGGGCTTCAAAATATGGCCTGAGCCTTGTAACGGAGATGACGATAGCTAAGGCAAATTTCTCAACTTTAGAATACCTTTCTTTTGGCCTTTGAAGTATGTGGCTGATATAGTAGATTGGTCTATGTTCGCGAGCTTCTACCCTTAGACTAAGATGAAGGAGATGGCTCTACTACTTACAGCCAGGAATAAGGATAACTCCTCTCCTAATACAAGCTTAGCTAGGACGGGCGGGGCCATCAAGACTTTTTTCAAATCGAGAAAGCTTTTTTGCACACATCCATTCACCTTAAGTTCATCGAATTTTTAAGGTTCTTGAAAAATTCAGTGCACCAATTGGCACTTCAAGATATGAAATGGCTTAGGGCTATGTTCCTACTAATGAGTCTCTAGACGTATTTGATTGACTTAAGAGGAGTTGTATCTAGTACAAATTTGATTTTCTTAGGATTTGCCGTAGTTCCTCATCACATGACCACGTATCTTAGAAATTTTTCGGACAATGCTCCTAACACGAACTTTTAGGGGGTTAAACTTCATTCGATATTGTCTCAGCCAATTGAAAGTTTCTTGTAGATCTTTGAGATGGTCCTTAAGGTTTAAACATTTTTATGATCATGTCATCTACATAGACTTCCATGTTCCCATTCATATGTTTTTTGAAGACTGTGGTGACCAGCCTCTAATAGTTAGCCTTGAGGTTCTTTAAGTCAAACAACATTACTTTGTAGTAGTACGTGCTAGAGTCAGTGATGAATGATGTGTGCACCTAGTTCTTTGGTTCCATCATTATTTGGTTGTATCAAGAGAAAGCATCTATGAAGCTTAACAAGGCATACCCAAACGTTGAATTAACTAACAGATCTATTCCTCAGAGGGAAAAGTAGTCCTTTGCGCATGCCTTTTGAAGTTGATGTAGTTTACTCAAATTCTTCACATTCTAAGGGCCTTTCTTACCATCACTACATTGGCAAGCTGTGTGGGGTATCTTTCTTCTTGTATGAAACTTGCTTTGAGCAATTTTTGAATCTCTTCTTCCATAGCGGCTTTTCAGGCAGTAGCGAGATGATGTCACTTTTGTTGCATTGTCTTCGGATCAATGATGAGCCTATGGGTGATGGATTAGGGTTAAGTCGAGGCATGTCGGTGGCCGTCTGCAAGAGGATATCATGGTTGAGTTAGAGGAAGTGAATTAGTTATTCTTTAAACTTCTGCAATAGTGTAGAGCCAGTCCTAGTGACCAAAGCAGGGTCTTTACCTAGCGATACTTCTTCAATAAGATCGGTTAGTTCTTCTTAGCCCTCATCTAGGTTGGCTTTCTTCTATGTTAGTTGATCAAGGAATGAGTCTAGCTAGTATACTTCATCTCTCGCCAAGGCTCGGATGTACAATCTATGAGATAAGTCTTGGTTGCCTTAGCATATACTGACCCCGCTTGGGGTGGGGAACTTTGCCTTAAGGTGGGTTAGAGACGAGACCATGCAAAAGAGAAAGATGGCTGGTTGACCGAGTACCATTTTGTAAGGCAATCAACAATCCACTACAAGGGATTCTACTTCAATTTAGGCCTTTTGTTTGTCATCACCCTGTCTCATTGGCAAAGTGACAATCCCTTTGACCTTGATCAGCTAGTTGTTGAATCCAAACGTTTCGTATCTACATGGTTTCAACTTCTTCTAGATGTTGTCATCATGAAGCCTATCAAAGGCATGGCTAGAGATAATGTTTGCACTACTCCCAGTATCAACCATCATGTTCACCATGTTGAAGCTTGCTACTCATGCCTTTATGACGAGATCATCTTGATGTGATATTTTAATACCGTTCACGTTGGCGCTAGTGAATTCGAAGGTCATATCAAGTTTCTCTCTCTTTGTCAGGAGCATCATCTCCTTTCCTTTGTCGGTTCTAAAGAACTGGGAGAAAACCGTGAGATGTGGTCCTTCGATGATGGCATTCACTACCCCTTAGGTTGCATCATTGGTTTATCCGTCTGATCAGTTGCTGGAATATTATTGGCGATTGTTCCTTCTTCTTTGATTTAGCCTTTCTATAGCATTGTTTAGGTCAACCATGTATTGCCGTAGGAGTCCTTTCTTCGGGGCTTTTTGTAGAGCGACTTTCAATTGATAGCAGTTGTTGGTATTGTAGCCTAAGTCTTGGTGGTAGTCACAATACTTGCTAGTATCCTTTCTGTCAAGGTTGCTATCCAGACACCGATGAGCAAAACGAGGTAAAATATCCTGACAAACAATTTATACTAGAAATGTATTGAGATATTTATACAATATTAGATTAAATTTTATTAGCTCATAAAAATATCAGTTTTAGCCTTTGTACATGTATTTTTATCTCTACTTGTAATTTATTTGTTTTGTCTACTATTCATTATTATTCATTTACTATTCATTCTACTCTACTTTTTCTTATAACTACTCTTACACATATCTCTTATAACTTACATACTTATTTTTACATTACTTTACCAGTACAAGTTTTTATTACATTTTACTTAACTTTTCTTTTACTTTATCGACACTCCCCAACCTTTTCCTCCATTTTTTTTCTTTTTCAATTATTTTCTTACTTCAATTCACTAATTTCTCTCTATAAATACCCCATTCACTCCTTTACTTTTCACACTTTTTATTACACATAACAAAACTCTACCATACACACAATTCTATCTCTTTATTTATCTAAATACTAAACCCTCTCCACATGATGTGATATGTGATATGTGTATGTGTATCATTTGATGTTTTCCATAAAAATCCTCATGATGTATAATGCTAGGGAATGAAAATACAAGATAACACATTATTCATGTCACACAATGTTATGTTATGGCATGTTCATATTCATTATATGTTAATTATTGTTCTCAATGTTAATCTAACTTTCCCTATAAATATGTATATGTATTTATTTATATTTATTTGGAGTCTAATGCTCAGTAACTTAACTTTATTTATTTCTTACATCTTATTATTATAATTTATTTATTCTATGCTTTTATAAGTCTCGTCAATTTCTAGTCTTGGACTGGTTAATAAATCAAGTCCAAAGAAAACTGGAGAATTCAAGTCTCGGAGAACCTTGATACAAAGCTAAAACTCCCATGCTTTTCATATTATTTGTTTGATTTTATGAGACTAAAATACTTCAAGTCTTAGAAGCCTTGATAAGAATCTAAGACTTTCGTATTTTATTTCTTTGCGCTTTAATTTTGTTTATTAATCATGGTGACTGGATTATTTCAAGTCTCAAGAACCTTGACCATAATCTAAGACTTTCATATTTCTATTTTTTTTTTAATGTTTTCATTCATGATCGTAGTTATTTCTTTTTTTTTTTTTCAGTTGATCTTGCTAAACTTAAAAATTAATAAGCATAGTTAAGTTCATGTATATAGATGCTTATAGTGATGTTGATAAAGAAAGCCCTACAAATTTTAATGTTGATAATTCTTTGTTATGTAAATAATTTTCTAAATCTATTTTCAAAGCCTTAGAAATCATTTAAGTAAAAGCAAACTTTAAAACAAAAATCAACCTCCTATTTTTTTTTCTTAAATGACATGACTCTATGTAACATTTGGAAAATTTTACAACTTGAAATTCTTTTCTACATGAAAATCAATGTTTTGATAATCAAGCATACAATACAAATGTTGAACAAGGATTATAAGATATTAAATAAAGAATGGTATTTTATTTCCAAGTTCAACTCATTTATTTTAAAGTATTAAGAAGTAAGAGTTCACTACAAAATTTCAAAATTGAATTTTTGGTAAATCTAAAAAATTACTATTTCTATGAACCTATTTAATGAATAAATTTCTTTCAAGCAACATCCCTAGAATCATACCTGTATTATGAACTATCTTTAAGTCTTTAATGTCTTTTAAGTCTACGGATAAATTATAAGCATGTGCTAGAAAATCTAAATAAGATAAAAATTTTAAAAAAATTGTTAGAATCAAACCATGAGAGGTCTGGGTGCAATCTGTACCACATGATTCAAAGACCTAATGACCTTAAATGTTTGAAATAACCTTATAAATGAATAGATCATCTAAAGTAGGTAGAAATCCACTATTTATATGCAAAATTTGGAGCTAAAATGAGAACGTTATGACCATTTTAAGGTTTAGACTAGATAAATGGGAATTCTACTGTAAATAGAATTCGTGAGTTAGAAAAATTAATTGAACTTAGTATGAAATACTCATTTTAAGTATTTATTTGTTCAGGTGACGAGAATTACGATACTTCTTTTCTCGAAGATTATTTGACTAGGAATTGCTCTAATGGATGAGTGAATTCTTTCTTTTATTTTCATTACCTTGTATGTGTTTGTAAAGCAGAGCAGTAGAACATAGAGAAAAGATAAAAATGGATTTGCATGTAGATTATCATGGGAAAATGCTAATGATTCATGAGTGTTTTCTTAATGAATGTTAGGAATATCAAAATCTCAATAAAGTTAAGTAATGCTTTATGTTTCTTTTATTATGTTGTAAAGTGTGTGAGTATCGTATTGATCACCCTAAATAGATAGTAATGATATTAGAGTTGAATAATAAATTGATCATGCATAGCACGTCGTAGAATTATGTCATTGAAGGTTGCTACTTCTATGCAAAGAGAAGGAAAACCTATGAGATCCTACTAGGGGTGTAGATCTGCTCCTTCTTAAAGAAATTACAAACGTTCGTGTCCTTAAGGAGGAGCCATGCTGGCTAATTGCTATAAGTAAGTGCTCAGAAACTAGTAGTAGAGGATGTGAAAATCCTCAATTCGAATTCCCTAACCAATGTCATGGAGGGGTAAATCCATTCTATATATAATTTCCGAATGACCATACATATTTGTGTGTTTCATGTGGTTGTTGCATAGCATATGCTTTAACTAGTAAACTTGTTTATTAATGGTTGGTGCAAATTATGGGAAGTATCTCACTAAGCATATTATAAACTTACACTCCCATAGATGTTATTTGAAATAGGAATACTTGAGAATTTACTCAAGGAAATCACTAGTGGATTTTGGGACTATGATGAAGGATCTAGGAGATTGGGATGAAGCTGCCTTTAGAAACCTTTTATGCCAGATATATGATATGTTTTTACATTGGAGATTATTATTAATAGTTGTATTATTCGAATCATTTGTGGACATTAGCAGGGGGTATGCCCTAAGAATGTAATATACTTTATTTAACTTTAATGATATATAGTTTTCTTGCATTGCTATTTAATTGCTATCATTATAAATTGTGCTACTCCAAAGTGTTCCTTTTGTTGTGAAGTACGCCTTATGCATAATATGGAAGCCTTGGTGTGACTAGGGTAGTCATTCATAGGTTTCAATACTATGTATTATGAACTATCACGTTTAGGATACCCCTTAGGGCGTGACAAAGAGAAAGCTGGATTCGAAGAATCTTTATTTCTAAGGATGCAAGTGGGGCGGGTCGTTATAGGGTACCCAAGTGCCCAACCCGCTAAAAACCCTATAGGTTCAAACCCTATAGGGTTTTGGGGTTAAAAAAAAAAACCCGATAAGTTATCGGGTCAAGTTCGGGTTTATTATATAACCCTTGGGAAAACCCAACCCGACATAAAGTTTAAAATATAAAAAAATTAAAAATATTAAGTTATTAAAGCTAGGATCCCATTTATATTTTATATATATGAAAGTAAGTGGAAATGAAGTATTTGTATCCTTTTATATGATATTATTTTCTAAAATTCATTCTTTCAATATAAGTGTTTGTATCATTAATAATTTAAAACAAAATTCTTTCTTTTTTTTCTTTAGAAAAAAAATTGAAAACCTTGGGGTCGGGTCGGGTTGTGGGTTCCTTAAAACCCCATCGGGTCGTGTTTTGGGAATGATAAATCTCGGATTTTGGGACACCCATTAAGAATCAGGTTGGGTTCGGGTTTCAAAAGACCCATCTCAAACCTGCCCTGGTTGCATCCCTATTTATTTCTCTTGAGGGCTCCTTCCCTAAAGTGCTAACCTATCATTCTCTCAAGGGGAGGGGTAATACAGTCTTTAATCGATCCCTTGGGCTTCTAGTCTAAGAGGTGTTCCTTCTGGAATTTCTCCATCTTATTCCAAGCGATGATGAAATCTTCCCATCAAATGTATTTGTCGACCGACCCATTCTTGGAATTCATCTAGGGTCTGTAGCTTATTCTTAGTGAAGGAGTGGTAAAGGCTCTTGTTTCTTCAGACCTCATGAATGGCTGCTTGGATGAGACTAAGTAGAGGCCATCCACTTGACTGATAGCTTGGCTGAATCAAGTTATGTAGTCCCTTAAGGAGCCATCTTTTCTTTGGTTTACTAGAAATAGTGATGACGTATCTTTTTCTAGAGGCCTACTAACCATGAAGTGAGCCATAAATGCAGTTGTTAAATTTTCAATGGATGTGATAGTCATTAGCTAGTTGCTGGAACCAGCTATTACGGTCTTCTCCGGTGTTCCAGGGAACACTTTACAAAAGATGGCATCATTGAATCTAAATACTAGAATTTTCTCTTTGTATCTCCTAAGATGTTCTTCTGGGTCGGTCATCCTACTGTACAATTTAAACGTTGGTAGCTTTATGCCCAAGGGCCAAGGCTCTTCTATGATTAGCTGAACCTGAGGTACGGGGGAGAAGTGCTTATGAACAATTTAGCCATCTTCGGTGTTAAGGTAATCTTCTTGCTTTCCTTGATCTTTGACATCCATTTAATTTCTTTTTCCATCTCTTCCAAAGTCATATCTTCAAATTGTTTCCCCTGATTTATAAGGAACTTCACTGAAGGTGGAATCCCTGCTTGAGCTTTAGATGTTGATGGTGCAATAGAAAGGTTCCTAACACCATGGGAGACTTGCATTTGAGATCCCGCTAGGTGGCAGAGGCATTGTTGCCTCTGGAAGGTAGTAAGGGTTAACACGTCACATTGGAGTCTCGTCACTACTATGTTGTAGCTAAGAGTTCTATGCTCCTAACTCCAATTACTTGAGGTATTTCTCGACATTCATATTGTGACTGATGATCTCAATATTCTATTCAAGTAGTTCTACTCTGGGGAGCTACTATAGACTAAGAAGATACTAAGGCCTACTTGGGAGCCTTTTGGCTTTCATGAGCTAAGCGACCCTAAGGTCGAATTCAGGTTTTCCTCGGATAATCACCTTAGGATGGCTTTTTGTTTTTAGTACAAAGCAGCATAGCTAGAGGAGTAACTTTTAAATTCTTGTGAGATTATGGTTTTTGTTTTAAAGGGGAAAATGTAGGAAAACTTCCCCTAAGGTAAGTGGTTCCCATAGATGGTGCTCAATGTCCTTCCTTGAATCCAATAAAGGGTAGACTTCGAAAATCTAGGATTAGATCAATATTGCATGCAAGGCTTGCAAAGATAGGAAACCGATTAGTAGCACGTTGAGCATGGGCCACTCCGATGCTTAAGTCAGAGATAATCATGATAAGCCTATAATATGCATTAAAGAGAGTGGTTGAGTGCAGCATTACCTATCTTCGAAAGGTAGCTGGGTTTTTACAAGTGACTGACTTGGTGGTTATGGTCATTGTGGGCCAGTGGATGAGTGGGCGGTTGGTAGTAATAGTAGGGGGTATGGGGTAAGTTTATGTCTCCACAACTTTAGAGACCAAGTCAACTAAGTTATTTATGCTGAACAATCAGTAGGGCAGATGCAGCCAAGCGATCATCAAGACTTGTCATAGGGCTAAGTCGCCCCTCATGGGATATGTCAATAGAGTTTAGGCCTGGTAGATCGATCCAGCCCATTAATGTACTGGGCTTGACTCGGGTGGCCCTATGCTAAAAAATGAACCATCAAGAACTACCATAAAGGGTAGTAGCCTACATGAAAAGCAAAGTAAAATAGGTTCATAAGAAATATGTCAATAAGTTATCATACAAGTATAGATATTATAGTTACTGGGTGTCTTAACACCACAATCACACAACCTAAAGACATAATTTAGATGGACCTGACTACTAAGCTCTAGATGTACTAATTAAGCATGATATTCATTCCATAAGACCATATAAAATCTATGCAAAGTTAGTTTATTTGTATCATTCCCAATTTGATGTAGTTAAGTCTTTGTATTGATAGTTCGTGGAATTTTCTCGCAACCACCAAACTAACACACAATGAGATTTGATTCCAAAGCACTGTTTTATTAGTTAAAATACATGAGAGCTACTATGCCTTTTAAATCTATCTCCTAGCACTATTGCATGGGAAGAAGATCTTAGTAAGTTCACCCAAGCAATGTTACAACACTATTAACATTGTGCAAGATTTAATGTTAAGAAACATAAAATTATATCCTAAATTGAACGATTGATAGATTATATTAGATGTCCAATCCACTGATTAAGTGTATCTCAATAAGTCTTCACAATGTGTGTAAAATAGAATATGGTGTTACAATACATCCTTTAAGGAAACGATCAAATGTCAAATCCAATTGAATAAATGGTAAGTGACAACATGCAAAGATTAGGCAGAATGGCCTCTTCATCGTGTAGTAACTATAACTCATAATGCCATAAGTTGCCTCTTGAAAATAAAACCATTGGAATAATAAATATCTCTAAATTAAATAATAACATCAACATACAGTTGTCATATGTTATATACCTATCTATCCCAAACAACCTCTGAGTAATGTGGGTCCTACTAGATGAGCACTAAAAACTATTTAAACTGCAAAATGAAACATAAACCTATTAAGATTGACGCATGATGTGGCTTGAATAACACTACAAATAATGTTAAATATATGAATTATGCATTCAATTGATGTTTCCTCATTTATCATACTAGTTTCTCTCCAAGCTTTTCTTCTATCATCGCTTCTTTGATACAAAGACTCCAATAATTATTCTTAAAGACTACATAAGGTTTATCTTCATGATACTGTTTCAACCTGAGCTTGTAAATTCCATGTAAGTCTTTCAATAGGGTGATGGAGAAGTCAATAATGATTGGTTAAGCTCATTTTTTGTAAGAAAAAACTGAGCCTAGTAACATTATAATTAATGGGTCCACTTATAACATGATCTAATACAACCGAACTATCTACCCTCAAATGTGATATAAATATCATTAATGTAATCAATTTATCTAGATATTGCAAGTAAACAAAAAAAAACTCTTGCAAAGGATGATGTTGCACAAGCTTTTCTAGCATTGTAGTATCATTTTGTAATAGTTCCTAGAACTTCATGATTTTAACTTAGTTGCAAGGAAAATTATAAGAGTTTATAAAATTCTACATAATGTGATTGTTAAGGGATAACGAAGATGATTTTAGCTTCAAATTTCAAGCTTCATATCACGAACTGGGGACATTAGATATCAAGTACCTCATATTTTTCATAATCACATCACAGTTTACGCAACATATATCCAAATTAATATATGTTTTATGATAGGGCAAACTAACCTTAATTATAGATTGACTTGATTTAGCACTTGTAGAAGCGATTTCGGGCCTAGTGGTCAATATACATTGGTTAATAGTGTAGCTTTTCTTTTCTTTCTTTCTTTCTTTTTTTTTCGGAATTTTGGCTATCTATTTGAATATGTATGAATTTTTTACTAGATAGTAACTTTTCTAGTTTCAAGTGTGAGGAATAATATCCTTAAATCAACTAATAAAATTTACATTTTTAATTAGATTCAACAATAATATACCAATATAATTTTAACTATTCTTTTGGTATATATATATTTTTATATTATCACTAAAATAATCTTGAAAAACTATTAAAAGTATTGGTGTAAAAATAATAACAATGTAGGACTCACAAAAAATTAAGAAACTCTTTGTAATAAGAGAAAATATTTTAAAGAAAGCTTCTTTGAGAATGAAGATAACTTAAAATTGGGCAAGTAGTGGCTTAATAGCTCAAGATTCTATGGAATACCTTAGATTTAGAATGTCGATGGCAAAAGGGGGAAAGGGAAGATCATGTCCGTTTACTTCTTGTTAATTCTTTTTTTCCAATTTACTAATCAATAATTGACATTATCTGGATTCATGTAAATCTCATAATATTATTATTATTATTATTATGTTGAGCATGTGTGTGTATTTTCCCCCCTTATAATAAGATGACTAAAATTAAAATATATATATATATATATATATAAACGTAGAATATCCATTGGCATAAAACACCCAAGATGAGCTATCAAATCTGACCTCAACCATAATAGTAATATGGAGGGCCCTTTGATGTACAATACGAAAGCTACGTCTAGTTCAAACCGATCTAGCGAAGCGCAACGAAACTTGTTTCTTTGTACGAACGTATGTATGACATATGAACTTGTCTCTCATAACCGTACTCTTACTTAGAAGACGTCAAAGCGAAACTGACATTTATAAGGACACAAATGCTAGATTTTAATGCTACCGAACGCATCATCAATCTTCTCTCTCCCTCTCTCTCTCTCTTTCTTTCCTTCCTTGCTAGATCTAGGGTTGTGAAAAAAAAAACAAATAAATCGAAAAATTAAACCAAAACTAGAAAATCAATCAAAAAATATGATTAACAGATCCGTTGGTTTTGGTTTAAGATTATGGTATTTATTTTTTCCGGTTTCGATTTCGGTTTTGGTTTACAATCACAAAAAACCGATGGTTAATGGTTAACCATTTCAATATTTATAAATATATTATATATTTGATTTACATATGTTAATATTTATTGGATTTTGATTGAAATACTATGTTCTGTCCTATGTTTGATAGAAGTTAAAGAGGTAATTGATTTAGTTTGATCTTGTTGATAGTAATACATCCAAACGCTTATTTTTTTCCTTTTTTTTATTTTGATTTTACTTTTTTTAGCTCTTATAATATATATAATAATTTTAAAAAATTATAATAAAAGCTAAAAAATAAGGTTTGTTGAAACTATCAATTTGATTTATTAAAATCATTACGTTAAATGGTTAAAAACCAAAAACCAAAAAATTGACTGAAAAAAAAGCGTTAACCATTAATGCAGTTAACCGTTTATAATGGACATCGAGATATTAAAAAACCAATAATTACGATTAAGTTTAAAAAATAACGCTTGTTGAAACTATTAGTTTTATTTATTGAAACCATCATAATAAAGTTGCTTTTTTTTTTCACAAATAGATGACCTATGTTTTATAAAAAAATGTCACTATTATTTAATAATTTTGGCATGACACATATCAATATTTTATTGGTCAAAAAATAAATTTCACATTTTTTTCATTTTTCTCATTTTTTAAAAATAAATTTTAATATTTTATTCTTTTAATTTTATTTATTAATATTTTTTATTAAATTAATTTTTTTAGACCCATAAAATTCTAGCGTACATCCCTCTAATAATAATTAATTATATTGACACTTTTATATGAAATTTCATTACTTATTTGTCTAGAAAATTAGCATGAGTCATATGTTTGTAAATTAATCAAAATATATGCCATATTTTTGTAATTAACCTTTTAAAAATGCTTTTTTCCTTGGTAAATACTATTATAAAAATGCAGCTTTATTTTGATTACCAAAAACTCAAAATTAACCTCTGTCATTTCAACGTCGCATGTTCAAGTTGCTATTTCTTAATATATTTTAAATTATATTTGTCTAGATCACTTTTGACATATAAGGAGAAGAAGTCATTTTCAACTGTCGCTCCCTCAAAACCTGCAACATTATCCCTATATGCCTGTTTTTCCTATCATCAGGACGGCAAATTAACCACAGCAAGAACATCACAAGACCTTAGTCCAAGATAACACGAAAGAATGTTGTCCTATTCTTATGTAACATTCCATAGAGCATCCAGCTATGAATTTTCTGATCTTCCTATGTCTTGGTCCCATCGTCCAAGACGGCATCACGGAAAGGCTTTCCTTGTGCAAAACGTAAATAAATTGAACAACAATTTGGAGCTTTGTTTCAGTACCATCATATGAACCAAACCTTAGACCGCTGTCAGGGATTTCATAGAATTTGACATAGGAAAATGTCATTTGAAGAAGGGTGGTCCTCGTTGGCTGACCAAGAACTCAGAAAACATCAGCCAACATTTGATGGGAAGAGTGGTTTTGATTCAAGGACAGGAATCTACCATTCACTGGAACAAGTTGGTGAGCATCACAAGACCCCATCTGCACCTGAACTTGACATTGCCAGTTATGTGATCTCACAATTCCCCCGCGATTCTGAGAGGCGAATTGCATTGATTGATGCTGCCACTAATCATAGGATCACCTATGCGCAGCTTCAGCGGTCGATCAACTCACTTGCTGCTGGACTTCATCATGCTGTTGGGGTCCAAAAGGGAGATGTCGTGTTTGTGTTAGCTGCAAACTCGGTCTTGTACCCCACCATCTGCCTGGCAGTGCTATCCGTTGGTGCAATTCTCACTACCGCAAATCCAGTCAATACAAAAACTGAGATTGCCAAGCAAGTAGTTGATTCCGGTGCCAAGATTGCCATCACTGGACCTGAAGAATTGCACAAGTTAGTCCCAACGGGGGTTCCTACCATACTCACACATCGGATTCCAAACGATGATTCACTTTCTGTAGAGGAATTAATAGACTGTTGTGATCCAATTGAGTTGCATCAGGAAAGACCAACTCAAACAGACATCGCAGCTATACTATACTCGTCGGGAACAACTGGCACAAGCAAAGGCGTAGTCTTAACTCATGCTAATTTCTTATCCATTGTAACACTACTAAGATGGTCTGTGGATGCATCTTCATCCAAAAATGATGTTTTTCTTTGCTTCATCCCTATGTTCCACATATACGGATTAGCATTCTTTGGACTTGGGTTGTTCTGCTCAGGAATTGTAACCGTGGTGATGCAAAGATTTGACTTCCAAGTCATGATTGATGCGATCAAAATTCACCAGGTTAATAACATAGCTGCAGTTCCACCAGTGATTCTCGGACTAGTGAAGTATGCCAGCCAAGCAAAATGTGATCTGTCATCGTTGAGGAGGATAGGTTCCGGAGCTGCACCATTGAGCAAAGAAATATCCGATGCATTTCGGAAGAAATTCCCATGGGTGGAGCTAAGGCAAGGCTATGGACTGACAGAAAGTAGCGGTGCAGCAACATTTTTTACATCAGATGAACAGGCAAAGAAGCGTTCTGGATCATGTGGTAGACTGATTCCTAGTTTTCTTGCAAAGGTAGTGGAAACCAAAACGGGATCAGTTTTGGCACCCTATGAGAAAGGAGAGCTTTGGTTGAAGAGCCCGACGATCATGATGGGTTACCTAAGAAATGAAGAAGCTACAGCTGCAACATTAGATCCTGATGGGTGGTTAAGAACTGGTGATCAGTGCTATTTTGATGAAGATGGCTATCTTTATATTGTTGACAGAATAAAGGAACTGATAAAGCATAATGGCTATCAGGTATGCTTGTTATGATGCTTCTAAGGTTACATATCAATCAATTCATTCCTTAAGAATTAGGACTATACCTCCTAAACTATTTGTCGGAGGCAGGTAGACACGGTGAGCTCCAATATCTTCACTATCCAATAACTTTTAATATCATGCATGTAGGTGGCCCCTGCAGAACTCGAGGCAATACTGGTGAGTCACCCCAACATTCTAGATGCAGCTGTCATACCGTAAGTCAACCTCTTAGCATCTCACTCCCTCCCTTCCTCTTTCTTTATGCCTGTTTAAGTTGACATTGAATTTCCAGACTCGAGGATGAGGAAGCAGGGCAAGTACCAATGGCTTATGTAGTTCGAGATGCAGACTCTAACCTCACAGAAGAACAGGTGATTCAATTCGTTGCCAGCCAGGTTTGTGTTGCAACATTTTTAACTTGACTTGTATCTTAAATGCCACAAGGACAGCAGTTTCTAAGACCCCTTTTTCTCTTTTGTTTCCTTTTGTGGCATCTGGCTTTTGAATACTGGAAAATTCAGGTGGCTCCATATAAGAAGGTAAGGAAAGTGAGTTTCATCAATGCTATTCCGAAGTCAGCTGCAGGCAAAATCCTGAGGAAACAACTGGTTTCACAGACTCAACAACTTGTCTCTAAGTTATGATCCTATGGAGAAAATTTCCACCCACATATCTCATCGTGGAATAGTGGAAGCGATCCTAGCGGCCCGTGTTCGTTTTTTGTTTAAAGCAGAAATATATGTTAGGAGAAAATAATGTAAAATTTAATCTTTCTAAAGGCAAAAAAGTCTGAATTTTTCATTATAGTCTACCATTATCATATGTGACAACCTACTTCATATCCTTGTCTATCATCCAAAACTATAATCTTTTGAGATAGACATCAGCACGGGGAGCGATTCCGAACCGCGAACCGCTCCAAACCGTCCCCGGCAGTTCCATACCCGGAAACCACCCTATCGGGGATTGTTATGAACCGTCGAAGGACCCGCCGGTTCGTCCATGAGGAACTGGCGGTTCCACCGGTTTCGAACCGCCATAAAAAAATAAATAAAAACAAAACAAAAACAAAAACAAAAACACCAAACGCACACACAGAACATGGAATAAGAGGAGATAGAGTGAAAGATTTGCCAGGTGTGAAATTCCACTGTATTCGAGGAGTCAAGGATTTGCTGGGAATTCCGGATCGAAGAAGAGGCAGATCAAAATATGGTGCGGAAAAACCCAAATCGATATGAATGGAAGATACCTCTAGAACCTCTTTTTCTCGGTCAAAAGAGGTACAAAGTACTCTAAGGTATAGGGTGATGATTATCAACTTTGTAAAGCAAGGGACAAAGCTTCGTAGACAGCTTCCCCCTCATGAAGTCGTCGGCCTTCCCCAGCCCCTCTTCGTCTCTTCTGGCTAAGCTGCGAGTTCATGAGCAAGTGAATGAACGAGCCATGTTCCTAAAAAGAGTGACCATCTTTGTTTTCTTCCCTTCCCTTATCCCTTCAAAGCCCATAGGTTGTTCGGCTCTAGCGCTTTACTAATAGAATATCCAGTAAAGGCTCTTATTGGTGGGCGCGTGAGGGAGGGGAAGGGAGGGGGAAGGGGGGCCGGTCTAAAAAAAAAAAAAAAAAAAAGAAGAAAAACCTGGTTCACGGTTCACGTGGAACTGGAACCGGAACCGTCAGAACCAACGGTTCCGTGGAACCGTAAACTGCCCCGACTCTGGTGGTTCCGGTTCCACATTTTGTGAAACAGTAAACCGGTAGTTCTGGTTTGGGTTTGGAACCGACTCAAACCATACCGATGTCTATTTTGAGATTCCTTAGACACCGTCATTTATTTGACAATTATAAACATTATAATATTAAAATCATGAAATTATAATTTATACATAACGGAGTAATGGACGCACCCTAGAACAATTTAAGCACATAAATTGAGCATGCTTCTTCCCTCTACTAACTTTTTTGCTGTGTTTATGCAGGGGTAAATGACATAGAAAATATTGCTTCAAAAGTAAAAAACAAAAAACCCTAAAAAGAGGCGTTTGAAGCCGTATGTTTAGACAAGATTTCATTTTCTGTGAAGATCGTTACTTTAAAATTTCACATTAATGTGTATCGAAAATTATTGGTTAAAATCATATATTATTATTAAACCAAGCATTTGATTGTCATTATAATTATTCACTCTTTAATTCAGTATGGACTATGGATAGTATAACATCTGTTTTTAAGGCTTTCCCTTCCCTTTACCGATGACAGGCAATCCTCCAAACCTTCCATGTTCAGCTTGATAAAAAAATAAATATCCCAAAGGCCACTAAGAAGGAGATCCAGACCTTATAAAGACAATTCAAAAACAAAAAATATATGTATATTGATAAATGACTTGGAATAAGCAGAAACAATTATAATGGGGATAATAGTACGTGAGAAGGATGCATAACTGAGCAGTGCAGAATCCTGGTAGACGCCAAGAGTACCCACGATAGGAAATGAAAGAACACCAGCCATTATACCAACGTCTAGCATTCAGAAAGAACAGGGAAAATGGGCAAGAATAAAGGACAAAGTGCTGCAAATTATGGATGGATCCCGACAATTTGAAAGTAGAGATTGAGATCTTGTAGTCATTTCCTCTCAGTTTCGTAAGTTTCAATACCCAAATGCTCAAGAAATGCCAAATACATAGAGATTTGCCCTATTCAAAATCCAACTAGATAAATATTGCCTAGATAAAAGAACAATTCTGATGCAAGTAGTGATCTAGCTTTATGGTACTGATCATGCGAGCTTGGTGATTTGTAGATTTTGCCAGACAACCATCTCAATAACCCTCCAGATAGATCTTATTAAGACTCAAACTTCTTTGTTCATGAGTATCTGCTCCTTGTGTAGCACCATGATTTGAGCCTGCAGCATTGTCCTAAGCATAAAATTTATATGGAGCCTCATTCTCATTGATAACAATTACTAACAGTATAATGAGCGATGATATGATAGAAACCATCCATTTGTTAATCAAAGGAAGTGATCGAAACCTCCAAGTTGAAGCACCTTGATCTTTCAACCCTATAAAGAGAGGAGCTCCTGAAAGACTAAGGAAAAGGTGAGACGTGCAAATACAACTTAGTGTTTATATACAGCCACAGAAAATCAAAGTTAGCATATCTAAAACAATTTACCTTTGATAGGTCAGCAACTGTAGTAATGACTTCATCAATTTATTCTGTGTCTACAATTTTTGTCTGCTAATTCTGAATGCAACGATTCTAACACTATCTTGTCTCTGTGACAGCATGTATCTCTCTGACTGCAGCATCATATTTAGAAGCACACTCTAACTCACTAGCAAAGTCCAGCATTTCAGATTTTGACACGGCGCACATGGAGGCAACTGAAGCTGCAGCAGCTACGGCTGCTGATGACGAAAATGCTCAGGAGAAAAGAGTCTCTTGGTTTTGGTTTCATGGATAAAACCTAAAACCTAACTCCACAGAACACTCAGTGATTACCAACTATAGAAGAAAATAAAGTTATGCAGGGAATTGTGACGAGAATAAGACGATAAGATTACATATACATCTCAAGTAGTCAATGTTTAACGGCTAAGACTGAATGTCCTAAAAATTGGCTTGACAAGATACAAAAGGTTACCTTTTTAATATGTCAAGAAAAAGAGAGAAAATCTTTGACAAGCTGAATCTAGCTCCAGGTTGAAAATAGGCATTCTAAAGTAAAAAATTAAAATTAAAAAAAAAAAGCCCAAAGAACGAAAAAAATGCCATGATGCAGACTAAAGTAAACCCTAAAGGTGATTCAACTTTGATGCAAGAACATAAAAAATCCAGGAGACGAGAATTTTTCCACGAAGGATATAATCTGCAAGGAAGCCACAAGTTTACAGCAAACTAATAATCCTTTCAGAGTTTTTACCCTAGTGCTCTTCACCACAGTTGGACTAGTAAAGGGGAACTCACAGCTTGCAAATGGAAAGCAATACCATATATCACAAAAGCATCAACAAAAAAACCAATCCTACAACCTTGTACATTTCTCAATGTATTAAACATGCAATCTGTACATTCAAGTATAAAAGAGAAGGAAAGTTCCAAAAAATGACACCACCCTATCCAATTAATAGTCTCACAGTACACATGATTGAAAGGATCAAATATAGCTTTATACTTATCTTCCTTAAAACCTTTATGTGCATTCACTTAGAGGGATGGCTATACAATCTCCCTTATTCCTTGTGAAAAGATTATTACTTTGTTTACTTTCATTTTGAACATGCAATAAAATACCCAAAGAAATCCTGTTACTGAAAATATTGAATATAATTCAGGGCTGTTAACCTTGAATAACTATCACTTGGCTATTAATGAGCTCCTCCAACGGTGGCCCTTAGTAATCACACCACCAGACTATAGCCACCGCTGAGCCTACTCCGATCACTACCAGGCACCTAAGAGCCTTGAGTTCAGTCACCTGTTCCTATCTAACATTTCTTGCTCCTGCCACATAAATCTATATGCATGCAGGGTTGGGGAGAGTTGGAGTGTTTTTCAGTGATCCATGTACAGTAAAACTAAAACCTCTACAAATTAATAATGTTGGGATCATGATATTTTATTAATTTAGATAGGTATTAATTAATCGATAAATTAATAATTTATTAATTTAAAGAGTGCCTTTTCAATTTTGCAAATATAAATTTAATCACATAAAAACCATTGTATATCACTACTATATATATCATATTTCACAGATTAATTTAAAAATAAAATCTATTATACATATATATTTATAAGAAAAAAGTACACAGCATTGGAGTTTTTGAATGCAAGGAGAAAAGTTAGAAATGAGATCCACCTAGATGTGAATTTCAAGAAAAAACAAAAGTAGATATGCTCTTTTTCTTTTTGGCCTTACAACAGGGAGAGGGAGGGAGCGGGGAAGGGGAGGGGAAGGTTCAAACCGGTGATCTCTCACTTGAGAGATCAAGGAGATGCCACTGGATTACAATGCCATTAGCCATATTTTACTAATTTACCCTACTCATGTTGGTAATATTAGAGAATTATTAATTTATGATATTAATAGAACTATAGATTTATATAAGGGCCTTCCCAAAAACTATTGTTCTATCGATTTATCAATATTACTAATTTTGTAAACTGAGCCAAGTTGGTACTCAAAAAATATATTATTTTAGAGAGGTTATAAAAATAAAGCTGCAAAATTCCATCTTAAAATTGCAACTAAAATGGTTCTTCTCTATATAGAATTTTAAGTAAGAAGTTAGCAGCAAGCTTATTACTTAAACCCTCCCCTGCCCCCACCCCCAACCAAAAAAAAAAAATCAGCAAGCTAAGCATATAATGTCTGGATATCAACAAAAAATTCTAACAGCAAAAAGCAGGGATTAGATCTTGCCCTTGTTTAAGAGCCAATAATTACTCCAAAAGCCAAGGTCCTACAACAGGAGCAATTCCAAATTTATGACATGGAAAAACCACAAAACCAGCATTATGCATATTTTATGACATGATAATTATCAGGTGCATAACTTAGTGGAAGTAAACATAGATGTTTTGTATCACACACATAATCCATGATAATCTTAGTCTTTACCAGTGGTATGCCTATTGTTTCTCAAGGTAGAACTCCTTCTGTAAAGAAAACTACAAGTGATCAAAAGGCTGAGTTGCTAAGACTGGATATAACTCCCTTAATAACCAAAAATATAGGAGAATTTAATCCCAATTATGCTGCCAAGCTAGGATATAAATTTAGTTCTTGCAGCTTTAAAATGAAATTGAGATGTATGCTATAGAACTTGAAAATTATTTTAGGGAAGAAAAGTAAGCCCATACTTACATGCTGTGAATGCTGGACTTTCTTCAATTCCAAGGTTCCTACTTTGATCAAGATAAGACTTTTCCATATGGAACCAAGACACCAAGAAAGTACGAACAAGAAAAGACAGCCTTTGAAGCTAAACAGCAATATCCAGGATAATAAGCATGTTGATGTCTCTCGAAATGCCTTAATAAGCATCCTCTGACATTAACTTTATGAATAATGAAGCCATGACTTTTCAACTCTTTACATTTGTTCAAGCGTGATCCCTAATTCCAGCAACCACACCCCTTTCCATCATTTCATCTTGTAGCCTAGTTGCTTCAGCCAAATCACCTTGCTCATTGTACTTCTTCAGCAGATAGTTATAGACAGCTCCATCTGGAACTACACCCTTATTAATCATCTCATCAAGCAAATTCCTAGCTTCATGTATAAGACCATGATTGCAATAGCCCCAAATCAAGGTGGTATAAGCATGTAGATCAAGCTCCATTCCCTGTTCAATAATCATATCCCTCAATTTCAAAGCTTCTTCTAGATTACCATGCTTCAAATTCCCATCAAGCAAAGCTGTATAAGCATTCAAATCAGGGATCAGACCTTTGTCCAACATCTCATTAAACAGCTTCTTAGCATCTTCTAAGTGTCTATTTTTACAGAGCCCATCAATTAGAGTTGTATATATCAAAACATTAGGTTCCAAGTTAAATTCTAACATTCTATTGAAATGAGTAATTGCCTCTTGAACCAATCCCATTTTGCACAAACCATCAAGTAAAACACAGAATGTCACAACATTAATCTCCATGCCCTCATCCTGCATCAACTGCATCAGATTAAGAGCTTCAAAGCCTCGTTCGTTCTTGAAATATGCATCCATCAATATTGTGTATATTACAGAGTTTGCACTTAAACCACATTCCTTCATTTTGACAGCTAATTCCTCGCTTCCTTAACCTTATTCTGGCAGCATAAACCCCAAATCATGGTGCCAAAAATTAATGGGTCGGGCTTCATGCCCTTCTGGTTCATTTCTTCCACAACAACAATAGCTGCATCCATCTTTTCAGCTTTGATGTACCCATGAGCCAAAGCAGTATAGGTCTGCTGGTTTGGCTCAACTTTAGCATTACCATTGCCTTAAATAATTCTTCCGCTTCTTTAAGTTTTCCATCTTCACAAAGCCCATCAATTAAAGCTGTATAAGTGACAATATTTAAGTCAACTTGGGACTGCATCATTTCATCCATAAGCTTCAAGGCATCAACTAAATTTCCTGATTTACAATTTGCATCTATTAAAGATGTATATGTGAATTCATTGGGTATAAGACCAACTCGTCTCATTTCAATAAAAAACTTAATTGCCCCTGCATTATCCCTTCCTTGCAAAAAGCATCGATGAAGGTACTGTATGTTACAACATTTGGCTTCAACTCCTTGTTTTTCATTTCTCGGAGGAATCCAAAAGCTTTGGACAATTTACTATACTTACAAAAACAATTTATCAGAGCATTATAAGTGATTACATCTGGTTCACAACCAGCTTCATTCATTTCTTCATATGTACTCACCGACTCATCCAATAACCCTGCTTTCCCCAACCCATCAATGAGAGAATTATATGTGACAACATCTGGTGTCAAACCCAACTGTTTCATCTGTGCAAATAAGGTTCTAGCAGCCACTAAATCTCCTTCCTTGCATACATAATCAATCATAATGTTATATGTAAAAACAGATGGTTTGACCCCAGCATGGATCATTTCGTTAAAGAATTTCCTGGACAAGTACCCTTTCCAGACTTTGAAAGTCTATCCAAAAGTGCATTGCAAGACCGCACTTTTGGAACAACCCCACACTTCTGCATCTTCTCGAAACACTCTTTTGCTTTTCAAGCATACCCAATTCAACCAACACACTAAACAAGCTATCAAACACCCCATAACCCCAAACACAAACATTCCTAGTCGACCACAGCACATCAAAAACATCACAACCTGGCAATTCCCGGCTAGACAAAATAACTTCCTTAATAATATCGTGCGCCTCAGAGTACATCCTCGCATAAAACAAAATGTGAACTACCACACAATACGATTGTGTGGTGTGAACAAACCGGGGCCGGCATTTCACCCACCTGAAGAACTTCAATGCCAATTTAGGATCCTGCTTCAACTCAACCAAAACCCTAGAAACCCAAATTGCAGCTAATGTGGAATCAAAAACTCTAATCACCATAGGATCACTCCAACTACCTTCCCTAACCATTTTAACAACCGCGTCCATATCAAAACCCTCACCAACACTCGAACTCGATCCAAACGGTAACCGAAAAATACAAATGAATCCAGTGATCCAAACCAATGGGACATTGATCAAATAAGTATCTGAATTAAGCAACTGTGGGTGGCGGTGTAGTTGTGATGAACATATATTGAAGTAACTAGGATTTAATGAAAGTGGGTTAACACGATTATAGGTTCGACGTCCAATGGATAAGAGGTTGCGCATGAAAAGAAGCATCTTTAATAGGAATGAGAGGAGAATACCTTTAATTGGACGCATTGTGAGAGTATAATAATAAATCGATGATTGAGGGTTTAAGTGGAGAATAAACATGCATAGCTTTGATTCTTTCTTTATAGTGGGTTTTGAGATTACTAATATACGGACGAAGGAGGAGGAGGAGGAAAGGGATAAAGAATGGTGTGGTTTTTGAGCTAGGGTTTATGGTGGAGAAGACAAGGGTTTATTAGAATTGATGTTGTCTAAACCCCTCGTTTCATCTATTTCGGATGGTGAATTTACACCCGGATTCAGGCGACGTTACATATATAACGACATTTTTTAAGGTGAAAAGAAAGGTTAAAATTGGTTTAGATTCAAAACCTTCCTCCAATTTTTGTTTTTCTTTTCTTTTTAGTTTTTTCCATCATTTTTTAGTAATGTTTTATTTTTCACTTATCATTTGTGAATATCTTCGAAGAAATACAAGGATTTTTTAATCGATTTGGTTCAAAAAAAAAAAAAAAAAAAGAAAGACATTGTATATTATTTGGTATGTTAATTTTGCTAGTAAAATTCTTTGAGCTAGACCTATTGATTAATGGGTCTACAAAACAACAACTGGCTAGTGAGCGCACTAGACTAGGGTCATCCAATGTAGCCATTTTAACAATCAAGTTAATAAGATATCTAATAAACAGGATAAATAAAATGACAAAGTAAGGCTATATGTTCTCATACCTCTCTTGAAGGATACCCCAAAGGAGTATACATAAGACGTTGAGGAATTAGTGGTTGCTTTTCTAGCTCATGGAGATAATGGAAGTCATGTGAGTTCGTAAATAGCAACTGAGGAGCCACTAAACCATTTCTCAAATCATGGGGAGATTAATCACTATAGTTTTAAGTGGATGTTCTTGTTTACGTGGATAAGAACCTTGTTACTCCAACCAATTATTTAGGCAAGACCAATAATGTTATGGATGACTAAATGCATTGTGGGAGATAAGCAAGGGGATAATTGGGCCGTCTAAAATATCCTAGTTGGATTAGGTTGGGCTGAGGAGCCTTATCTATGGTTGCCCGTTAATAGTTATCTTCAAGTTATTGATGGAGGAGAGAATATAGATAAAATGGACTAATATGAGGGATAAGCCATGATATAGACTAGTTGTGCAAAAAAAAAAAAAAAAAAAAAAAAAAAACCAATGATACCTAAAAACCAAACCAAAACCAGAAAAGCAATTCAAAAAATATGTTAATCAATCCATTGGTTTCAGTTTAGGGTTAGAGTCTTTAATTTTTTTATTTTTTATTTTGGTTTCAATTTATAACTAACAAACCGATGATTTTGGCTGACTGGTTCGAAATATATATGTATATATATAACATATAAAACTTATATCTTGAATATGTTTTGAATTATTGTGTGGTAATTTAGAATATAGAAAAGAAATAAAGTTTTAATGTGTATAACGTTGGCATTGAATTTTAAGTCTTATGAACTAGAATTAAACTTATATTTTTTATTTGTTAGTTTTATTGTTATTTGATTTGTTGATTTGTAATTTTTTTTAATGTAATTATATTATTTGACTTGTTAATTTGAAAGTTTTTAACATAATTATGAAATAAAAAGAGCATAATTTTTTATGGTTATAACCAAAATTTCAATTAACCATAATTTTTGGCTAACAATTATATTAAATGGCTAAGAACTAAAAAATTAACCCAAAAAATTAATTAACCATTAGTAATGACCGATTTTGAATTAAAATATTAAAGAAATGATCATTTTGGTTCGGCTCAAAAAAAGGTATGATGAGCCAATTAACCCAAGAAAACTTGAGCCGGTGGAGCAAGGTGAATTTCTTTTTGAATAGAGATCTATGGTTGGACCGAGCATAATATTGCCTAGTCTGAGTGTATCATGTTGGACTCAAAGTTAATGAGAAATGAATCAACAACGAAAGCTTCAAGTGGAATCTCCAATCAAGTGATTGGTGGAGAAATTGATATATATCGAGTCCCTTGATAGAGACGAGTATGTAGGTAACACGAAATGTGTTCACAGGCATAGATTATAATGCACCAACATAAAACTGAGGGTCCTGAGCAATCAACTAGGTTAATAAAGTCGTGGAGGATGAGGTTGAAGATATGGTGAAGGAACTTTTCCATAAAAAGCCCTCAAGTACCATATTTGTTAGCTAAGCTTGAAGAAAGGTTCATCTTGTGAGTAAGTCCTGGTTTTGTGTATATTTGAAGTGCTTAAGATTTAGCTTGAGGGTGGCATTCTCGAAATTCAAAAAGCATAGACCATTTCAGTATATCTCCGGTCACTTTTATCCAAATTTTAAGTTGTTATTGGTATGCTTTGAGATTTTATGCGAGAGTTTGCTTTAGCTACCAAACCCATAATTCGTCCATTCTTTTTTTAGTGTTAAAGAAGATAAAGATAAATGTTCGAAAGGCGAATTGATCCGTGAAGCGTTAGAAACAATAATTTGTCATGTTGAGGTAACAATAACTGTCAATTCAGGACCAGGTGGGTAACGCCATCAAAATTAAGTGAATGAAAGAGTGACAATCGAGAAACAACTAAAGAGATGAACAAGTACATAAAGTAGAGGAAGAGGAAAGGTCTTGGTTATCTCCATGAGAAGAAAGCGATAAGCATCTATAGGAAGAAAGGCTCGTATCTTATTGCTTGTGACTTTTCTACGAAAATGGAGAACGAAGCTTTAGGTATTGCTCAGTTTCGCTAGCCATGTTGAGTTAGGCTATTGAGGGAAACCAACTTCTAAGACATGGTATGGTAAGGGTACCCTTTTAGCGCAACCTCTGCATGGATTTTTCAAAATTATAATCTTATTTATCCATGGACTTCCCTCTTATTGCTTAGTGTTGTTGGTTATATATGTGTATGTCGCAAAAATGGAATATTGTTGGACTACATCAAGCTAGTTTGCATGGAAAACCTCAAGCTAATCCTTATCCTAAAGGGTAAAAGGAAAAAAGGACGAGCAATAACCACAATTCTGGCAATGCCCTAAAATCCGTTAAAGCAATGACCAGTTGTCCAGTACTCCTTTTTAAGATTCGTGATGAGCCAAAGAAATCTTTGTCAGTTTCTTCTTAGTTTTGTCCCATTCCCAATAGTCGACAGAGGCAAGAAAAATGGAACGCTTTAATTGCGGTTTATCCTTAACCATAGAAAATGTGGCAAGCCTATTGCAAAGTTATCTCTAATGCTTAAAACTTTCGCAAGGTATAAGCCAGAGGTATGCCAAAGTTCAAGCGACTGGGCAGCAAACTGGGAGGTAGTCGAGATATCCAATTCTCTGATCATGTGCGAGGATCTTGATCCCATGGCAATTGTACTCATTCCTATCGGTAAGGAGTTTTGGACAGGATTGTTCAAGTTAATAGGTAGAATGGCGAGCTCTTCAAGGTCTGCAAGACGCATTAGAATATGTCGTCAGAATTAACCTCAATGTAAAGGAGCTTGAGCATATGAGGTATTAGTCTGCCAAGGCTACTACAACTATTGAGGAGGCTAAGGGAAATAACACTTCAATTTCAAATTTCAAAGCTGTATGTGTGAGTGAAATGACAGGAGAATCAGTTGGAGGATTAGATGGTTGTCATGAAGGGGTTAAAGATCAGCAAAGGAGTCCCTAATTCTGTTAAATAGAAAGTGGTGAAGGATCCATGGCCACGATCTTTATGAGCTTGAGATGTCGAGAGTGGCTAAGGGAGCCATTTAGTGCCATCTTTAGTAGTAAAAAGGCCAATCAATGCTCTTCCATAGACTGGTCAATGTACAGAATATTTTAGGAGTTGCACGATGCACAATGGAGGAAATTGATGAGGAAAGCTACGGAATGAGGATGATAACTAAAAAGGGGAGGCAATAGATATTGACCAGGATGGAGAAGGCTACAGCAGATGACTAAGATGTTATAGTAGGTGGTGAGAAGGTTGGAGAGCCTGAGTAGGTCACTCAAGATGAAGCACTTCAAAGGAAAAAGTTATTTCTACATCTCAACAAAGAGATGAAAACCTGCTAGGAATCATGGTTTGTTGGACCAATAACTCGAGGTAGAGTTAGAGATTGATGAACTTAGCTCAATAGATCCTTATGGATGGACTGAATGAAGATGAGTTGGAGTATTCATAGAGATATCTGATACACTTTGTAATAGACATGATTTAGTGTGCTTAAGTGTGGAGGAAAGACAAATCTTGAAGGAAAACTCATCAATATTAGAGACCACGAAGTGAAACAAGCAAATGAGTTACAATGGAGACTAGTCCATCATGGTGTGACTAAGGCAGTGATGTAAGACATGGCTGTTATTGAGGCCGTGAGCACTTGTCGTTAGAGGAAGTAGAAGGTTGAGGAGATGTGGTTGTGCTTAAGACCTTGATTACATGTTTTATTGCCGTGACATACCCTGTTTCATTGTCTAATTGTGTAATCGTGGAGTTCATCCCCCAACTCACACTATGTGAAGTAGCTTGTTGTCATGCCTTGTTTCTGAAGTTTATTTTTAAACTTCCTACTTTATTGTTTTGATTTTTATTCTGTTATTTTCCTTATTCGACTTGTAGGAGTGTATAAGAGTCATTAAGGTTATGTTAGGGTAAGTTTTTCCATCTTTGACAATTTAACATTTGTGATCAATTGCTTATTGAGTAATACTGAGTTTTTTCTAAGATTATTCTTTGTTGTTTTTTTTTTTTTTTTTGTGTGTATATTGGTTGATTGGAACAACTAATCCGATTCTCTTTTTGGTGTGCAATATCCAATGATAGATGTTTATATCTTTTTATTTCAGTTTTACATAAATATAAAATCCTAAAAATATATTATAAGTCCTAGATTGTATTGTACCGCTAGATCATAAAATACGTTGATTCTCCAATCTGTATCATAACCTCTAGAGGATGAACTTGAGCAGTATGTTACCATACTGATTGACTTAGTTATTGTGCATCATCCAATGGTTGAGGTCGAGCACATAAGGTCAACTGAGGCATTACAATTGAGTGACTCATATGTTAGCGGTGAATTGGTTGGCTTTGATGGTATACCAATTGATTAACTACTCCTTTACTCTAAATAGACTGTTGAGATGCAAGGGGAAACTTAAGGCATGATTGAAGAGTTGACCAGGTTGAGGGGGTCAATTAATGGAGTAATGCTTAGCTATTCTCTATTTGCATTTTCCATGTTTGATGGATTTCTTTTGTAATTTGATCAAAATGTCAACCACTGTTATTGTCGTTATTTTTTACTAATGCAATTGACTAGAGATATGCTTTCTTTTAACTTATGTTCTTCATAGGCCTGTATTCTGCTCTTGTTTTCCTTTATTGTTTTTATGTTCATCAATTGCTTCTTTAAACTACTTTATCAAAGGAATAGTACCATAAATTTACAAGATAAGGCTCGATGACTTATATCTTGAGCTTGATATTTGTCCTACATGATCACTATTTGTAGATATGGCAACATCATGATAATTGATGGATAATCACTAGATGGTATTTTTCATTAATCGGATGGTTAAGCATGGAAGATATGCTAGCCTCCCTAGATTTTGAATCAATTTAAATATAAATGGTCATGATTTGGAAGATTTTCCTACTCTTGAAGTCCTTTATAAATAAGGGGTTTCTCCCTTTTGCCCCATTACTCTCAAATTTGCATATACATCCATAATGTGTCTCCTTCTTGGCATTTCCCTTTTATTATATTTTCCTCTAAGGAGATATGGCTAGAATGATCAAACCTTTAGGTGATTTGAAGTTTTACAAGAGTACTTATGTTAAAAATAGTTTCTGAGAACAAATCTTGCACCATGACATACAATAGGAGTTCAAAACCTAATTATGGCTTATAACATCAAGGTTATGGAAGGGAAAAGGCTACTGGTTCCTAGTTGTTCATACCGATCTTCGGGCAAAAAGAAACTTTCACCCTAGATTGCTTATAACATTCTCAACTTCATAACTCTCTTAGGGAGCAATTTTTACCTTATTAGGGTTTCTGTATGATCTTAACCTTAGAGGTTGAGTTTGCTTAGAGGTCCCAACCGTATAGAAAAAACTCTTGGTTAACTATCTCACTAGTTATCAAGATGTAAACTACTTCCATTATGATATATGATTGTAGCACATTGTGATAGTTGAATAATGAGACAACTCTCTCTAATGGCGGATAACAGCTCGAAAGAGAAGCTTTAAGTATGGTGTTATTCCTTTAGCAAAGGTTTCCTACTTGAAGAGAAGACAGGTATTTGTCTTTTCTTTCACTTTAACCACTATCCAAAAGGATTTACTTAGTTCCAAGTAGTTGACTCATTTGTTAAAGGGTTTAAAGCAATCGGCTCATTCATCAATTTATCTATATATAGGACACTTGTTTCTATGAAACTTTGTAATTTAGCTGAGATGTCTGTCAAAACCACTATATTATCATTTTAAGTTAATGAAATGCTCGATGTTGTGACAATTTTTAACTTCCTTTTACTTTTCTTTGTTACTTTATTTTAATCACATCTTATTTCTTTTCATTGAATGATCCTCATTAATAGGAGGTTTGAGCTTAAAGGCTTTCTAAGACTTAGGGATGCCAATAGGGGGTTGCTCGGTCAGTCTTTATCATTAGGCTTACCTAATCTAAGTTTAAAATATTTAAGACTTAGCGATACTATGTGGAGTTGCTTGGTCTGTTTTTACAATGAGCTTAACTGGTCTGAGCTAAAGAGGTTACACTTACGATACTGGGGGGGGGGAGAGGGAGGAAGGGAGGGTTTCTTGGTTGGTTATCAGCAATGGCCTTATCTAACTCGAGCTAAAAAATTTAGGACTTGGTGATATCGATAGGAGTTCCATTGTTGGTTCTTAGCAATAAGCTTAACTAGTTCAAGTTGAAGAGCTTTGCAACTTAACTATACTAAGTAGAGTTGCTTGATCGATTTTTAGTGATGAGCTTACCTAGTCCAAGATTAGAAGCTTTAAGACTTAATGATACTAGAGGAGTTTCTCGGTTGGTTCTTAGTAACAAGCTTACCTATTATGAGCGGAAGAGCTTTTAGATTCAACAATATTAATAGGAGTCGTCCGGTCAATGCTTAGCAATGAGCCTATCCAATCCTAGCTGAAAAAATTAGGACTTAGAGATACTAGGGGAAGTTACGTGGTCGGTTTTAAGCAACAATGTCACATCCCGAGTGCACAAGATGTACCAATTTACTCACATATATTACTTAAGTAATATATGTAAGGCATTTCTATGTTAGGTGGATTTCTATCCATATTTTAATTTGAAAATCGTTATAAATTTTTATGAAAATGTAACAGAATGCATATGTTTTTCCATGATTCGAGTTATTTCAAAACTTTAAAATAACATTTTCAAGGTATAATTTAATAAGGTTACTTATTTGGAAATGTAGTTTACTAAGGTCCATCATATGAACATATCTCAATTAGAAAAAATTTTGGACCTAAAGGCTCGACTCAAAGTAAAAACAGTTTAAAGTTAGTTAATTATAGTCATCTAAATAGTGAAAAAAGGTTTCAAATAGCAATCACTCTAGAATACTCATACAATCCTTATCCAGTGTGATGCCAACTGGGCTGCTTATCCCTCAAAATCCTCATCCCCAGAATACAAAGAGCCATAATGTAAGTTCAATACAGATCATCAGTAGTACTTGAAATGTTAAAAGACTAAGCAACAAAACTCAATACACAAGAAACAAACATATATTTGTCATCACACATACCTATTTTAATACAACAACTACCGTAATATATTAATTAAGAGTTTAATATGCAAGCATTTCTAGCATTCTAGAAATATCAACATGCGTAGGAGTACTCTTGACTCATGTCAAATGAATGGGGAACAGAAAGGATTATGAATCTACTAGAAGATTGACTGGCCCCTAAATCTTCTTAGTTTAGGAAAGGAAAAAAATTGTCTTGTTGGTTCTAGATTGTATCTAAAAATAAACTTTGATTATGAAAATTACATTGAATTTGAAAACAGCCTTTTGTTTGGTTTAGATTTTGTTAGGTTATGAAAAGTGAAAATAGTTTGAAAACCCTCTTGATTGCTTAAATGAATTACGGTCCAAGAATCTTAATTTATATCTCTTAACAATTATCAAATATTCATAATTTTAAAAAATTACAAGACAATAGTATCAAAGTGTAAAACGCATAATTAAAAGAGAGGTAGAGTTAGAGAGAAATATGCAAGCATATATAGTGGTTTTGCCTTATGTGTCAATCATTCTTCCAGCTCTATGTGGGGTGTCAATCTTCCACATCGGTTGTTCTACTAATCCAATACAAATTTGATCAGAATACAAAGAGTCTTGTTTTCCCAAGCAATTGAACCAACGATATCGTTTACCTAACTTAATCATAACCTAACATGGCTCTACAACAACATTTATTACTTCTCAACCATACTAAGATAGTTTACAATAAAACAACAAGGATTTCTAACACAAGAGATACAAGAGACATGGATCAACATCTAAACGTAAGTGACGAAGCATATTCTTATTCGAGCTTGTAAGAGAGCTTCTAGATAAATTCTTCAAGCTAGAATAAGTCAATTTCGTTCTTTTCAATATTAGAGTGCACATTTTCCTTCTTTTCCATGTCTTAAAATTTTGAAATGGATCTCCAATATATAGGTTCCTTTCCAATGTTAGATACGCTCTATAAGGACAAAAAAATTCATTTGGTCATTGGTAATATTGCTTGATTTAATCCACTAGCTTTTAAATTTAAAAAGCTTCCTTAAATACATAGTTTTGACTATTGGAAATATTCTAGAAAAAATTTGGAATCTTGACAACATGGGAAGTACATCTTCTAGGTGATTCCTTGATAAGATTAGTAGATTTTCTTCCAAAGATAAAAGATTCACTTGACTTAACATGTTGGAACTTGTTGTATCTTCCATCCAAATCATGTCAAGTTCATGTAAAGTGTTCAAAATTATTTTGAAAGCTATCTTTAGATTATATTTTATTAACCAAATAAAGATTGATAAGATTTCTTCAAAATTTGAAAATACTTAACTTTGCCATTATCAAAAAAAGTAAAATTAGAACAATATAACTTCATTTTTCTTTAGATATTTTTCCAACTTTAGTGAAACAACTAAGTATTTTCCTAATATACTTGATCTGTGGGCCTTTAGTAAATTCATTTGATCGTTTTATTAAAGTTGATACTACACCCATATCAATTAGCATCAAATTCCAAGACTATTAGCTAGTTTAGTAACTTACTTCACTTGCTATTGCATCACTTCTTGTAGTTCCAACTATAACTCCAAAATAATGCTTGTAAACCCTTCAAAAACATGATATTTAACTGCCAAAGCCATATCTAAGTACCCAAGTCAACTTAAATAGTCATAAAACTCCCAACAACTCACTATGAATCCATTTTACCGTATTATGAATTTAGTTGAACTTGAGATTCTTCTAGTATTCCTTTATTCTCTACATTTCCTAGTGACAAAAACATAGATTGGAAGCTAATAAATGCTAATTTAAAATTAATTTAGCTTAAGTAGTACTATAGTTATTGGGATTTAAGGTTTGACACGCTTACCTTAAAACTCAAGAGAGTATTCTAGAGGAGAGTAATGAAGGACAAAAGAAATAACAAAAAGAAAAAAGGGGTATGACATTGCTAGGGTTTTAAAAGAGTAGAGTTTACTTTTTATCATATGGTGCCAGATGACATAATTCTAGTCATTCTACTTTTCCACATGAGTGAACATTTGGCAAGTTTAACTAATTTAGGTTCTTTAATTCACCTTATATGAAAATTATGAAATTAAACATTCAACTAAGGCCCTAATTGTTTGATGATAATATCTTCCAAAAACATGTCTTCATTATTTTATGTTTGTTTAAAGAAAAAGTGGGATTATTATTGGAAAATATTTTTCCTTATTTTGGAAATAGAACATCATTTATAGCTTATTTTTTAGAAAACAACTTACGGACTATGAAAGTATAAGTAATTTTCTCATCAATTCACAAACTCTATCTACAAATCATTTACTACTAACGATATTTATTATTAATTTTTTAATATTTTTTATTTAGATAGATTTATTTTCCATTATAGAATATGTTTTATTATTAATTATCTCAATGTTTTCATTATCTAAGTATTTGGAAGAATCAAACAAAGGAAAACTATTTTCAAAAAATTAGTTAAACACCTTAAAACATGCTACTTTCCATTCTTTTCAAGAAAAAAAAATCTACTAATAAATAGTTTTCCTCAAAACAAAAAGGGATTAAGTTTATTTTATTTATTTTAACTAAATTTCAAATTTTAATCAACTTTAATTTCCAGTTAGGGACAAAGTTGTAATTTCAAAAAACATTAGGCCATAATTTCACTGTTTGACTTTCTTTTGACTTTAATTTTGAAAATCAAATTTGTTTATTCATGATTGGTTATGGATTATTTCATCCTTACCCCCTCAAAATAAATTTTCTATCTCGAAATTTTACTTGGTGACTGAAACAACTCTGGATATTTGCTCCTCATATCCTCTTCGAGTTCTCAAGTGGCTTTACACTCTTCTTGGCCATTATATTGAACTTGCACAAACTTGATCACCATATTCCTCAAGACTTTCTCCTTCATGTTTGTGATTTTGATTAGATCCTCTACATAAGTCAAGTTTGACTATAACTCTAGTTGGGTCCAATCAATCACCTCTTCAAGGCCCGATATGCACTTTCTTAAAAGAGACATGAAGACATCATGCACTCCTAACAAATTTAGCAACAAAGCCAAATGATGTGCCGTTGGTTTAATGCTTTCTAATATCTCACATGGCCCTGTATTTATTGGATTTAATTTTCCCTTTACTCTAAAACAAGTCTCTCCTTTGTAGGAGATATGTTCAAGAACACATGATCCCTATAGCTAAGGCTTCAGAGAGATACATAAACATCACATTTGTAGAATACTGTGGTGTAGACAATTATCCAAGTTCGAGGGTTGTTTAGAATAAGAAAAACTAAATACATATAAGATATAAACAAGAATTACACTTCAAGGAATGTATATTAAGTCTTAACTATTACATCATAAATTTTTCTTAACTACACTTCTCAAAACTTCTTTATAAATAACTTCAATTCTCTCTCCATCCCCTACTTGTTCTTCATAATCTTTTGATTCTTGAAACCAAACAACCAATAGGAGTGTAAGCTCAACTAGCTTAGTGAGTAACTTAATCTTAAAACATTTAAAGCAATACAAACAAGTTTAATTATCAAACATATGCAAAGCTACACTCATTCCTATGGAAATGCACAGTTTAGATGATGGGAATCCAAACCAATGGAGATTTACGCTCTCTTGGGGGTTAAAGAACTAATTCATGTCATTCACACCTAGAAAAAACTAAGAACTAAGGAAGGGAGTGGTCTCTCAACTCATTGTCATTTGAAAATATATATACATTTAACATAGCTTCAAACTCTCCTTAATAAGGTTAAGGAGGGATGATTTCTTTTTAAACTCATTTGTTATTCATCTATAATAATCAACAAAACTCTCACATCCTCTAAACCTCAAAGACTCTCTAAGTATTAATCCATAAAGCCGACTCAACATGGACGACATCTTGATACCTTCTTAGTTCTCGTGAAGCCAATAACCCTATAGTAACCTTGCCAGATTCATTAGACTCTCAAAAGTACTACTATAGAATCAGAATATTAATACATGATATGAATACCTTGCTAATGCAAGGTATGCTATGGTGCAATGCGTGTTCTATTTATTTCATGATCAGATAGGGTTTATATCATATTACTTGGCGATTAATCAATTTCTAAACAATCCATAGTACGTTGTCCTTAATTAATACAATTAAAAAAATTTAACTTTTTTTATTACAGTTTTTCAATCATTCATCTCTATTCAACATGCATTGTACCTATTCCCATATACAATCAATTATTGTTATAATTAAACTTGTGCACTACTTTACAACCAGAATCAATGCAATAAGATTAGAGTCACTCACCTGATATCCAGGTTAAGTAAGAGAAATCTTCTAGTAAATCCACTTATTGATTCATGTCTATTTCTCATATGAAATAAAGGAATAATCACTCATAAGTTCATGTTCTATAATAATCTTCACTAAACTCTTTACTAATGGTATTCACTAAGTTTATTAACTTAAATTGTATTTGAATCTATTTTATTAGCTTAATCTTATTTACTAATTATTAATTAATCCTTTACACAAAACATACATTAACACTTATACTTGATGCTTCATGCAAACATATGCATTATTATCAAAACAAATTCAATAACATAATACATCATATTCATATTCATAAATCATTTTCTAGATACACGTATTTAAAACAATCTATTTCCTTAATATAAGAACTAATATTCTATGATTACATCCAAGCCATTTATATTAACTTAACTTAGCCAAGTTGATTAGACTTAGTTATTCTACTTTATTTAGTTTACTAAAGTTCATTAAGTCCATTTGAACATAGATTTGCTAGTTAAGCCTATTATAACTTTAACTTAACCAAATTGATTAGAGTTAACCATTTATTTCATTTACTAAGTCATATTCAGTTATCTAATCAAATTATTTTCATATTCCTTATCGAATTCTATTAGCCTATTTCATTTTAGTCCTTAAGCTTCATTAACTTAAATTGAATTTAAGTTTATAAACTAAGTGGTTTTAAACTTAAAACCTATTTTAGATCTAATTAGTTATTAACCCTATTAAATAAATTAATCATTTTTATTTATACAACACTAACATATCATATTATCTAATATCTATCTATATATTATTATTATATTTTAAAAGCTGTCGGCAACAGGGTGCCCAGCCTCCTACACGACCATGCTAAAGGTCGTACTAGCCTACATAGGCATGACACGTGTACACTAGGAGAAAAGCGACCAGAGGCTCCTACAGCCTCTCAAATGCCCCGTAAGGATCGACACCACCCATGTTGCCCTTGCAACCCCTGTCACGAAAATCCTTCTTCTCTTTTACATCTTTAATATATCTTTAATACATCCTACATCAACTACAACACCATACAAGCAACACACAAGATATAATCACAACTTTCAACACTTCTAATCTCACTTCACTTCATCAAAATATATCCAATTGCATCATCAAATCTCAACTTCATATATACATAAACTACTTCGATTTTTAACTTTCATGCTCAAAACCTCCTTCTTCACAAATTTTATCACAAACCTAACTTGTCCCTAGCTCCAATTCATCATCTACATGAATAAACAATCATCAAACAAAGAAAAAGAAGGACTTACTTGTTTTAAGAAAAAACTCAAGCATCAAAACTTCATTATTACCACTACTTTTTGATCTTTGTAGCTACTTCATGCATGATCTATATCTTCTATCTTGTTTTTATCTTCCATTTCTCTTTTAATCTTCTTTTAAACTTTAGATTTTGGAGAGGAAATTGAGAAAAGAAAGAAGAAGAATTGGTGAAGAAGAGGAGGGAAAGAAAAGAACAAATGCAAGGCAACCACAAAAGTCAACAAAAGGATAAAGGTAATATAATTATAAGGATTATAAGATATTTAGGGTTAATTGATTTATGCTTAAACCTTTCTGATGATTTTCTTAAGCATAAAAAATAATTGGAACATGATTTTAGAATTTATAGCATAAAATTAATAGCTAGCAATGAAATCTAGTTTTGGAATTTAACTATGTAAAAACTTGATGTTTAGTTTTAGTTTGATAATAAAACTTATATTTTTAAACAAGCAAATGAATTCAAAATTTTTGGGGATTTAGGAAATGGAATTTGGACTAAAGGTCAAAGGTTTGGAATTTTGCAGAACACTTAAATCATATGTTTAGATGTTTAGAAAAGTAAAATTGGGGCAAAAGAAGTTTAAATAAATCATTGAAAAGGATTGAATGATTTGGTTCATTGAAAAACATATTATGACAAGTATATAATTTAAAAGAAAATTCAAAGTCTTAAATTTCAATTTAAATCCATTTGTTAATTTATACCAATTTATTTAATCATTTTATGTAATTCACCTTAATAAATGTGAAACTATCCAAATCAAATTAGTTAGTTAATTTAGATTTGAAAATTTTAGAACATGTAACTAATATTTTGAACAAGAAATAGATTTCAAAATTTATAGACATTAAGAAAATAGTCCACGGTTTGTAAATAACTAAATAGAGTTTTTTTGTAAATTTTTTGTGATTGAACTTTAGAAATTTGATTTAATATAAAATTGAAAAAAATGGAGTTCGAGTTGAAAATTTATTAAGATGATGAAGAAACCTGATTTACTAAAAAAGATAATTAAAGAATATAGAAAAATAGAGAGGAATAGGATTTCAAATTAAAGAATTTGATTCATGAAATAGGTAATAGAAACAATTGGATAAATGGAAAATGATATTTGTTATCTCAATTTCAAGAAATTCATTTATTAATTTGCTTATGTTCATCTACCTAATTATACTTTATTGTTTAATATAATTAGTTTAATTGAAAATTTTAAGTTCAATTTCTAAATTAAATTCAAATTTAATTAAATAAATAATAAATTATTCACATATTACACTAATTAATCAAAACAAATTAATTGTAACTAATCCAAAAATTTGGGGTATCACACCCAACGTCATGGAATTGACTATGATGAAACCTTCTTACCAGGAGGGATGCTTAATTCCATATGGATCTTGCTTGTAATAGCAGCATACATGGACTATCAAATTTAGCATATAGATGTTAAGACAACTTTTCTAAATGGAAAGTTAAAGGAGGAAGTATACATGGTACAACCTCCTAGGTTTATAACACCAAAGAGTGCCAATATATAGGTTGAAGAGGTCCATTTATGGATTAAAGTAGGCTTCTCAGAGCTGGAATATGAGATTTGATGAGTTAATCAAGGAATTTGGCTATCTCAAAAATCTAGAAGAACCTTGCATTTACAAGAAGGTGAGTGGGAGCGCAATTGTGTTTCTAGTTTTATATGTTGATGCTTGACGATATCCTTCCTATTGGAAATGATATACTTACCCCAGAATCTACAAAGGCTTGGTTAAGTAAGGACTCCTCCACGAAGACTTAGGAGAAGCAGCCTATATCTTAAGAATTAAGATATATCGAGATAGGTCTAGAAGGCTACTTGGACTAAGTTAAAGCACGTACATTGACAAGATATTGAATAGATTCAATATGCAAAACTCCAAGAGAGGATTTTGCTTATGTGGCATGGTATACATCTCTCCAAGGAGATGTGTCCTAAAATACAAATGGAGAAGAATGAGATGGACAAAGTATCATATGTTTTGGTAATTGGGTCTATTATGTGTCACGCCTCAAAGAGTACCCTAAATACAACAGTCTGCCACACTCAATATTAAAGTTTAAGTATAATAATCTTAATCATCCCATAAGCTTCGATATCAGGTGTAAGGCGTACATTCACGATCATAGAGGACCAACTTTGAAACAAGTTGTTTAAGAAGACATTCATATAGCATTTTAAGAATGGAAATCATAACATAATATCTGAAATATGAACATATAAAAGTCTTACAAATATCAAAGGGGCGTTCTCTTATCAAAAGATATAATCTATCAAAGTCTATTCAAAATGATTACATAGAGATTTACTTAGAAGTTAAGTCTACATCTAGTCTTTGACTTCTTCCAAAAACTCCTTAAGCCAAAAAGGTAGTACTTAAGAGAAATAACTCTAGGGCTTCAACCATAGATAGGGGTGCTGCAAAAGGTATCTATAAGAGAGTAAGCTTCTTGTTTAGTGAGAATCAATTCTACAAGTAAAGTACTCAACAATCAACATTCAATCAAGTTAATTAACAAGCATATGAGCTGCAATCAATCATGTCGGCAAACAATGCATATGATTTTCCACGAATCATATGTTTGAATGGATTTACCCCTCTAATCGGTGGTTAGATGTCCCGGCAATAAGGCCATAGTTCACAAATAATGTTTTTGTAGTTTTTATACAGATTCCTACTAACCGCTAAATTGTAGTTAATTCAGGTGCCCACTCACCATTTAATTACAGGCAATCAAAGCCATAGAGTATATTTCGGGTTCCTTGACCTCACTACTATGCTCTTATCCCACCAAGGGTATTGTAATGAATGTAATGTGACTCACTATATGTTATACATGAATCATTTTATTTAAGTAATCATGGCATAATATTAGACATTTTATAGGTGATCATAGAATTTGCAAACAACTCATTTCTATGCTAACTCATATAATGATTAGTTAACATTGATATACTTATCATAATTTCAATCACATAAGTAAAGCACATGCTATCATACTTTTATCTTTGCCTAAATTCTAGCGACACTAAACTACAAACAAAAACATAAGTACAAAAATGCGAGAATTTAAACTCACTCGGCCATAATAGCGGAAGCTTCTTAGTCGAAGTAATCCTCCGGGTAAGTAGCTCGGACTCCACGTCATCTATATAAAAGAAATACCCAAACTGAGTATTTCTTGGAAGTTCTACTTAAACTTGCAACTATATTTCACTAAGTTCATAAAAATTCATATAAAGTAAAATTCCAACTTAAAATGGTCATAAGTTGCTCATTTTAACTCACAATTTCACATATTATATACAGTTTTCTACCTATTCAAAAAGATAAATCAATTTCTAAGATTATTTTCTTCATAAAAGGTCATTTGGGTCTCTAAAAGGCACAGTACAGAATTACCTCGAAAATCCCAGCCTTTGAAAAACAATTTTCCAAACTCATCTTTATTCAAAAATCTTTTAGCAAAAATATAGATATGGATATAATTGAAAAATCCTTTGAGTATATATATAGATAGACTCATATTATATGCAAAAATTCTAATGGTGTTGTCTCAACGATGATTTTTCGTAATACAATTTATCTTAAGGTATTGAAACTTGAATCTTAACAATTTTTTTTCTAAGTGTTTTGAAGAAATTTTATAATTTCGTAGGTTATTGTAAATAAGTTTATTCTTATTTTTTTTTTTTCTCCAATTTCTTTTCCAAAACAAATAAATTTTCCTTTAACTTTAATCTTCTACAATTTTGCTCCTAGTGGTAAAAATAAAGTTTCCAAAGTTTTTATTAGTTGTTGATAATCTTATAATTTTGAGTTGTAAATGTTTTCCTTTAAAAAAATGGTTTTGATAAATAAGTCTTTTTCCTCTTATATTTTTATTTCCTTACTTAAAAATAATAATAATTTTATTTCCAAAACTTAGTCTCTTAGTCTCTTTATCGATTTTTACTTGGAAAGAAATCATGCTCTTAAGTTATCGGTAATATCCATTGTTTTTGAACTTATTATGTTATTCTTTTTATCTCTTTGAAAGTGGGTCTATCATTTAGAAGCTTGACAGCCTTCCTTTTTCTAAGTGAGTTTATAAATTAGTGAGTTGATTTTTATCTAACTTTGAAAACTAGTTTAATTGTTGGTTTTTATTATGGAGTTAGTAAAAATAATATAACTAAGCTTTTTATGAAAAATTTACTTACCAAAGAACTATTAACACTAGTTTTAATCAATTTCATGTGACTTTTCACAAAAAGAAAAGTTTAGTTTTGTTAGTTAATTCCTTGATAACTTCATCTTTTATTTGTCATTTAAGAAAAATCTTGATGGGTTTGAAAAGAAGTTGGAAAATAATTTTTTCTATGTGTTTGATAACAAAAACTTGATTTAGAGATAAGTTATATATTAAAAGAGTTTAGTTTTATTTTCATTTACTAACAAAAATTTCTCTTTACTTTTGTTGCGATAATAACATTATAATGATGCATGTACATGAGTATGTAGTATGAAAAAAATGAAAATATGAGAAACATATAAGAAGCAAAATAATAAGTAAGATAATAAGGTCAAGTATCGAAAACCTTAGCTTCATCAAGGTATCCTGGTTAAGTATTGGGAGCCTTAGCTTTATCAAGGCATCCCCGGACTAGGAATAGACTAGTCCCAAAAGAAAGGAAAAAGAAAGAAAAAGAAAAGCAATAATAATAAGCTTGTTAGTGAGTTAGTGAGGATTTAGGCTCTAAATATATAGATATATATAGATATATATAGAAATAATATATATATATATATATATATATAAGGTTATGTTAGAAGCATAATAACAATAATAATAACATAACATCATAATAATAATGAGATAATAAAAATCAGAATTCTTGGCATGTGTAAGGACAAAACATGAACATATTGTTACTTTTACAACTCATATGAATTTTTGAGAAACAACATCATAGTTATGCTAAGTTACATAACATGGAAAATGAATGGTAAAAAGATATAGATAAGAATATTTACCTAAAGTGGGTATATGGGAGTGGTAGTGTAAGAGAGATTTTGGATAGTTCGTGTACACATAAGTATGTAAGAAATGGGTAGCAAACAAAAGTGAAAAGAGAATTTTGGGAGAGAGGATTTGTGGAGTGAATTTGATAGAGTTTTGGTAAGGTAAATGAATGTATGAAAGAAATGGAGGGAGAGGTGGTATTTATAGAGTTTTGAGGAAGGAAATTTATGTGAATTAAATAATTTGAAAAAGAAAAAAAATTATGTGTGTGTGTGTGGCCGACGTAATGTAGGAGAGGAGAGAGATTGAGTGTTTTGATTTGTTTTGTATTTTTGTTAATTAAAAGTAATAAGTGGTAAGGTATGATGTGAATGAAGATATGAGAAATATAAAAAGTAGAAAATAGGTGTGTAGAGTGTAAGAATAGATATAGAAAAAGTAAAAATAGGTGAATAGTAGTGAATAGTGTAGAATATTACTATAAATAGTAGATAAGACAAATTAATACCAGTAGTAAAGAAAATACGCGTAATTAAGCTATATCTGATATTTTTAGATGCCGAAAAATTATAAAACTGATATTTTTGAAACTCTTATATTTTTACGAGTTTATTGATATTATCATAATATTTTATCGTCGGGTGTACCGAGACATGGTTTTCAAAAACTGATCCCGTTTGGATCCGAAAAGACACTAAAAATTATCGAATATGATTTTTTAAGCTTCCTTATATTATTACGAACTATTTTCCACAATTATTTCAATTTCGATGTTTAGGGATTAAGAGCACGGGATTGTCGGATCTAAATATACTGGGATTTATATAGATTTGTTGATCTTAGGGTTTCCGATTGACTTCTGGTTTAGAGTTCAAACATAAAATGTATCATAAAATATAGGGAATTACATTATGTATGCAATGATATGTACGCGGCTAGATATCTCTTACGCTATAAGTATGACCATAGATATATGGTTGACCCAAGCGAAGGTTATTGGGTTGTGGTTAAGATCATTCTCAAGTACTTGAGAAGAACAAAGGAATTGTTCCCGGTCTATAGAAGAGATGAGGAACTAGTTATTAGAGGATACACTGATGCTAGTTTCCAAACTGATTAGTATGATCTAAAACTATAGCAATGTTATGTGTTTTGCCTAAACAACAGAGCAGTTTGTTGGAAGAGCTCTAAACAAGAAACAGTCATAAATTGCATGGTAGAGTTCGGGTACATTGTAGCTTCTAAAGCAGCTAAAGAAGCAGTTTGGATAAAGAATTTCATCTTTGAGTTAGGAGTGGTTCCTTGCATCGTTGATCCAATTACTTTGTATTGTGATAATAATGTCGCTATACATCAAGTTAAGGAACCAAGGTCTCAACAAAAGGTCCAAACATGTGCTCCGGAAGTATCACATCCTTAGAGAGATTGTCCAGAGGGATGATGTGTTAGTTTGTAGAGTAGCAACAGATGAAAATGTTGTAGCTCTACTCACAAAAGCCTTACCTCAATAAAAACATGAGACTCATGTGAGGGGCCTAGAACTTAGAGTTCGTAGTGCGTGGCAATAGTGCAAGTGGGAGTGTTATGTTTTGTGCACAATGTGCCAGGATACTTTTAATGTATTTATGAATATTATTAATAAAAGACAAGTATTTATTGTATTTATATACTTTTTTATTCGTATATATTTTACAATAAAGTAGCATAGATAATTAGAAAATGTCTGGAATAGTAATGAGATATATTATCAGTGGGAATTCTAAGACATCATATTATCTAAAAGTTTGTCTTTAGTCGGATAAATATCTAGAGGAACATACATATTTAGACCAACACGATGTATGATTAAGGTTATTCTCATTGAGCTAATGGAAAGATGTCCAATTCATACAAGTGGATGCCCAGGGGTTAAGTGGGTACACTGGGCATGACCCACAGATAGTGGACACCATTTAAAGTCGTTGGTCCCTCCTCTATATGAACGAGAGTAAATAATCCATAAACTTGAGACTTGTATATATATCCTATATATGAAATGTTGCACTTTGATACCATTAAATGCGATCTTAATATATATTACAAATAATACAGTTACGGGGTGTGATGTGAAATATAGAGAGGATGATATAGAGTCAAGATAGAATTCATCACTCTCTTCGATAAGTGAGATAATATCAATCGATTGCTTGGTTGAGATAAAAGTGACTCATAGCCATTGGCTTCGGCAAGTTTTATTGAGTTTAATTTATCTCGATACCAAGTAAATTAATTAAACATTTATGACTTTACATGCAATGGTTTAATCAAGATATTTTGATGAAGAGATTTTATTACGTAGTAATTGGTTCATGGTGGTTTATGGTTCTTTTTCTTTTATCACGTCTAGTGCACACAATAACACAGTTAACAGGAATAAGATTATTGGCAAGAGATTAGTAGATGCTAAGATCATGTCTATAATTATTTCAGAATTAGAATTATTTTCATTCTAAAAAAAAAAAAAAAAATAATTAATTAGATGGAAACAAATTAATGTTTCATTTATAAGTGATTAAATGACATTTTTTTCTTTAATTGTTTCCATCAACTAAAAGTAAGTCGTAAAGGTTTTCTTACCAATTAGAAGAAATAAACCTATATATATACACATATATATATAGGTTTTTGGTCCTTGTGTTAGACACAAAAAAATTTCATTATTCTAATCAAAGTTATCTAGCAATATAGAGGATTAGAATTAGTTCCTATTACATGTGCGGGTACCGCTAGAGGGACTACATTTGCTGTCCTTATGGTGAACAATTTTGAACGCCATCCCCAAGAGGAGACGGTTTTTGAAATTATAAAGAAAGGTATATTATATTTCTTTTACACTTTATCATCTTGTGAGATATATATATATATATATATATATATTATGCATGTTACACATGGATCATGCGATAGATTTTGTTAAAAAAAAATAATAATTATTTCCATTGCATTTAATATATTTTCCAAACTTTACATGTTCAGATGGTCTATTTTTATCTGTATTTGATCTATATATGTATTTTATTTATATATGATTTGTAAGGTCTATTTATGAGTAAAAATATCTACTTTTTATTTGTATATATTTTTTACAAGTAATTTGATTGAAACATATATAAATTAGACATAAAACAAATGCTGAACCGACGTTAAACCAACAAACCAAATGTACCCTTGGTCTTCTTAGATTCTCCAATATTTTCATTTCTTTAACAAACTCTTCTCTTTCAATCATGTAATCTCATTATGCAACCATCTCAAATCTCTCACTCTCTAAGATTCCAACAGATCACAAAAAGCCCTTGAGCGAACTCTTTCTTGTTAATTGATACATACACTTTTCTCTTTTTCTTCAAAATCAATTGATTTCTAACTTGTCTACAATAGTAGAAATAACAACGGGTATTGTGTCATGTTTATGAGAAGCTTGAACTAAATACTAGATTACTGTGTATCTACTTTAATCCAAGCAGAGCAAATGAAAATGAGTTTTTTTTTTTTACAAAGAAAAAAGATAAATAAATAAACTAATAAGATTCATCAAGAATACACTAAAAATTGAACTAAAAATCATGATTTCTTCATCTTATAAGTCGTGACACTTATGTTTTGTACGTTGTTCTTTATATATTGCCTCCATTTCGAAGTAGCTAAAGTTCTAAATATAGTATAAACAATCGTTCAAAGGTTGTTATTCATAATTATCCAATGAGGAGTGAATTGCTTGTGCTAAAGCCACTTCTCTACTTGAAATTATAGTTTGATCACACATCCAATGACTAGATATACAACATTAATATCATTATGCGAGTGAATTCTAAAGTTCTATCTTAAACTATATATTCTCATGATAAACTTCAAATATATAAGGATGCCTTGCAAATATTTCTCCTTATGTCTACTTCATCTGCAGTTAACTCTTTTATCTTTGAAATTGTGCACTTATATCCCCCATTTAAAAAAAAAAAAAAAAAGAAAACCTTCTGCCCTACGTATTTTCCATTTTTTAATTCTTTTATCAAAGGGTTTACTAGTAAATGGGATTTAGAAGCACATTTCATGAAGATTTAGAGGTTTAAGCAAGCAATTTCAAAAATAAGAGGTTCAAATATACGTACAAAGCAAATAAAAAAAAAGTTTATTTGCAATATATCCTAAATACAAGTATATCCTGCTCAAATCGAGTCACGAATCCGTTCTAAGTATTTTAAAACCTGTTTCATATTGCAGTAGTGATCAGTCGCTAGATAAATTATGAATGGAGTTACCTAAACTTCAAATATTTATACCCATCATATTAAGAAGCCAACCAAATCCCATTGCGACAATATTGGCATATGATTCCAATAAAGGAGATACACAAATTCATAAAATAGAATAAGCAAAGGATAAGAAATAACCTAGTATATCGGTATTTGTATTCAAATCCAATCCACATGAAATCCATGTTCTTGAGCACTTTCGAAATCCAAAATTATGTAGCTAGCTAAAAATTAAAAGAAAATGGAGAAGTTAGACTCTTGTATAAATGAAAGAGAGAAGAAACAATGCCAAAATCTACTATTATAATTCTTATTTTTTCGTTAAAAGTGTAAATATTTGCGAGTTAGATGTGCAGAAATAAAAATAACATGTGAGTGTGGGGTTGTGTTCATGGGATGTGAATAGGTTAATGTCGCCAATTGTACTTTAATTTTGATAAATTATGTAATTAATTAGGAAAACAACTTTTTGTGCATACCAAATGTACCTTTATCAAATTAGCTAACATCCTCATTCCATATAAGGAATGTTCATGATTCAATTAACCGGTCTATGATCCTATTTTTCGAAACTAATCTTAATCATTTGTATTTTAATATCCTGATCCATTATAAAAGATTAACTGCCCTGTTAACCATTTTTTTGTTAATTTTTTAGTTTTTAACCATTTAATATAGAGGTTATGCAAAATTTATAGTTAGGGAATATGTGATGATGGCTGTGGTGAAGTCCGCGGAAAATAATATAAAGTTTAGGGTTTGAAATCTTCAATGGCTGATTATTTATATTTTTAACAAAATAATTATAAGTATATTATAAATTATTTTAATCTTAAATAGGATCATGTATCCATCCATACTATATACTCCTTCCTTCCACTAAATAATAAAATTAACAATTCTTTACAAAAAGAGTTACAAGTTCACGGAAACCTTCCTAACTCATCATACAATTGGTTTGTACTTTTTTTTTTGTCAATTTAGATATTATATACAATTTTATTTTGTCAATTTGGTTCCATGTCAAATCAAAATAGGATGTATTTAACTCAATACAAGTATGTCCAACAAGTTATGATATCTGACTATTTATATTTTTAACAAAATAATTATATAATTATATTATAAATTATATATATAAATACGGATAGTTAACTGAAACCATCAGGGTTTTATTATATAAACCGAAAATTTTAAAAACTCCAATCCTAAATCGAAATCGATAAACTGATAAACTATTTTTTTCTGGATTTATTTTTAATTTCGGTTCAGTTATATTAAACATTTGATTTTTTTGCACATCCCTATCTCACATGACATTTCTAATTAATATGACAAAGGTATTATTAGTACATAAGAAAGGTTTTTTAGATACTAAATTTACCTAAAGAAGTATTTAAAAAAATAAAATAAAATCTATAAAGCTAAAATAACAAGATCCACTCAAAAAACTCCTTGTAATGGGTCTGCTTAGATTATCTAATTTCCATCTATGTCTTATCTATATCTAATATATATCTAGTCTATTTGAACTGTTTGTGAGTAAAAATATTTATTCTTCATCTTTATCTGTTTCTTGACGAACAGTTTATTTGAAAATGACAAAAATAAGATGTCAAAAAGATCAAAATAAAACAAGCCAAATAGACCCTTAATTATGAGATCGTGATTGTCTTCATCCTTTGGATCCTGGCATTTATGTTAAACTGCAAAAGAGATAATCATCTAGTGTGTGATAGTGTAACATGAGATTAATTTAGTTAAAGAAGCGGGTTGAGCTTGGCTTGTAACCGAGTGATGTAAACATTGAATTGATTTTAGTTCGACTTTCTTTTCTAAAAATTTGTAGTAGATAATAATTGAAAAAAAAAAATTGATGGTTTGATTATCGTATATAAAATCATAATTGTGATATCGGTTGTCAAAGACAATATGAAAATATATATAATATAATATATGAAAACTAACAAAATCTACTAATGCTATATTTTGGTACGTAAGAATGATTTAGAATGAAATGAAAGATGAAATTAAAAAATTCATTCTTCTGCTCCAAAACATCTATAGAATGTTAATTCAACTCCTATGTCATGTTCAATTGTATAATATTTGATATGCAACGCTTCTACTATCCCGTTAACGATACCGTCATGATATTAATCTAACCATTAAAATAAATATAGTAAATAGGATATTAACTATTTTAGTAATTTTATCACGATATGGTGTGAATCATTTGATGGTGATGGGACTGATCACGTTGAAATCAACGGTGGGATGATGGAATTTTCCTACAATAAAATGCCTACATGTTGGTATTTGTTAAAAATTTCATTAATTCTTAGATGCAATAAATATGGATGACAAGCATAATAAGTTTAAAATGTTACATTTAGTAAATTTTTATTAATAGGGTAGGGGAAATTGCAATTTCGCAAATGATAAGTTGGAAGTGAATTTCTATGACTGATTATAAGGAATTACAATTCCAGTTTCTCAAAATGAGAACGAAAGGCTTCTAAAATAATGATTTTATTCTTATATTATTCATATATACCAAATGTGCTATAGGTTGTTTATAGCTGCATTAGCTCAATAACTAAGGTATGATATAATCCGTGTTGATAGTGAGGAAATTAGTGTACACGACAATATTTAGGCCGGGTTAATTTGCAATTATCTCGAAGGGTGTTCCGCGTATAGAGATGGCAAGGCAGTCGATGAGCAACTAATAATGATATGATAGCTCTCTTTTGATCGTCAACCCTATTGGGATATCCTTTAAGATTGCCAATGATGGAGAGATGACGGATTTGAAGACACCTGTTTGGCGTAATCGTGAAGGAAGGAGATGACCACTTAAGCACTTGCAACCCCAGCACCCCACTATTTGCTATGGTTGGGCAGATGCCGGTGTCAGACAGGGAATATTGGGTAGGTGGTGAAGTGAGAAATGAGATTATAATGGGTGTTTTGTGTGACTCAAGGATTCTTAAAGAACTTTTTGTATTTCCTTTTCCATCACAAGTGCAATATGCCATTACATGTTGTCGCATGTGCGTTTCTCATAGGCATGTGTTACATTCTAAGTTTGATCCCATGACCTAGGTGGCCAGGATGATCAAGCGATCGGCTTATATCATATATGAACAACAAGCTAATTTTATTACATTGTGAGATTCAAAGGATGCTAATGCTTGCTAGTTCTGTTTTTTCCAAATTTTGCAACTGAAATTATGAGTTATTGAATGTGATACTTACATAAACCTTTAGATGTCGATTTATTATCACTATCTATACTGCTAACTCTTAGCAACCACTTATTATTTGCTACATTTTGAAGATAGCAAAGGTAGTGATAATCTGTAGCAATTTTTTACTTTAAATATCAAATTGACAAGTCAAAGTGTGATTATATGTGATATTCAATAATTTCAAATTTCAAGAATGAGATTGGAAAAATAGGTGAAGTCTAAGTAGCATTTTAGATGTTATCCCAAAGAAGTATATATCCTCTTATGCTTGCAAATACCATCTAACCTATATTTCATTCCAACAACACTAAGTTATTTTAAGCAATAAGAAAAACTTACATTCTTAATAAGATGGTGGATTTCTAAAATATATGTATATGGAAACTTCTACTATCCCGTTTACGGGACTGTCTAACCAGTTATTTAACTATTAAAATAAATAATTATTGATATTTTAAGCAATTTAGTATCACCATCATAATTGAGATTAAATTTGAATCGTTAAATAATCAATGCACCAGTCTTGTTAAAAAAATGACAGAGCCATAGGAATATATATATATATATATATATATATAAAAGAAATGTGCTTATCAACGTACCATAAGTTTACATTTTCTTGGGCTGTTATGAATTTTTCGTAGATAAAGGCTTTATATGAACTATATAGTAATGGACTTCTACATGGTACAAATGGTAGTTTTCTTAAAATAATGATTAATAATTTTCACATGTCAAATTCTTTTTATTTTTTACCTATTTTTAAACAAAAATTATCAATAATATTTTAACTTAAAAGTTGGAAAAAAGAGGACAAAAAAAGATCCCACCTTTACTAAATGCAAAAAATCATAGGAATTGTGAATCATTATTCCATCCCATTTCTACTAAATTCTTATGCATTTTTACACTCACAAATTTTATAATAAACTGCTATAAGTAAATTCTCATTACGAATTCTGACGGGAAAAAAAAAATGAAAACATGATTTTAATAAACCAAAAAATAATGAAAGGACATATAATTTGCTTACCTCAAGTAGTGAATCAGGGAAAGAAGAAGAAGAAGTTGGTGCGGCGGTTTTAGGGTTTGAGTGAAGTGAAGAAGAATGAACGTAAACTATTTTTATTTCTTCTTTTGTCTGTATTTTTAATTTTTTTCTCTGTTTTTTCCCCCCATAAGTTTGTGCATTTTGACTAGCTGGGTCAACCGAGTTTGGCTGGCTCAATGAAAAAATGCGCCTTAATTAAGGACGGACTCGTTATTTAAGCTAATTTCGAGTCGAATCAGCTAGGTCGGTCCAGGTTTGGCAATATTTCCTAATACTTATCACTCCATAAAGTATACTAGGCCCCTATTAAATTTCATTTTTCCCCTAACTTGTTTACATAAGTAAACATGTATATGAGGTTGCAAACAAGTTGAGCTGAGATTTTCAAGGTTCGGGCTCGGCTCATTTAAAAATCATTTGAACTCGAGCTCAAGTTGAGCTTTCCATCAAGTTTGAAAATTAGGCTCAAGCTTGACTTGTTTAACTAAATGAGCTTTCTTTTGAGCTCGAGCTCAGCTCATTTACAAATAGAGATTAAAATGAGTTGAGCTTTTTATTGAATCTAGAATTTAACCTGGAGCTCTACTCATTTAGATAGCCTACTTTATATTTTTAAATTGAAAAATAATATATATAAGAGTCACTAAATATATAAACATATATAATAGAAATTAACTTTTGTTATTTTAAGTATATGTTTATATATAGTATGTCATAAATACAGCTAAGCACTTGATCACGAGTGTCATAATGAACTTGTTAATAAGTCTACTCACGAGCTTGTCCACAAGTTGGCTTGCAAGCTCGAATTGAAACTCGAGCTCGGCTCATACTCGGCTCATTTAGAGAAATAAGCTTTATTTTAAGCTCGAGCTTGGCTCATTTACTAATCAAGTTCGAGCCCAGTTTGGCTTGAAGCTAGCCGAGCTCGAGTTGTTTGCAAGTAGCTTGGCTCATTTGCAGCCCTACATGTATAAAATCAAATAATATGAAAAAAAGGAAAAAAAAGATATTCATTAAGTATTATGCAACACGAATATAAATATATATAGCATATATGGAATATTCCAAAATTGAGCAATGGTCAATTTTCCTTTTAAGATAAGCGTATTTTAATATTGGGTTAATGTCATAAATTGTATCTAAACTTTAGAAAAATATGCAATTAGGTACCTGAACTTTGAATTTTTAGCTTAATCAGTTTAGTACCTCAAAAATTTTGAAATTAATCAATTTAATACCTGAAAAAACTTAACAGAGGTACTGTTGGTATACACAAAAAATTCTTTTATGTACTAAATTGATCAATTTCAAAGTTCAAGTGCTTGATTGTATATTTTGTCAAAGTTCAGATACTATTTTTGACACTAACTCTTTAATATTTTGCTATAAGTTTAAATTTTCCCTATATATTTTCTAGAAATCATTCCTTTTCCTCATTTTTCTTTTCTTTTTTTTTTTCCTTTCCCTTTTGTGGTTCCACTTTCCTTTTCCCTCCCCACCTCTTTTTAACTATCCAACTTATCCAATTCATAATTTTATCAAAGTTAGTGTGACAAATTTAGGTTTATTTCCTTTCCTTCGAGCATTTATCCTTTACCTTATCATAAATTTAAGAGGAATTTCACAAGTTTTTAGATTCCTAGAATAAAAAAGCAAAGGAATGAAATAAATAGAAATTCTTGAAGACATTGAGTAATTCATGTTTTTCCTTGTTTAGATATTGTGTATTTAACGTGGTTTTGACAAAGGAAAATGCTTGAATTGGTGTGATCTATTGGTACAACCAATAAAACAAGAGTATGAAGTTTGATTTCAAGTTGAAAGTTAGTTTTGTATATATAGATTGATGATTCTAAAAATGGGTTTAGGGTCATAAACTTTGTGGACTTTGTTTGGTCATGTGCAACTTGTAGATGCAATGGTGTAAAATGAAAAAATGTTGACTTTGTTCAAATAGTAGAGGAAAAGGCTTTGTGTTGAGTTGAAAACCTATGAATTCAAAAGGTTTGAACTCATTATAAAGAGTATAGAACATGGAGCACAATATATTCCCATGACGTAAACTTCATTGGATGTTTCAGACCTTTTGAAAATAGTTTGAAGCATTTGCTATAGAATGATTTTAAACTACTTGATTCAATTTAAAAGTTTCAAACTTTTTCCCTCTAAACGTGTTAACTTGTTTCACACCAAATTTTTACTTTCTAACTATACTTTCTTCCTTATGTTAACACTTTATTACATTTAAAAATAATAATCTAATAGAATTAACCATAAATTTGAGAATTTATCAAATGGAAACTTCGATAAGATTAAGAAGGGATTAATAATTAATAAATCAAGTGAGGCACGTATTATGTTAAAAGTAATGTGTATCGTTAGTTATTGAGAATTAAGAGTTGTAGAAATCAGCTAATTCTTGAGACACCTATATTGGGAATACACATATTTTATTGATTGTAATTGTTATGCTTGATCATTAATGATTGTTTGACTTCTTATTAATGTGTTGGTTATGATGAACCATGAGTGGTTACAATCTTATTTTGATGAGAAAACGTATTACACAAGTGTTCCACAACTTAGTTAAGCTATATTTTGTAAACAAAACTTGTTTTTTATATGTTTAAACTTTATTGTGCATATATGTGCTTGGGTTTGTATGTGTATTGTTCTCTATAGATTTTGCAAGAGAAAATTTATATATGCACAAATTGGGTCACGGGTCACGAGTCACATCGAGGCTCAACATGTTAAATGGTTAGGGTTGATAAGCTCAAAACCAACACTTGATAAGCTCAAGTCTTAAGTTCGATGAGATCAAAGATCACATACTTAGTCGAGGGCTAAATCCAAGGCACAATAAATTAAACCGCGACATGCTCTAAGGCATGACAAGTTTAAATTTAAGGCTAAACGAGCATAGACTTGATCGAGAGCAAAATTGAGGCACAACGAGTTTGAGGCATGACGAGATTTAGGACAGGACAGTTTAAAAACTAAGCATTGCAGACTTTTGAATTTGACTACTGGAGGTTCTTTTGAGGGTGAATGGCTATATTTTTAAAGCATGTATATATAATATATATAGAGAGAGAGAGAGAGAATGTTTTAGGGTGTTTTTTACCAGAGATAAAAGGAGAGAGAAGAGAGTAGGCTTAACTTACAGATTTATGTAAAAATACTCTTCATTTTGTGTTTGTTTTTGTTAAGTGAATAGTATCATTTGTGAGATTAGTGAGCTAATATTGTACGGCACCATTTAGTGTTTTATTTGAGTGTTTTAGTAAATTCCTCATGTGTTGAGGCACCTGTGTGAAGTCCTGTGTGTGTGTAGGTATTTGTGAAGTCCCTGTGTCAAGGCATTGGTGAAGTCCTCTATTGATAAAGCATTTGCCGTCAAGTCCTCGTATCGAGACAGTAAGTGAAGTCCTCTGTTAAGGCAATGTGAAGTCCTCATGTTGAGGCAAAGTGAAATTCTTTGTTATGAGGCAATTGTTTGATTAAATGAATTCAGTAAAGTCCTCCTTGAGTGAGGCATATTACGGACTATGGAGACTAGGGGGTGGGTCAAACTCCACTTTAAATTTGGTATAATCTTCTGCTTCCCTTATCTCTTTATTATTGTTGTAATTGTGCATAAAAAGATAAAAGAAATAATGGTTGGTTAAATGAGCTTAAAATTAGTTTAAAAACCCACCTCATAGCTTTTGCCTTGGCTTCTGAAATATGTGTGTGTAATCAAGCCTAGTGATGCATGGTTTTTCAATAGGTTATGCTTGGTTGTGATTAATAAAGTGATAATACCAATGATGCTATTGCGGCTCCCATTCATCAATGTGTGATGCTGTCTCAAATGATTCATGCATTGAAATGATTTAGTAGTTCTAAGATGACTCGTAGATGCTTAAATATAGGAGAGCACCAAATGTCCTACTATAATTTTTTAGTGTCTTAGGATCATGAGTTCCCTCACAATACTTTGTTGAAAACCTAAATTCCAAATTATAACATGATGTCCAAGCATTATATCATAGGATTGCATGTGAATATGATGATTGTGATATCCATATATGTTTGTGGTCTTTCATACTAGACTCCAACTCACTTTTTCAACTTCCATATATTTTAGGTATAGGTGGTAGCTTAGATCTATATGATGAAGAAGGATCCAATGAATACTTTGATTAAGGGAAGGACTCAAGTTTAGTATAGATGATTTCTACTGCAACGTATAAATGTGACCACGGTGTGTTTTGTAGTAAATTATACACCCTACTAAATTTCTATCCTTCAGTTTTTTTCCCCCAAATCTAATACTTTAGGTTAAGATCTAATGGAGGCATGAACCCCAATTATATGTTTATGTTATGAGAGTATAGTGAGTTATACCACGTATCCTTTGAGTCACATGTGTTGTTGTGATTATGATTATGTGGGGTAAAGGACTTGTGGAAATTTTGTAAATACATCATAAGTTTTGATGTTAAATATGTGAATTGTGGATTCTTAACATTATCTAAATCTAGTATCTAGTTTTCCTATAGATACATGGTAGGCTATTGTGCCTTGAGTTCTAAATTATTATAGTATGAGTGCTATTAAAATTTTCATACATATGACAATAGAATGGATAGTTCTTAAATAACTACTATTCAAGCTTTGTATACAATACATACATTAAAATTTTGTTCGTATCTATACGTTTGGTGTAATTAACGCATAAAATATAATATGCAATAAATCATTTCTTACGAAAAAGATTAGGGATAAATTACATCAAAAGGTATCAACATTTGGAGTAAGTTAATTTAAGGTATCAACGTTTTAAGTTGTTCAAAAATGGAATTAACATTTGGGTATAAATTAATTTAACATAATTAACATTTGGGTATAAATTCATTTAATGTATCAACGCTTCAAGTGGTTAAAAAGAAAGGAAAATTATATGGTCTCATCATTAATTTTGACACGACTGGTCCTATCACTATATAACTGCTCACAACATACTCAATTATGATAAAATCATTAAAATAATTAATATTCCAATTACTATATATATTTTAATAGTTAGATGATTGACTACACGATCCCGTCGATAGGACCGTAGAAGCTCCCTAAAAAGAAGTATTAAAAACTGATCGAAACGTTGATACATTAAATAAACTTCACAAAAAGTTGATAAGTTATTTGATCCACTTTGTGAAACATTAATTCCTCTTTTTAACCATTTGAAACGTTGATATTTTCAATGAACTTACCATCAAATGTTGATACATTATAGAGTGATTTACCCAAAAGATTAGTTGTTATTAGTTGAATTTGCTTTTTATTTTATTTTTAAGCCAAGACCTCTATCTAGAGTAGGCCTAGAACTGCCCGGCGTCTGGTTCATGGATTGGAAATATGTGGACTCAAAATCAAATCTGTGTGGGTTTGAGCCGATATTGGTTCCAAGAACCAGTTCATATGGGCTAATTCTAACTCATAGAATTAGCTTCAAAATTTTTTATTTGTTTTCAAATAAAACTAAAAATAAAAATAATTTTAATTTTGAATGAATTAATTTTAAACTTAAAATAAAAATTACACTCAAGTGCAATATAGTCTTTAATCCAATTGATTAAAGAATTATTTAGGATATGTATTAATTTATACACAATATTCACCTTTGATTGTAGTATTAGTAATAATGTGGGGCTATAAAATACTCTCACCAACTCCAACAAATATTCTCATGACTAGAAGAAATCTCATATGGTTAACAATAAAATTTTAGCATTGTAAAAATTTAAATAACATCACATTAAAATGTTGTGAATAAAAAATAAATTTCTACTACTCAAATGAAAATAACTTAAAACATTTGTTATCTTTTTTTAATCCAATTACACGTATTTTCAAAGGATCCACTATATTTTTTTTCAACTTTTCCCTTTTTTTTTTTTTTTTTCTTATAGAGGATCTGAAAAGGACTCGACGGGTTCATGAACCGGCCACTGATTTAGCATGGGTCGGGGACTTACCGCGTCAAATTCGATGCCGAGCCAATTCACAGATAGGACTTGACCTATATCCAGGTCTACCTCTAGCTATTCATTACACCATATCAACATAAGATTTAAGAGACAAAGCTTAAAAGTATATCACATATCATATATGCATGTTCCTCGTAGTTGCATATTGTAAACGTTGCTAAGTATCATAATTCCTTCTAGTCCAATATATTATCATTATCACATCCTTATCTAACTCCCACTGCAACCATTTGTTGTTTCAATGGCCGAATATGCTTAAATCTTGTCGGCACATTAAGGATTAATGATGATCCGTGAAGATAATGGAAAGAAGACACCAATGAGTTTTATTAAAGTTGTTTGCGGGACAACTGGCTGAAAGCAATATTAATACAAGAACATCCGTATTCATATTATATTTGTTGACTTGAAGTGTGTTTGAAGTTTAAAGATGACCACAAACACCAGTCGAGCATGCTTCATAGCAGGGTCGTGGAAAATGATAGGGTAATGGGATTGGTGAAAGAAAATTTGGTGGATTCACTTGTTTTCTTGCCAACCCGAAAGCAAAATTAGTCCTATTATAATTGGACCCAACAAGAGATGGTGCGTTATCTTAAATGGAGTTGCCTTCTCTTATAGGTCTCCATTCAAATGTGAGAATTACTTAATACGAGTAGCATTTTTTTTTTCCACTTTATTTGTGCATATAAGCAATACACAATTAGTGGAAGAAAAGATAGATGAAATTGAATCTAATTCAAACGAAACCGATCTTCTTTGGATTTTTCCTCTTCAAATTTTATTACGTGTAGGGTAAATGTCACAACTACTCTCAAACTATGTCAATTTATGTAGTTAATTACTTAAAGTTTAAAAATATCGATTTTGAACTTTTTGAGTTCATTTACAATACTCACATAAGTAAATATTGCAAAAATGAATAAAGTTCAAGTAACTAATTAAAATTCACAAAGTTTAGATACCAAATGTGATATTAAGTCTTTTATGTAATCAATGGTTTACAATTGTTAAAAAGAAGATGGTAGTATTATAAATATTTCAAGGTTCAAACAATTTCAACTTTAATCATGACAAAATGGAAAAATATAGATGGGAATGGAAAAGAAGATTACCCACAGTCTATTACAAGCAAATTTTTATAAGATTTGGGGGATGTAAAAGAATTATTGACATTTTTCTCCACTATCTTAAGTGGTTGTTAAAAGTTTGTGGACGAATCTTCCTATAAGGATATGAAAGACTAGACTTCCGGCTAGAGTTGTTGGGCAAAATTTAGCCGGGATAAAGATACCTCCGATAATAATTTCAAATAACGAATAGATTTTTCATAAAAAATTATCTATATCGTTCAACTAAAATATAATCTAGATAGTATATTTCTTTAAAAAAAAGATTATAAATTCCAAATTGGGAGATGAGAAAAATTTACATATCTATTTTGATAATTGAGCTTTTTAGCTCAATTTAACGCACCAGATTGGCTTATTGGGTTCTCTGAGCTAGAGATAGGACCAAGACGCCAACTCTGATTATTTAGAGATGTTTTTGCAAGATATGGGCAAATAAACTTGCCATAAGGATTAGTGGAATAGTTATCTCATGCATAAAATAAATCTTTTAATAGGCTTGTTGATGATAACTGATAGGCCAACGCCTAATGAGTTTGTCATCTCTCTCGTCCAAACCATAGGCCCATTAGATAAACACCAAGCCCATGACGCCAACGAGATCCATCAAGAATGAGTCCCTATGAGGGAGCCAAACCCTCAATAGCTAGGGACCTTGAGGGGATATGCCCTACTCAGACACTCTGTCAAACGCTCTACCTCGATGTTAGGTCAGCATTTAGCTCAAGAAGATCCTAACAGAAAAGATTCTGTGAGCCCCATTCTAGTGCGATCTTACCTATAAATAGCCCCTCCATCCATGAGGCACAGACAAGTAACTCTCATCTAATCAATTATTCGATACATTTTAGGTGATCCACCATTTGACTTAAGCATTGGGTGATTATGTCAGGCACCCTACCGCACCACTAACCATTATCCGTGTTGCAGGGATTTGAAACTCTACTAGTGAAAACAATACCCTCAAAACTTGGTGCAGTTTGTATGAAAATCACCTCAAAAACCCACATACTTTTGATTAGATAAGACCCATACTCCCTCTTAAATCCATGCTTTGCGGCTAACGTTAATTATGCCAAAGCAATAGCGGAGCTAAAACCAAACTTATTCATCCCCAACTCAGTTAATGGCTACTCCAATCGATGGTGAAAACCTTAAATAGCAATGCAAGAGCCCATCATTGAGAACAACATCGAACGTGTAGATCTAAAGCTTATCTTGGACCTTGAGAATATGCATAGGGAACTCATGCACAAAAGCTTAGAGAATGAGCATAATAACGCTAGACTTCAAGTTAAAATCACCAAATTAGAGGATGTCAAGAATCTACTCATAGAGGAACAATACTCTAGTGCTTGGCAAAGCAAATCACCTAGTCATCGTCAAGAACCTCATCGAGGGGATAGCCTCTACATACGTGACACTGTGCAAGCTCGCCTTCATACCAAGAGCAATTCAGTGCCTCAAGGTAGTCATTGAGCCCCCACCAAAGGACTGTCGATATTAGAGAATTGGCAAGGATCATCTCCAACACCTCACCAAGACATCCAATATTTCAGCACCTTAGGCAAGTTACATCCCATTGCCAAAAGAGCTACCAAGACTACCACACAAGTCCTGAACCTATCCAAGCTCGCAAGGACGACATGTAATGGCAACCGATTGCAAATGGATTATTGGACTCAAAGAAAGAGTTAGCATTGAAGGAAATCAAAGATATGATTAGGAGACTCTCAACCATCAAAGAAAGTTTTGAAAACATGTCTATAGTGAAGTGGTTCTAAGAAGAAACATCTTCTACAATGTCAATCCAATCTAAAGTATTCCCTGTCGAGACACACCTTCGAAACTTGGAATCATATGACTAGACAAGCAACCCCAAAGACTACCTCACCCAATTCCCATCCACTTTGGCACTCCACAGCTTTTCAAATGCCATCTAGTGTAAGACCCTTCGAACTACTTATATAGGAGCTACCTGGGTTTAGTTTAACAAGTTAGCCCCAAATACCATCAACCCATTTGATTAGCTTACCAAATTCCTCATAGCACATTTCATGGCTAATAACCACTTGAAAAGAATGCTTCCTACCTCTACATCGTAAAGGAAAGAAAAGATGAACCACTTCTTGACTACTTGGCATGCTTCAACAAGGCATGTCTCAGTCCCAAATTTGAACCAAGGAGTAGCCCTTAAAGCTATAAAGCAAGGGGTTCTAGCGGATAGCCTGTTTTTTTATTCTATTTCAAAATTCTAGCTCATCACACTCGAACAAACTAAGAGAAAAGGCTTAGTACATCTGCCATGAGGATACCGGGAACACACGGAAAGTGATTGAGATAAGCAATATTGTAAGCATCATGCAATTATGAGCATAATACAAAAAAAAACTATTAGTAATTAAAGAGTACCATTAAGGACGCCATATGAAGAGGTTGGCTGAAACAATATAACAATCATGACATAGTAAAATCTAAGCCCCTAACTCAAAAACGAAAAACTAAAGAAGGATTTCTTCAGGGAGACGATCCCCAGGGGTAGGACGATCAAACCTCAATTAACAAAAGATGCCAAGGTGAGATTAACACCTGTGTAAAAATCTACTTAACCTTGAGCTCGGTTAATGTGAGTTAGGTAATGAATCTAAGATTGAAAAAAGCAAGAACTAACACCACCATCTCTTTTGCGAGCGAAGATCGAAGGAGTTTGGAACCCCTGCCTTGGTGATCTTAGCTCGTATATTGAGTTAGAAGGTCAAAAGGGTATTGGTAGATACAGGAAGCAGTGCAAACATCCTCTTCAACTACGCCTATGAATGGATGAAGCACGAGTTTAGATCAAAGTTGAGATTGTATAACCACAAACTCTATAGAGCTTGCCCACAAACTTAGGGATAAAGATTGTAATACAACATACCAAACTGACTTCGTTGTAGTTGAATGTTAGTTGCCTTACAATGCTAGTCTGGGAAGAGTTACTCAATCAGTCTTTAACATGGTTATTTCTTATCCCGACAGGAATAGGTATCCACAAAGGGGACCAGGAACAATTTGAGGAGTTGTACCTCTGAACTTTAAAAGGCGACCAAACATATGCAAGTATAAACCCATTTACTTCTTGATTCTGCAAACTGACCATCTCATGAACAACCCCACAAACCATCGGCTTTGTACCCCAAGCACCCTCTTCGTAGACAAGCCAACCCCCAGTAGGACCTAGTACATCCCAATAAAGCGAAATGGGTCCCTCAAAAATAGGACACGAGGATAGAAAGCACGCAGCGATGAGCTCACCTCCTAGATGTAGAAAGCAAACGACCCTTAGAACTCCTCTAACTAATAAGAATCTTTATTTATATGATCTTTGGCATCATCCTTTTCTTGTAATGAATTTTAATTAGGACCATGAAGTCCCTCACATGACAATCGGCTTAACACTCTGAAAAATATTAAATGAAGATTAACTTGTTAACACTTCTTGAATCTCGTGCTCTTTTAATTTTCCAATAGGACACAATAGTGAAATCCCAAGATTTCCCAAATGAAGGATCAGTAACCCCAAAAAAAGGGAGCTACCAAACTAAATTACTCTATGCTTGAAATTACTATGACCAATAACTCCCCTTATAGTAACCCCTTAAAAAGCTTAGGTAACCCCTATGGCAAAAAACTTACTTAGGAAGCTCATGAGACTGCTTAACAAGATGCCTACATAAGAGTGTTAAGATAACTCCCTTAGAAAAGAACTTACCCACGAAAGCATAAGTATTAGACTCAAAGAACAGCTTACTTAGCAACTTCGACCTGCTCCTCCTACCCCTGCCAACCCCTCCCCCACATCTACCCGAAAAAGTGAAAAAGTTGCCACGAAAGGCAATCTAAGACATACACATCCAAGAAAGAGGAAAATAACAATAAAAACAGTGATATTGAAAAAGTTGGCAAGTTTACACTAAATTGGAGCCAAACATATTGCAATAGTTTTGATCGGTGTTTCAATTAAGACAAACCAAAGACAGTTCCTTTTACACAATAAACTACTACAAATCTAAAAGAAACCAATAATAATACTTAGTCGAACTTGGGATACCCAAGATGGTGGCATGTTGAGTAAATGCATCAACTCAAATACGACATCATCAGCAACATCAGATAAGGTTACCTCAAACCAGTAATCTCCAAGTGGCCAACCACTTCCACCGACTTTAGCAAAGTTATTCGAAAGCGTTAAGCCCTAAGGAAGCTAAAGCAAGCCGACGTCCTTTTGATGACCAAGATCCAAAAGAAGAGGAGATCAAGAATATGCCAAAAGGAAGACAAGAGGTCACTCCCCTTCATTAGCAAACTCCAAGTCGAAACCGCCTTAAGGAAGGGGTCGGACCTCGATGCTTAAGGTGCTATGACGATGGAGGAAGAATGTCAAACCTTCACCACCTCAGTTGTCCCCACCCCAAAATCCCATGTAAATAAGGATAATAGGGCAACAAACCCTAATAGATAGGGATAACAAAGCTACAAAGCAAATGGTCATGATTCCCCAAGGACCAGACCTCTCCAACCAAATGAAAGAAAAAAGAAAAAAGAGGAAAACATGAGAAGGATGAAATATGGGAACAACCTGAAATAAATTCAACAAATGAAGAAACAAGACATGAAGAAACTTAAGCAAGAGATGTGATGGATACAAAAGCCTCATTAGGAAAGTTATTTATAACCATAGAAACCTATGACCTAACATGCATTTAATGTTACTAAATCTATGAGAATCTCAAGAACTACATCTTAACCATCCATCAGATAGTCACGAAAAGAGCGAAAATAACCTTGGAAAAGAAAACCCTACAGATAGGCATAATTCCCCCACATCATCACTTGACACGATTAGGAAAAAATCACTAACACTGATGCGAAAGGTTGACTAAATACTGTCGAATATACCAAATCGGAAGGCATAACCAAATGCTAATATTAAGATGAAAATTGATCTAAGACATCGATAACAATTATTCAAATTTTGTTAGAAACCCCGAGATCCAAAACTCGTAAACTTAAAGAATTCAACCAATAAAGACAAAACGAAGCACAATAATATTGTCACATAAAGCAACGAAAATGTATAATTTCATAAAAAGATCGACACAAGAGCCTGGATACACATGTAATGAGTTGATGCACTAGAATAAAACCTATGAGAACAAGTAAAACTACTTAAAAACGTCAGCAACGGCCTAAACATGACCTCGCCCTAAATTTGCTAAAGCCACCTCAGAAGCAAGAGCTAGATTGTTAATTCGGACACCTCCAGAGGTGATATCGTCAAACTCCCCACTAGCTTCCTCATCATCATCATTATCACTCTTGACATGAATTCCTTGGGACAAGCAACTAAAATCCCAAGTCTGAACTCGGATACTTCTTCAATGCCTCATCCTAAATGACTCTTGGGCTCTCCCTTATGAGCTTCCTTTGGACCTCGGTCCAATCGTCGCTCTTCATGAAATCCCCAAAGACCCTCTTCCTGAGCTCGGGAGGCTATATCTCCCCAGTCTATAGTTTTGCTATTTAAGCCTACACTAAAGGAAAGATGGCATAAAAAAAAAAAAAAAAAAACAAAAAGGGAAGAAGCAACATTAACTATCTCACCTCAAGTCTACCATAATCAGACTCAATCGTTTCTAAAGACTTCCTCAATCTCTCGAGCTCCGAGGATATCTCCATTAGTCTTTGGAATAAAGAATCCCACTATCGTTCTACTCCCCCCAACTTCACCCGAAGGTCATCAATAGCAAGGTTTGCTAAATTCACCTACCGATTGGCATTAGTCACGTTGTTTTGATACCTAAAGGCCCAATCCTCTTGGTTTGTTGTCTCAATGCGGATATGGAGTTGTTGTTTTAAAAAGTTTAAAAAGATTGTTAATAAGTTCTATTCAACCTTGATCACACAACTACCATTTAAGCAAATACACCTACCAAAGTAGCATAGAAAATATTAGGTTGTATTCTTTAGAGATCATTAGCATCTACTTTACTCATTTTTAATCTATTATCTAGTCAAGGAAAAACTCAACAAGACATTACGAACAGAAAATCACTAAGCTAAGGTTAATTCTAAAAATATACACGTTCTTAGGATAAATTTGTAAGATAAGTCTGTTAATGCAATAATGAGCTTAGGATTTGCTTTACCAAGTCCTTATCATGTGATTTCTTAACAAAATCAACGAGTTGTTTGCTAGGTAAACATATATTGTCGGATTCACTAAGGTAAATTAAAGCCTCTCTTAAGGTCAAGAAATCTACTTCTAAATTAAACCACTAGAATCCTTTTACAAGTTATCAGCAACCTAGATCTACATAAAGAATAAGAATCCTTTTATTAAAACCCATTTTAATGAATTTAAAATCAAGTGATAGAAAGTTTCACCATCCCTATTCTTAGGTGATTATGAGCAACTTCATTAGCAGCTCAGATCTATTCAAAAGAACGATTTCACAATCTATTCAGTTAAAATTAAACATAAATATATATGGTGCACTCAAATAAACTAATGCATTAAAATTCGAGCTACTAATTACAAATACCCAGACAGTATTTAATTAAAACATGTTAAAATCACATGAATCAAGTCTTGAATTCACAAACCCCAAGTTAAAACGATTATTTCTCCATGGATAGATACATTAAACATGGATTTAGGAGAAATAATATGAAATAAAGATGAATATTACCAATTAAGCACCGATTCTTATAAGAACAAACATCGAGTTAATATGAAATTACTTAAAAAACTTGAATTTCTCGCAAAAGAAAAGTTTCTCTTACTAGAAATTCTCATTATACTCTATTTTATATCAGAATTTTATTACATATGGTACAATATTGTTACTATATTTGTGCACATTTATTTATAGGTGCCAATGCACAAAAAAGGTGAAGATTTTATTCGCTAGCATGATAAATTCTTTTTAACAAACTTTATATATCTTCACACATGCCATTTCAGGAGATCAGAGCCTTGAATGTTGGTCATGGTAGAAGCTGTATTATTCTTATTAGAGGCACAATTATGTGTTAGCCAGAACCGCGAGCATAACTGTGGTTGCAATTGAGAGCGCGATTTGTACTTTTGCCTTGTATTCTTGCCCTTAGTTCATTCCTTGAAGGCGTTGTTGGATTCTGTCTTCTTGATTTTACTCCAAATCTAGTTCAAATCACTTTGTTTTTTCTTTTCTTGATTTTAGGAGTTAAAAAACAACATTTATGGCCTACTTACTTTAATGAATAGAGCATGAACTGCATTGTATTTCTTCTCTATTTCGGAAAACAACCCTATTACATTGTTTACTTTACCATAATAGCTATTCAGCAGAGCAACAAATCTCGTGGGATATTGAATAGCCATTATGGACAAAGACCTATGAATGGCAATTCATTAGACATTTTCCATCACTGTCCTTTTTATCCTCCCTCTTCTTCCTATCTCTGTTTGACTTCAGACCATAAACCACTACAACCCCCACAAACCACCACCACGACGGACCCACATGCCACCACCACCAACCCTGCACCACCGTTACATACTTACTCACCACGAACCATGAATCACACAACAACAACAACCCATGAACAACCATCAATCCAAATGACCATGCACCACCACCAACCTAAATGAAACACGCACCACTACCATAAATCTACACATCACCACCACCGATCTCTTTATTGCAAAAGAATTTCTCCAAATTAGCAATACAAGGAGTAGCCTATTCTATAAGCTCCACAGTAAAATAGTGTCGTTGGTGATTACATGGATGAGTTTCTCACATGTGAGGCCTGTGTAAACAAAGAGGTCGAGTTTAAGCTTGAAGTTCGTGTCAGGTTCAACATAGAGGAAAGTTGGGTGCTTGGTGATGATGGTGGCAACGTGTTTGGTAGTGAAGCAGTAGGATTTGAAGAGGTTGTAGAGGGTGTCCAGTTTAGGCTTGGTAAAGAGTTTTTTGTCAATGTGTGTGGAGAGGATTTAAGCAAACTTAGGGGAACAACCATACGATTTTAAAGAAAGGAGGTAGCTAGGGTTTGGTTACTTTTATGCCTATATACGTTTTTTTTATTTGAAAAAGAAAAGAAGGGTATTTTTGTAATTTACTTTTATTCATTATCTATTCAATTAGTATATTTTTATTTAAGTAAACAAGGTAATAGTTTATTACTTATCTATTCTATTCCCATGGAATTATAATTCAATTCCCTCGATATTTTACATGGTGAAGTGAACAGGCCATTAAAAAACAATAGTACAAATTTATAGGAATTCATCTAATAATTGATCAAATAAAACATGAATTCTTATAAATTGAATAGTGTATAAATGACTTATCAAATTTTCACACTTAAGATTTTGCTTATCTTCAAGCAAATCATCATGTGAAAACCAAACAACAAAGATTGTTGAATAGGAAAAAAAAATCATGAATGGAATTTTGACCATATTGCACTTAAAGTTCTCATTCATTTCAGTCCAATCACCAGTAAACTCAGTATTCTATTGCACAAATAGCTCCATACAATCGTCTTCGATCATGTGTTAAAGTTACTTTTGCTAGAATCACTAGAATTATCTAAGTAGAATAGTCTTTACCCTCATTGTTTAAGTCAGAATCTAAAAGCAAAAATTATTCAAAAGATCAAATAAAGTAAGAGAGACTCAATCAATTTTGTCCCCTTATATTTATAAGTATGCAGTCCCTTAGTCATCTCTCTAAGCATTATGTTCAAGAGTGAAGGCATACATATCAACTCATCCCTAGAATCACTTTCTTTATCTGTGCTTTCAAATGTTGACTCGTTTCCTTTTCTTTCTTTGGTATAGCTTGCCTAACAAAGGGTATCAATCCTTGCTCTTCTAAGGGGCCAAGACATACCCATATCAACTAATCTTTCTAAGCACTTTTCAATTTCATTTTATTTGATTAGTTATTAGCAAAGGAGTCAAGCCTTGCTTTTTGAGGGAACAAGTCCTACTCATACAAATAACTATTTTCTTTTCTTTGCCTTCGCGATTCAATTAATAGAGGAGTCTAGTCTTACTCTTCTGAGGGACCAAGTCCTACTCATATTAACTGAACATGTTTTTCTTTCTTTTATGACCTATTTAAAATTGATAGAGGGGTCAAGAAATTGCTCTTCTTGGGGACTAACCCCTACCCATACGATCTTAAGCTCATGATCATTTTCATTTTGATTTTACCATTAGATATATCATAAAGAAAATTCATCAAGTTAAAAGCATCATTTGAACCTTCACCAGAGATTATAAGGCTCTCAAAATGACTAATTAGAAAGCATACAAATCATTTAAAATTTTAATAATTAATTGAGTAGCCTTACAAGGGACCTTAAGTCTATTCGAACTCTAAATTCTTAAATTAAATAGCAAGTAAAACTACTGCACATGGATATCATACAGAGATTTTAACAAATTAAAGCTAATTTATAAGTAAGATGATGTTGTTCACAACTAAGCTCAATTCATTTTCTTGATGATTTCATCAAGAATTCAAAAAATTTTGATTAAATTTTATCATTTCATTATTTTCCTATGATTGTAGACAGAAAAATTGATCAATGAAGCGCATTTACTCTATTCAAAATTTTCCATCTACCCTTCATTTAATCTTGCTTAATCCCTTCCTCCACACTTAAACGAAACATTATCCTCAATGTTTAAAATTTGATGGAACAGACAGGGAGAAACAATAAATGAAAGTGAAAAGCAAAATTCAAGAATTAGAAGTTTAAGAAACTTCTCTATTTGGAATCACGGGTGAAGACATTTGTGAACCACAGTCTCACTTGTAAACTTTGATTAAAGTTGTGTAAAGCTAAGGCAGAACAGGGTAATAACATTAGTAGAAACCATAGGCTCAATTAGAGTCATGATTAAAGTTATTTTCTAAGTTATTTGTGTATTCCATAGCCTAAATTGCATCATAGCTACTCTTAGCTTATTTATTCAGTAAGTACTCCGTACTAAAAGGATTTGAATTTGCCATAAAGAATATAAAGTATTTCACAAAGAATTAAAGAATAAAGAATTAAACTAAGCTAAAAAAAATGATCTACAAACTAAAGCAAATTCAAACAAATGAAAGAATGTGCATCCACAGAACAAAATGTCATTAAAGAATAAAATAACATTTGATTTAAGGAAGTTGGGAGTTTTAATCTTCATCTCCTAGCCGATAATACAGGCTCTTACTTCCTTCTCTCCTCTTGCCTTTAGGTGTTCCACCACCTCTATCTCTTCTCTGATCCTCCCCTTATCTACCTCTATTACATCTTCCTCTCTTCTATTTCCTCTTCTATTGCTACCTTTGTTATTTCTCATCAATTCATATTCCCTAGAGGTATCAGCCCCTTTCTTTAGCCTCAATTCATTAAAGTTCCTCTTGCCAAGCTTCTTGTTCTTTAAGCTGCTTCTCTAACTGTAAGGCAAATAGAAAATCATTCTTCTCTAGTTTTGTCATGCCTATAGTGTTCTGCATATACATCTCTCTATCCCTAGCTTGTTTTCATTGGAACTCCATCTCTCTTATTCATCTCTCTTTATCAACTTTATTATTTCTCTCTACCTTAGTGTTTTCTAAATCTTCTTATTTCTTCCTCTTATTCTTTAATTGAGGTTAGGGCTTAGGCAAGTTGTCTATCCTTGCTACATTGATAATATTATCAGTTTTATTCTATAGTTTATTCATACTTTTCGTCATTTCTTTTAATTGATGTTTAAATTCTTCTCTTATTTTCTTTTTAGCCTCTGCCCTTCTACATTTTTCATCAATTTCTACAAGAATGTTATCACCAAAGAAGGCTTCATGACTTCTTCTTCATTTAGGAGCTTATCATTGCTGTCTATATCAGCATCTATACCCTTTACCCCTTCATGTTATTGACTAATTTCTGTTTGGGCTTCATTGGGTGGTGTTTTAGCTTGCAGCCTTGGGACATATGGGATAATTGCCAATTCCTCATGGAATTCTTGTTGTTCTAGTCCTCCAAGACAATCTTTTTGTGCTTTTTCTCTAGCAAAGGTGTTCTCCCAAGTCGCATCCTCCACTCCTTCTACATCACTTTCAGAGAGTATGTAATCACTCTCATTTTCTTCTGCCTCCTCTACTTCCCTTGACCTTCTTCTAGCTTCTTCTAGGTTTGTGCCACTTTAGCGTATGCTCTTGCTTGTTTTCTCTTCTTGGCTTTTTCATTGAACTTTTTCAAGCCCTCCTTAATCTCCTTTAGTTTCTTCCTCCCTTCAACTCTCCTTCTCAAGAATTCTCTCACATCCTCATTAGCTAAGGCAGAGTTGATTTTCTCATTACACCCAACAACTATTTCAACTTCAAGCTCATAAAATGCATGGTTTGTTGGGAATTGTTCATTTTGTCCAGTTGCCTCCTTCGTTGGTGCTTTATTCATGTTAATGACAGAAGGAATTGTAGCATTGTCTCTCTCAAATCTTGGAAAATAAGGAATCACCTTCCACTCCTCATGCACTTTGTAGGGCCCTGGACTATTATCGTTTATAATTATTATAAGGCTTTTCAATAACTAATTCAACAACTCCAAATAGATTATTTGGAGGATTTATGCGCCTTATCTCAACTCTTCTTATATTTTCCTTTTATTTTCTTCTTCATGTAAATTTTTAGCAGCTAGAATGTTATGGCCAATGCTACCAAGAACTGTGGCATTACCTATCTCCTGATTTACTTCATCAGTGCTGACATCAAATCTATCGCAACCTATCTTTCACCATCAACAACGCCAACATCAGTAGTAGCACCAATACTTTCATGACTAGCAACTTTGACTAATGCCATAACATTCTACACCACTACATCAAGATATATAGGAGTTGATTCATTATCGGACTTCTCGTCCTTAGTTATAAGTTTCCTTTTATAAGGTAGCTTCTTAGCATAAGATTTAATTATTTTACCCTTTCTGGTGTATTGTTTATATATTGATTGAGTTGAGAGAACAAGTCTTCCCTCTTGCCCTTCATCTTGTTGTGGCTGAGAGGGTAGTGGAGCTATTTATATTTATGGCTCTGGGGATTTAGGTTGAGTTTGAGGAATTAGAGCCAAAGTGGTTTTAAGGGTAGGCTTAAGTAAAGGGGAGTGAGGGGACTATGTTTGAGGAGTGGTGTTTGAGGAATATATGATGTTTATGTGTAAAGAAATAAGAATTTGTGGTGAAGGAGTTTGTGGCTATGTATGTGTTTGGATTAGTGAGATGTGCTCTTGTTCGGTTGTTGGAGAAGCTAGGATTGTGTTTGAGTGTGTGAGGAAGAAGGATTGGCATCGGTGTTATTGTCATCACCATTGTTATCATGACTTGACTCAACCATTGTAGGTTCAAGCGAGGGTCTCTTAGACTATGGGGGTTATGAAGATGCTTAGGTGATCATTTCAATAAGCTTTTTCATACTTTCCTTCAAATCACCCATATCTCTATCATACTTTTATTCAAATCGATTCAACTTAAACTCTAACTCCCTCACTTCCTTTTCTAGCTTATGAAACTAAGCAATCGAGTACTAGGCTAGTGCTTTAGATGCTTCAACTTCTACCCCTTCAACCTTAGCATCAAAATTTGGGTCTTAAACTGTAACTAGAAGTCAACTTCTAAAGGCTGCTTTGTTTAATATTGTGAAACTACATACGAGGTCTTTATGCCCTTGTTTTAGCCAAAAGTTCATATTTTTCAAAATTCTTGTGATTAGACCTCCCGATAATACTCCTTTACACTATCATCCAAACTAATGGCTTATTCTCCAAGCTATAATCAAACTAACATTCACTTTAAACTTTTTAACCATATTGTACAAAGGAAGCAATTCTACTCGAGCAATTCTACTTGAGTAACAGTGCTTGCTCTTTCTAACTTTGGGAAGATGCTTCTCACTAACATATAGTGGAGAACTCTTACAATTTTCTTCTTACAAGTAGAAGCCCTGCTATTAAAAACTAAAAAACTGCCCTCTATCAACTCTCCTGCAAAAACCTTCTCTTCTTCATTTGAAATCTCAATGGATAGATTCTTGAATTCTTCCTCATTAATTTCTTCTTCATTATCATAAAAACCCATGGCCATAACGAACTTCCTCACAGGGACCTCTCTATACTGTCCAAAAGCATAAAATCTAACATTATCTTCCAAATACGGCATATGATGCCCAGTCGTGAAGCTTGTCAAAATTGTCAAAGTTGTTCTTTCATATGGCCCCTCCCTTATATTAAACACTCTCTCCATGCTCCATCTTCAAAGAACTCCCTAAATACTCTTTCTAAACCATAACTCCTTATTAGACTCCACTCTATCACAGCATTAGGCACAATCTATTTCTTGACTAGAAAAATCTTATATTTCTCCTTATCCTCAGAATTTAGGCCTATTGGGGGTTAGTTAGATGTACTTACGTGGGATTGAGTAGGTTTAGAATCAGTTCTAGCTTGTTTTGATTATATCTTGAGGTTGTATGGTTACAAGCCTCTTGGGTGCCATCTTTGCAATACATAACACATAAAATAAATTCCTTGTTTTAAATACAAACTTGAAATATATAAGGATTATATTTTTGCCCTGATTTTCAACGGAACCCTAAATGAGATTTAACAAATGTATTGTATCACAGACTCAGGACTTTGGTACTCTTAACTTTTTTTAAACAAAGCAACTGATTTCTAAACAAAATTTCATTTTCCAAAAACTATTATTGCTATCAAATTACAAAGATGAAACAAATTTAAAGCATCAGTGCAACCAGTTTATCACAACTTTCTAAACTCCAAGCCCCAATGCTAACAAGAAGAATGTACAAAAATAAAATAGTAAAATGAGATTAGAGTGAGGAAAAATGCTTAACTTAAAAGTTTGATGGTAGAAATTCTGTAAATGAGTGATTTTTAGTTATTTTGTAATAGGATGTTTTGAGGTTTTTAGTCTGTATTTATCCTGTCTATTAAACTTTTGAAAGAAGTATAAATGAGAGAGAATAAACAAACCATAAATTTATATATTAGTTGAATCACGAGTTCAACCGTGGATTGGGTTTTGAATACGGTTTATATTTTATTAAAAAGAATTCAAAGAATCATGGCCTTGAATTAGCCTTTATTCAACCTACATAAAGAATACTTTAAAAGAATGAAAGAATCATGCTCTTGATTTAAAGTGTAGTTTAAACTGTAACGATTGAGTAAAAAGCAACCATAGTCACAATTGTGGGCTCAATATTAGCCTTCATAGAGATTGTGACCAGAATTTTATTCTCCTCTCTTAGCCGTGGGTTAGATCTCAACCAAAATTCTCTCATAGGGATTCCTGCAAAAGCACTTCAAAACAAGTAGTAAAGCATGAATTGAACTGCGAATGTGTTTACATCCCTGTTATTCATTCTTTAACAAAGAGCTCAACTAAAAACATCATTTAAACTTCATTCAAAACTTAAAAACATAATCAAATTTATATTACTCAAACATTAACATCAAAAACTTGTCTCAAAGTTTTACAAAGCTATCATCAAACAAGCAACATCTCATCCTCAAATCATCAAACATCTATCCAATAACTTAAAATATTCACAAAAATTTTTAAAACTTAATTACAACAAAAAAAACCAGAAAAGTAGAATTAATCATTCTAGGAGTCTAACATTCTTAGTTCTTTACTTGATCCATTAGGTTGGCTTCAGTGTTGGCTAGCAAAGTTCCTGAGGTCTTTCTACCAATAGTTTGGAAATTTGACTTAACTATGTCTCTAAGTTATGAATGGCAAGTAAGTGGTTTGTTAAAGTTGTGTCAATATTCTACTATCTTGCCCCAGAAGCCTTGATAAACTGAAGAATTAGTTCTTCCAAAGAAATTTTTCCTTGAGACACATTTGATCATTAACCCTGCTATTTTGTAAATTGGGTGGACGAAAATTTAAATTTTGAAAATTGTTATTACTCCACCTAAAATTTGGATGGTTCTCTAACCAGTGTTGTAAGTGTTACAAAAAGGATCATTTTTTAGTGCATTATAGTTTTCTACAAACTCAACATTCTTAGCTAGCATACTCTTAAAACTTTGTCCCAAACTTCCATCAATCATATGCACTTGTGCAACCCCAAAGTCAAACCATCAATCTCTTTGGATAAGGCCTCAACCTTGGAAGTTAAGGATGTCAATATCAAGCTCAAAGATACTTCTAAATTTCTCCTTCCTAACCCTACTAGATGATCACTGGTAATAGTTGTTGGACATATCCTCAATAAGACTTAAACACTCCTCAAGGAACTTATTGTTCAAGCCTCCTCCTCCTACTGCATCTATTAACTTCTTAGTTTCATAGTTTAGTCCATTGTAGAATGTTTGCACTTGGGTCCATTCTTGTAATCCATGGTGTAGGCACCACTCTAGCAACTCCTTCCGCTTCTCAAAAGCTTTATAGAAGGTTTGAAATTCCAACTGATGGAATGAAGCTATGTATGCTCTAACTTTGATGTCTTAGAGGTATGTCTAATCTATAACCATTAAGTGGAGTTAATCATCTAGAATTTTATTAGGGATGTGTGTGATATGGTTTGTAATTTTTTCAAACCAAACAAAAAAAAAATTGATTCGAAATGTTTTGTTTTATGGTTTAAACAATTTTAATTCTTGAAAAAAAACATTCCATCAAAAAATTTCAATTACATATTTCTTATCATCAAATACAAGTATAAACAACAATATTTAAAATTAATTATTTACCCAAATAAACATGTAAAACTTATAACGGATGAAATATTTCATTCGCTAAAAAATTATAATATCATAATAGTCCCATCCTCTTGAATTACCTTGAATTAAAATGACATACTCAACTCTATCACAATATAAGGCATAAATTTAAATTCGATGTATACTTTTAACTAACACGTGGTCACTCATATAAACCAATAAGTAACAAAGTAATAGAAGTGGATTAATTAGTAAGATAAAGAGGAAAAAATGTTTAGTAGTTAAAACCTTAAAGGTTAAAATCTAAAATCTATCTTAGTCATAGAGACATCATAATAATTGAGATATAATATAATCAATTTGATTTCATTCTCATAAATGATACAAAACTAAGTCAAAGATCTTAAAAGCAATTAATTTTTTAATAAATAGATTAAAAGAAAAATAATATGTTTGAATTTTTATTTTAAATATGTGAAACTGTTCGGTTTAGTTTGAACTATAGGGTTTGATTTAAAATCCCAAATTAAACCTTCAACCATTTTCTCTTTCACTAAATCAAACTATGAACCAAACCATTTAGAAAAGAATTGAAATCCGGTTCAATTCACGATTCGAATTTATAACATATTACGAGGTTAGCATCCTTTCCTCATTTTTTTTAGTCTTGACTTTCAATGGCTTTTATAATTTAATCCTTTCCTTAATAATATGTTTTCAATATTACTCGAGATATAGTCAACAAAATGCACTTACCAATTATATCACACTTCCTATTTCCTTAGTCTTGGCAAAGCGAAAAGATTGTATCTTAAGAACTTTAAGTTGTTGCTTTCTTGATAGATTAACATTTAGTCAACAATTTCCAATTTCATCCTTTCCTAGTCTAGCTTTGATTGTAAAAATAAATAACTAAGGCATCTCAATTTTTTTATGTCTTTTATGAGTAGAAAGCTCAGACTTATCTAAAGAAAGGGGTAAGTTAGGAGGAAAATATATGCAAAAATCTAAAGTACAATTTGGTTACTAAGAAAAAAAAAATCTAATAACAATAGGGTATTTTACACCAAAAGGTCCAACATTTTTAGGTAAGTTCATTTAAGATCCCAACGTTTCAAGTGGTTCAAAAGAGATCCTAATATTTAGAGAAGTAGGTCAACTAAGGTATGTATTGATACATGTCACTAGGAAAAATATTTAATTAAAACTCAGAAGACCCTTCTTCTATTAACGTATGCCAAACATTGAGACCCCTTTTAAACTACTCGAAATATTGGAACCTCAAATGAACTTACCTCTAAATATTAGGACCTTCCAGTGTAATTTACTCGACAACAATACAAATAAAGATGAGAAAGTGTATATTGGAACCTAGTATACATCTTAAACTACTAGGTGACGTAGCATGAGAATTAGATGTCTTTATACTGTATATGGCCAAGGGTGAGAATTACCTTTCCTACTCCAAAACAATGGTGAGAATATGTATTCCTTCTTTCTTCTTCTTTATGTACTCGTACAAAACTTCGAATACAAAGGGAGTATGTTACAAAATGAATAAGATGACCAATAGGAATAGTTGTGATTTGTCTAGAAGCGCCTATGACTAAAGAACGAACTTATGTTCTTACTTCAAAAATAGTGAGTGCGAGCTTTCTCTTTGAATTTCATCGATGTTAAACTTATTGGCAAACTTAAAATGTCAATGGTTGGTAGTGTTGTTAATGAGAGGAAGGTGGTGGAGATGTTGTCTTGGCTTGGTTATGGGGTCTTTGTTGGAGATCTTGAACAAAGAGATGATGGTGTTGCGAAGGTGATGTCGATAGGAAAGGGATGAAGAAGTGGTGTATATGTCTAGTGGAGTTTTGTTATGTTCATTAATTCAATGCTTGAAGGCAATGAAGATAAATAAAGATGATGATGGTGATGCGACTAGGTTTGGTGGGAATGGATAGGGAAAAAAGATGCTAACCTTGTTTTTGCTAATCAATAAAAGAATGAGACTAGAGTAAAGTGTTTAAGGTTCTTGTCCTTTTTGTCATTATTTGTATACTTGAGGTTGTATCAACATAGAAAGATCAAGGAAATTAAGTTAGTTATGCATTCCTTTTGTTAGCGTCTCATCATATGCTAAAACGTGGATGTTTCATGTCAAAAAAGAATCCTGGGCAAAAGATAATAAAAACTTTGTTTTAACCTTCCTTATATTTCCACCATTTAACTGAGCCTATCATCCTAAGCCCCTTTTGCCTAAAAGACTAGCATTTCTCATGTTTTTGAACTAGATGTCTTAGCAACTAGATCCTAGGAATTTGGTAAGACATGTAACTAGTTTTACATTGTTAGATTAGGCCGATAGTTAGGGTTTTTTTTTTTTTTTTGGATAGTTAGGCATTTAGTTAGTGTATTATTACTAATTATAATTTGGTTACTTTTAGTTAGTTATATATGTAGATATAAAAATTATTAATTTATTATTCTTCCTATCACCATATATTTAGGCACCATTTGTTAACTTGGCACTAATTGTAATTATGTCATAATTTTACAATTAAATTAAGGTTAACTTATTTCTATGGTTTCGAATTACGGTGAACACAATGATGATGCTACGGCTAATAAGTAGATACTAAAGGATGTAGCCATGGAATTACAATGAATCCAATGGTGATGATACAAATGATGGGGATGATATCGATCATGCAAACTCCAATAGGTGAACATGATTGTTTGAAGAAGCACAACAGTTAATGTGTATGGGATGCACTAAGTCCTTATTTTTTTTTCTTTGTAATAAAGATGATGAATTTGAAGGTTAACAACAAAAATTTATGGAGAGATTAAATAATTTGCTCTTCATGATTAAAAGTTTGTTGCCAAATAATGATGGATTACTTTCGTCCTATTATAAGACACAAAAGGTGTTAAAGGTAGTTGGTAATAGATACGAAGGAAATCCATGCATGCAGGAATGATTATGTTCCATTTAGGAATAAGTTATGAAACATGGGCAATTGCCTTGTGTGTAATGGTTCCAACTGGAGTGTTTAGGCAAGATTGAAAAGAAAGGTCCTAGTTAAGGCGCTCTAGCATTTTTCCTTGATCTCATGCCTTCTGTGGTTGTTTATGTGTAAGAAAACAACATTAGACATGAGATGAAATGATCTAAACACCAATTATAGGTAATTAAAATCATTTGAAGTCAATCAAAGTCAATTTAAGGCTCAAACGGTCAAATTTTCAAAAATTACAATTTTCCCTTACTCAAGGATCAAATTTTTTAAAATTGAAAGACAAATAATAAATATCAAAATAAGATAAATTAGATTTTAAAAATATGTTTGTATAAAAACTTTACAAGAAAAATCGATAAGATAAAAAACTAGCCAAATTGGCATTCATGTGTAAAGGTAAACCTTTAGGATTGTGCCACATAGAACAATATAGTAAAAAGATAATACCCTAAACCTCCTATACCTTTAAAATTAATATGGTAGGTTCTACCCCTTATTAACCTCCTCTTATTTCCTTCTTTCCTTCATCATTTTTTTTTATCATTAAAACCTCCTCAAAACTCATAAAACATAAAATGTCTCTAAAATTCATCTTTTGAGCAATTTTAGTCAATGTAAAAAGCTAATATAGTGTAAGACTAAGTAAGGATTAATGCTTCTTCTTTTTCTTAAGGGAAAAGGAAGATATAAATATCTAAGAAGTTTAAAAGCTACAAAATCTATAATACCTAAGATTAAGATAAGAAGATCATGCAAAACTTAAGTTCTAGCTTAAATTGGCACTTGGAAAATGAAGGAAATGAAGAGGATTTTACAAGAGTGAGAAGCTGCTTGAAGTCCTCATAAATCACAATATGGTAAGGGTGATATTCTAAAGAGAGTTATTGTGAATTTTGTAGCATTTTAAGCATGTATATTGATATAGGTGTGTTGGTGATGATTAAAGTAGCTAAATTTCAAGTTATTGGGAGTTTTTAAAGTTTCATTTAGCAGCAACTTTAGCTTTATCTATCCTATAATCATCACTTTCCTTTGCCTTCAGAAAAGAGCTATTTCTTTTTCACCAAAGAGACCATCAAAGCAAAGGAAAAGAGGCATTGTTTAAGGCATTTAAGATATGACTAGGTCATTCTGCCAATTTTTGCATTGCATTTAAGCCATTTTATGTAGCTAATATTAGGCGATCCAGACAAAGGTATTATGCAAAGTTTACGAAACCCCTTTTATTTAACTTCATTGCATTCAATAAAAAGACATTGGACAAACTCTCAGTAGTCACAAAAAGGAGCATCTATTTTCTATTTGAATGCCTCTTTTTAAGAGGTTATCTCTTGTAAGGAGCATTAATAACTCATTTTTACTCTATTCTTTTCCTGGTGTTTTTAATGTATAAATGTTGTTTTTCAACTCCTAGAATCAAAGAAAAAAGAATTAAAGTGTTTTGAATCAAATTTGGAGCAAAATATCAACAACATTCAAAGACAAAATTCTATCAAGCCTTGCAAAAGTGCTTATCAAGGCCTAAACATCTAGTAAAATGGTTTGTCGCACTTTGAATCGAGCCCTAAACTCGACCCTTGACTAATGCTAGATGAAGATAAGACCTTTGCTCACAAGTACAAATTGAGTCCAGCTCAAGTTTCGAGCCCTCAACACCCAAGTTACCCATTGATTGAAGAATGGACAAAAACTCGAGCATTTTAGCAGAATACCACAACTTAGATCGAGCCTTAACTTTCATGCAATATTCAAGCGCTCGACCCTACCATACGACAAGTGACTTTATGAGATGCCATTTATGACGCATGCGTGGAAATAAAGAACAAATTTAGTTATAAAGAATATGTCATGTCAGTGAACAAAATCATCATGATTTTTGTGCCTGAGCCTATAAATAAAGGTGCATAAGCATGCGATTGATATGTTGTAATAAAGTGTGAAGTTCCTAACATAGTATAACGAGAGAATTCTAAGGTGAAATAATTATTTCTTCTTGCTTTAGAAACCTCGAGTTTTCTAGGTAAAATTATTTTAACCCCTTATTTGTACTTTTACAAGATTCTAAACTTCAATTATAATATTCTTTGTTAATCCATTTTATTTCTTCAGAATCCATGCTTAATGTTTGCATCCATGGAGAAATAATATCATACAACTTAGGGTTTATGGACTCAAATCTTGATTCATGTGATTTCAAATATGCTTTCAAGTAATTATTAATGGGTATTTGTAATTAATAGCTTGAATTTATTCTTGAGCGTCTAAATGTGTGGTACACCTTTTAAATTCATATTTGATTTCGGATGAATAGATTAAGAGATCACTCTTTTGAATAAATCTGTGGTAACTAATGGAGTTGGTCATGATTGACTTGAGAGAGGGATGGTGAAACCTTCTGTTGCTTGATTTGAAATTTATTAGGTTAGTTTTAAAAACAAAGGATTCTTAAGCTTTATGTGGGTCTATATTGCTGATAACTTGTGAAAAGATTCTAGTGGTCTGATTTAGACCTAGAGTTACTAACCTTAAGAGAGGTTTTAGCTTTCCTTAGTGAATCTAACAATGTAAATACACTAACATACAACTCTCTTTTTAGTTTGTCAAGAAATCACAAGATAAAGAATTAGTGAAGCAAACACTGGGCTTCCATCTTGCATTTTTACAAACCCATCTTTAATTTTTCCCTAAAAACATCTGTAAATTTTCACTAACCTTAGGATAACTTCTGTTTTTATCATAGCTTTCTAAATTTTCTTTGGCTAGATAATAGATGAGAAGTGAGTAAAGTAGATACCAATGATCACTTAGAATTCAACCCACTATTTTCTATGCTACTTTGGTAGGTGCATTTGTCTGATGTCGGTAGTTGTTTCCAAAGTTAAACAAAACCTATTAGTTTTGTAAATTTTCAAAAACTTCAACTTTACAGTCTTTAAAAAAGGTTTCCAATCTGATTGACCAACTAAAAACCAACATAAAACAAGTGCATTTAGTGTGCCTCTCCAAATGAAAAATTGATTATCTTTTTTCTGTATGCTTTAGTTTTCGATACCTAATTGAGACAACCTAGGTGGTCTGAGCTACTTCATAAGATTTAAGATTGTCTTTGGTAAGAAGGTTACCTCCAACATGTTTTTTCCAAGTAAGGATGTCAGGAGCATTATTCAACATGTTTAAGAGGAAGTAGCCCAATAAGTTCTTATTAATGTTGTCATCAATCGGGTAACCAATAAAATTTTCATTCCATTACCCATATTGTAGCCACACTCATGCAAGAGAAATTTATAGGTCCATGAAAGATAGGACCACATAGAAAGTTAAGTGGCACGCCATTATTTGTCCAATTCTCCATCTAGGATTTGATGGACTGCTCCTTAGTCTCCAAATGCAACCTTATCAAATGTAGTTGCCTTCTTTGATGATCTCCTTGTTAATCTCTAATTTGTTAAATAAATACTTTCTATATCCATTTTCACTTTTTTTTCTTTAAAAAAGTAATAAAAAGACTAAAATAAAAAAAAAAAAAGAAAAAAACATAAGATTAATAAAAAATTAATTAAGAAGAAGTTCAAATGCACTTTTTAAAAGAGCTTAGGATTTTTTTTCTTTTTTATTTTGACCAAAAGATTTTCAAAATATATATACTCACACTTAGTTTGAAATATAAGAAATTAAGTATATATAAATTATATATAAAGAAATGTGTTTGCAATTTGCCACAACTTTTCAAGATATAAAGGGTAAGGAAGCTCATTTTGCTATCATCTGAATTACAAAAGAAGTGGGAAAGCTTCTTAGTTCTTAATGGTCTCCTATTATAGAGTTATTTGCCTACTGCTTTAGTACTCACAAGTCAAAAGTAGACGAAAACTTTAATATAGGGGGAAACACATGAAAGGGAGAAGACGACATTCATGAAATGATGCCACCGTCACCCTCACCAACCACACCACCAACAAATGAATCCATCCACATGTTTCTCTTAATCATCATTCAAGCTTCAATACTATAGGCAAAGAAGTTACTAGAAACTACATATCTAACATAGCATTTAGTTTGTGTAAATTTATGAGATTATATCTAACAAAATATTTCATAATTTGTTTTATTTGTTTTGTAATATATAAGTTTATTTGGTTTGTTTTGTTTTATCCATTTTGTATTTTTTTATGTCCAATAAAGTTAATGTATTTATCAAAAATAGATACTAAAAAATTAATATAAAAGTATATATATACTCCCTTTTTAAAATTAAATAATAATAAATTCCAATTTAATTGAACTTACTTACCATTTATTTTATTAAAGTAAAAATTCAAAAAAAAAAATTTCCAATGTATTTTTAAACCTTTTCTCTTAAGCTAGATAAGATATTTTTTTTAAACATCAAACTTTAAATAGATATAGATTAAACATATTATTAATTACATAAAAAAATATCAAAGTTTAAATGCAAGTTTATTTATAGTATCAACATTTTGATTGGTTAAAAAGAGAAACTAACGTTTAGAAATAAATTTATTTAAGATATTAATGTTTAGAGTAGTTGAAAAGAAGAAAAAGTGAATCAAGTAAAGTATTAATAATTAACTATTGAAGAAAATTAAGAAAACTTAAGTGAACACAAAGCTAAACGTTCACATCATATATGAACTTTGCAAAAGGTTCATACCTCATTTAATTAATTTTGCGAAACATTGATATTTTAAATAGATTTACCCTCAAACATATTGTTTGGTTTAATTTATTTAGTTAAATATAGAGCAAACATGGTAACTCACCTTCATGGGATCATAACCTTTTGTCTTAACCATTGTAGTACTCGTGTCGCCCAGGGCATAACGGGCATTACGACTTGACGTCATCCTTACTTTTCCCCAGCTTATCAACGTTAGTTTGTTTAGGGTTTCAAACTCAATGATGGCAGCTAAACATAAGGGTCGCGCTAGTTCCATGACTCAATCCAGCACCTGATGGCACAAGTTAACGACAATCATGCACCACATGTGTCCGCATTTCCAAATGTACACTTCTCTTTGAAGAGGATTCATATTACATCAAATCCAAGTAAGGTTCTTCATTTACATCAAATTAAATCACATGCTCCACTACTTGTGCGGTCCTACCAATTTTTAAATAAAGATAATTAAAAAAAATCTAAATAACCCTGATGTACAATACTCAATAAAAGTTCTTCAAAAGATGGGGTAAATACTTATGGCTCGTTTACTTCGTAGTATAGAATAAGAAGGAAATGAAATTTCAATCCAAAGGGAATGTGATAGAGTTGTAATGGCTATTATAATGTTCACTAGGTATAAAAAATAAAATAAGTATTTATTGGAGTAAAATATGAAATATCTATAATGAAAGACGATGAATAGTCATTCAGGCGGTTACAATTTTAGACCTTTTATCATATAATACAAGAATCTTAACACCGTAGAAAGTAAAATTTTCTAAAGAATTCCTAAAATGATTCTCTAATTTTCTAGTCGTACCACAATAAACATGTAATAATATTTTTTAAATAAAAATGTTTAAAAAAGTATTCGAAATCTATATCCATAGACTACTTGAATAGCCTATAAATAGGGATCATGCCTCGGACATTTGTCATCACACAAACTCTTTCAAACATCATTGGTCAGTCTCCGCGTTGCTCGCATTGGGAAATCATCAGTGTTGCCTTTTCTTAAGAGTCGTGCGTTGCATGGTTCGAAATGGGCAGTTCTAAGGTGATCGGCATTGGATTGTTGGCATTATTGCTTGTGGACATTTCATTTGCTGCTAGGACATCCAAAGCTCTTGTAGGGAAAGCGAGTGGAGGTGGAGGTGGGGGTGAGGGTGGAGGGGGTGGTGGCGGTGGAGGTATAGGTGGCTCGGGCTCAGGCTCTGGCTCCGGCTATGGTTCTGGAGGTGGGTCGGGATATGGAAGTGAGGAGGAGGTGGTGGAGGTGGCGGCGGCGGTGGTGGTGGTGGAGGATCTGGTGCTGGTGGATCGGGCTCTGGTTATGGGTCCGGAAGTGGCTCTGGGTATGGGTCAGGTGGTGGCATAGGAGCTGGAGGAGGCGGCGGTGGGGGTGGGGTGGAGGTGGTGGTGGTGGAGGAGGAGGCTCTGGCAAGGGAGGTGGCTCAGGCTATGGTTCTGGATCTGGGAGTGGCAGCGGATATGGAAGCGGTGCTGGCAAAGGCTCTGGCGGTGGAGGAGGTGGAGGCAAAGGCGGAGGAGGAGGAGGTGGTGGAATTGGTGCTAGCGGGTATGGAAGCGGCTCCGGTCACGGATCTGGATACGGACATGGTGGTGGGGAATATGAACACCCTTGAATAGCGGTCTATCGATTTAAATGTCATATGGCACCTAGTTTTGCCAAGTTTAATTAACGTAATAAAAGCTCAACGTTGGCTATGTCCGCAATCCACAAGTCCACATGCATATATGCACGTTTATATTGGAGTCCAAAATACTTGTAATGTAATAAGCCGAACAACATTTACAGTTTCTATTTCTCCGATTCAAGCTACATACAAATTCGTGGCATTTTCTTTAAATTGGATTGTCGACCATCATATCGGTCGTCAAATTGAATAATATACTAAGCTCAAACTCAACATTTGATAAACTTGAGTTTGATTTAATTAAATCCCCGTAGACTTAATATTTATAGAAACATATCATTTTCAATTAATATAATAATGATAATCAAACTTAACTTAAACTCGATTAGAATATATGCTTGAGTCGAGCTCAACCAAACACATAAGTTAATTTTTTTTTTTATTAATAAAAAATTTCACAGTGGCTTCAACTTCGATCACCACCATAAGAGACCATAACTATCCTTCATAATATTTTACAGTGGAGATTACTAGAGCAATACCATACCCATATTTGGGTAGGACAGGTGACTTATCAATAGTATCCTAACGCTAATAAAGACTTATCCTATGACCCCGGATACAAGGAAGGCACATTTGCTTATAGCAAGAATCAATTCCATGACCATTGGGGATCATGAGCCGAAGCTTTACCAGTTCAGCCAACATCTACTGGTAAACACACAACTTAATTGAGTTTAATTTAATAGACTATTCAAATAGTTGGATTTAAACTCAACTAAACTAAAAATTAAGTCAAATTCAAGTAAACAAGTAGTTGAATTTGGAAATGGCAAAAAAAAAAAAGTAGTTGAATTTGGGTAACTTGTCATTCGTTTGACTTATTTACACTCTTAATTAAGCTAATCACATGTCTTATAGTGGGTGAAACATGTGTCTATCAAATCTAAATTAAAAGAAAAAAAAAACTAAAGTAGAAATTACATAGTTCTAGTTATTAAAATGCTAATCGAAAATCACATATAAAACATACAATTTGTCACATGTTGTGTATGCAACTCACATGTGAACATAACAATCACATTATGTAGCTACGACTTATGAAGACATCTGATAACGCGATTAGAACTTGTTCAACATCAAAGTGAAGAAGCTGAAAAATGACTCAACTTGTCTTGGAGTAGACAATAACTTAAGAATTATAGTCATTGTCTTTCGTTCGTTCATGGATGTACTTCATACCATTCTATGACAGCATCATAGTTTACATTTGGTTAAAGGACAATATTGTGATGGCTAAGGAAGGTAATGAGGAGCACCTCCACGCTCGGATGACAGGGAAATCAGTGGACATTTGTTTAACTTTCTATTTGTAGATCCATGTGCATCCATAAAATAACATGCAATTTTTATTCAGTACTTTGATAATTATTTTCATATAATTGGCATTTGTATAATTATTTTTTCGATGTGTTAGTAAGTAGACAATTTCCTCTCTTCTAGCCATAGGTAGAAGATCTCACTTGCTACTCTAAGTAAATTATTCTTCTTAATTAACCTTCTTTGAGAAAAAGACATGGGTTGGTGATGGCTTGCCACTAACCAACCATTGATGTTTAACTACTATTTCAAAGGTGTAAGTTTGAAAAGTTGAAAACCAATTGAAAAAGATCATATTTGAATTCTAAAGCTATCTTAATAACACATATTTTAATGTTTTCATTTTGAAAAAATAGGGTTCTAGAAAAGTAGACCTTTACATTTTCTTTCATTATTTCTCCCAACTTTTATTCCTAAAAATGTTAGTTTTTATGTGAAGAGGAAGGTATCATTCTACTCCAACTTCACAAGGTCATAGGAGGTCCTAGTAATTAAGAATGAAAGTTCGATTATAAAAAATATTATAAAATTCACCTTGAATACAAAAGTTAAAAATGTGTGATACAGGTTATCTTAAAAAGATGGAGAATAAAAAGTTACATGTAGAAATGATCAATTATAAGTATAGGCATAATGTTAGTATGTGACATCAAGAGAGGGAAAAAAGGGGTTGAAAACTAAAACAATTATCTAATTCATGTGCATAGATGTTATTGATCCCTAAATTATAGAAGACTTATAGCAAAAATAGTTTTTACTTTATTGCAGGTATTAAAGCCTACTAACCTTTATTAATCTCAAGTTATGTCTAAGTCCTCAATTAAATACATAATTGTTTCTTTTATAAATACAAAATTTCTTTTTAGTTGTCTAAATTCCTTCCATATTCTTGATGTGAAGCTCGATTATATCATGTAAAATAAGGCATATATTGGATTTTGGAATTCCAAATTTGTTCATTCAATTAAAGCTCCTCTTAGTCATTTGAACCTCTCCAAGCTTATCTTATTTAATAAAGCTTCTCTAAATCGACTAACTAGGCCTTTAGTTAACTAGATATGGTTGATACTATAGCTTATTAGGGCTTATGTAAGTTGGTTTCAGGTTTCAATAGCTTTCTATTTTACAATCTTGATTTTTCATTATAATGTTTATATAGAAGTTCATTTCGGCAAGTAGATTTTTAGCTAATATAGTGCCACAAGCCAACAAACAAATGTCCAACATGATAATGTAATTCATATGATAAATGTGTAAAATCTGCTGAAATTTATATAAAAATCGACATTTCATTGAGTTTTAACATATAATCTGCTGGAAATTTATGAAATACCTATTTTATGGTTCAATTGCATGAAATTAAAGTAAACAGATGAAAAATGGTGTTTTTCATGATAAATTCATTTTTATTTTTACAAGATGCTGGTTTAATCTCTTGTAGATATGTGCTTAAAGTATTTGTAATTTTACTGACTAAATTTGTCTATATCAAAGGATTCTTACAATCTACTGAGCACTTAATCAAAGCTAAAATGTTTGTAGCATTCATCAAAGCATAACAGTAGTAGACAACTACTAAACCAAAGTCATCAAACGACCTGCCAATAGTGACCAAGATACTCAACTAAACATCAGATAGAAACTGATCAGATTTCAATGAAACAAGGAGTGCCTAATAGCAACATCGAGTAGATCATAGCAGACCATGACCCACTTATCAGCAGTTCAGCACCAAGAGGATGAGCACTCAATATCGTCCAACTTGAGTTATTACTACACCTACAACCAAGCTACCAACGTCGAGCGTCACCAAGCCGCACTCCACTCCACCGAATAGCTACAACGACTTGCTATCTACTAATTTGGAGCACCATTGACCAGCCTTCGATAGGATCGAGATTGGCATGGAGCACTAATCAAGTTGACCAGAAATGCACATCCGAGCTTACCAGACCAATTTCACACAACGAGCTACTACCAAGCTCCATGCATGACCTGACCAACTCGAACTATTGTTTTAAATGAAGACTGCTGACCAAAGCACCAAGTTAAAGTGTTGATATCGAGCTATCTTGTTGTGTCGATCAAAGTAAATAACTAAGCCATTCCAGGTCCCAAGTGGTAGCAGCAGTAGGTGACCAAAACAGCAGCGCAACTTTCCACACGAGTGGCTTACATGATGATAAGACGAGCCATGTTGAGTACCCCAATTCAATATCAGCCAAGACAGCAAGATAGTAGCAACTACAATAGTCCCAACTGACCAGCAATTATGGATACAGTAAACAGGAAGCTCCTCCACTCAATCCCCACATGGCAACATCCCTATTCCTTTAGGCCCCGTATGAAGATGATGTTTAGCTGTTAAGACTGGGCAGTAGTTGCTATAATTAACGCAGCACTCAAACAAGCACCCACGCCTAAGTAGCCAACCTATTTTTGTATTAAGCAGAAAATCCAAGCCAAACTTGAAAGCCAAATTGACCCTGAGCTGCTATAACATTTGGAAGGAGTATGGACCTCAATTGACCAGCATGATAAATTTAGCATGAGTTGTTATGTTAACTTCAGAATTATTTTGTGTCGTTTGTTTATTTTATATTCTTTTTTTTCTTATAAATACTTTTATCATTCTTTTGTACCTTTTGTACTATTTTGGGGATTCGTTCCACATCTTGGCACATCACAGCTACCAAACCTAATCAACTTTCACATCACCATACCTGCACTTATCTACTTACTTTCTACAACCCTATATATACCATTGGCCATTTTCATTGTTCCTGGTCCATCTTGGAGAGACCAAGTCTTGGTCTTAGTCTAGCCTTCTTAGGTCTAGACATTCCATATTTCCATCCACATCCATATCCACCTCACTTATCAGCCTCGATGTTATTTCACTAATCTCAACCTCACTTCACCCTATTTTCTGACACTATTCATTTCGAACCATCATAGTGGAGTTAGACCCTAGAATTACTGGAAGATATTCTACAATTTCTAGGTAATATCTCTCATTTATCTCTTGTAATGGATTGTGTTCAAATTTATATGAATGAAATTCCATTATTCAATATGAGCTAGCCTCATCTAATGGGGTTATATGATGTGCTTATGAATTTCTTGAGTAGTTGATTAGTAATTTATAACGAATCTTGTTGATTTGGAAGTTTAGTTATTTCTATTTCAATGTTTATAAGGTTAAACATTTATCTATTAATTCCTTATGAATTAGAGCTTAAGATACACAAGAGGAATTCTCAACACTCATTTGAAATAGAAAATACAACTTTGGAACTGACACAAACATGTGCGGTTCTGGCTTAAGTTGTAGAACTCACGTTCTTAATCGATTGAAATTGTGGTTTATCGGTACGGACACGTGCTTGAACCATAAATTCAATTATAATAACATGGCTTATGAGAGGAGTGTGTTATTTAACTGATAATCATAAATAGGTTACTCAAGAGGAAAATCCATGTTATAATTAGAATCTTGCAACTCGAGAGGAAAGCAAATTCTTGTGAGTTTAATAAAAATCCAAATGAACAAAACCGATTATAATTAGAAAGTAACGAATGGAAATCCTGAAAACCATTACATAATCCCACATCAGACATCGGCACGGTGTGGCTCCAAACCGCAAATCGTCCCAAACTATCCCTAGCGGTTCCATATCCGGGAACCACCCCGTCGGAGACAATTATGAACCGTTGAAGAACCTGTTGAAACCGGCGGGTTTTAGGAGTTCGTCCATGGGGAACTAGTGGTTCAACAGGGCCGGGAACTGCTATTCCAAACCGGAACCGGCGGTTCCGACCCGCCACATATAGAAATTAAAGAAGAAAAAAACAAAACAGATCATGGAATGAATTCATGGAGGGGACTGGGGTGCATGGGGGGGAGGGGTGTGCTCTGTATTGCAAATGCTATTAAAAAAAAAAAAAACAAAAAGTCAAGATTGTCAGCAACCTAAATGAAGAATTGAGGAGGGGGGCCTTGCACTGTGCAGGATTCTGTTCGAAAAAAAGAAGGAAAACAACAAAACCACGGAAATTTAGGGGATTGAAAAATCATGAACGGCTGGGGAATGTTCGTGCATTATTTTGCAAATTGGAAAAGTAAGCGAATCGGACAACTTCATTGCACTATTTTTGCAAATTGTTGGACTGTGAGGAATTAGATAACATGTTTTGTGATTTTTTACGCACATAACGAGCTCTATAAATATACGAGTTTGATTCAAAAAACTATCAAACTTTCAAAAGCTTGTAACCACCTTCACATATTGAGTTTTGATAAATTATCAACCATTCCCGTGTTTGAAAAATATCAAACATTCATGTGTTTGATATTGCTTGTTATTTTGTAGACTATCTTGTACGAAAGGGTTCTCCAATAACACTTATTTATCGTGTTTGATCTTAAATTTTCAATTCTTCTAATACCACCCCTCACATTAGTACCTACTCATTGTTGAAAAAATCAATGGCTTCCTTTTTCTTTGGTGGTTCATCAAAAAAATCTGCAAAGAAAGGTAAATTAAAGGTGAAGCTACCCGACTGCCAGCAAGAGCCTACTATCAATATAGATGAAGATACTGACTGCTATGACTTTAATGAGCCTCGGGTGTCCGACTTTCATTTCACACCTGACCAATTCTTCCAGTTCCACCAAGTTTCGAGACAGTTAATTCGATTTACCATCAACATGGAGATGATGATAATGACTCCCAGGATCCGGAAATGGAACAACTACCACAACATGAAGCCGTAGATTATGGTGGTTTGGGTGAAGAAATATACCCCTCCATCGAGGCAAACCCATCCACAAAGCCACCTTGACCATATAAGTCTAATATGTTCACTAAACATTTTAGAAAGTTCGAAGGGCCAAATGGGAAGACTAGGGCACATTGCAATTATTGCAACGCAAACTATGCCTTTTCCAAGGGAGATGGATATGGTAGTCTTTCCAAACACTCAAGTCAAAGCATCTTAGTGAGTATGGTTTGGATCCATCACAACAGCAAATATCACGATCGGGTTCCAAGAAAGAAGCAAGGCTGTGGCATTTCAATGAAGAACAGTATCGTAATACTATGGTGCAAATGATAAGCGGGTTACGTTTAGGTTTTAATGCAAGCGAAAATGTAGATCTTGTCTATTACCACCAAGAAACTCCACAGCCATAAGCACCTAAATGGAGTGCTACGATAATGAAAAGACATTATCTAAAAATGTACCGCAAGGGTAAGAGATAGCTCCAAGCAATTTTGCTGATCTCGATACATGTGTGTCCATCTGTTCCGACATTTGGACTGATAGATGGGGTGAAAGTTCGTATATGGGGATTACATCTCATTGGATTAATAGACATTGGGTAACGCAAAAGAGATTGATTACATTACGAAAAATGGATGGATCCCATACAGCTCAAAACATATATGCGACAATACGGACAATTCTTGATGTGTACAGGTTGACACAAAAAAATTTTCAATAGGATTTAACAATGCTGCAGCAAATACAGCAAGTATTTATGACCTTGAGTCATTATGCCAACCAACGCTTAGGGGAACCTTTTTTCACATAAGATGTGCATGTTACATCTTAACTTTATGTGTGAAGGATGGAAAGGATTCTTTAAAAATCATACATCTCTCATAAAAGATGTGGTTGACTATATTATCGACCATCCATCTATTAATAGAGAATGACGAAAATGATGTGGTGTGCATGGTCAAAAGCCGAGAAAATTCAAAAAGGATGTGCAACACCGATGGAATTCGACGTACGAGCTTCTAGCTAGCACGGTACCATATAAGAATTGCTATGTAGCTTTGCCATTGCACATGTACCAAACATACCATTGCATCCAAATGAATGGAACTTTTGTAGCAACTTGTCGCAACTGTTGAAGGTCTTCTATGACTACACAAATGTTTTCTCCTGTGTGTACAATCCCAATGTCCATCTCTTTTTACCGGAGGCTACAACATCATCAGGACACTCCAACAGGTAAGATCTAATCTAATTTTGCAAATATGTGTTAACAATATGACTCGGAAGTGGTTGAAGTATTATAGGGGAATTCCTATAATATACAACATGGCATGGTTGTTGGATCCACGCAACAAAGTTGACGGACTTCGCGAAGTCCTGGATTACTATTACGAACATGTGGACAAGTTGTCAGACACTCAAGACATTTATGCAATTTCTGCTAATAATGTCGTGAAAGAGACAAGTAATGTGCTATTGAACTTATATTCTCAATTTAGTAGCACATATGGTGGACAAATACCCACCAGTCCAACAACCCCAAGTAATGCCCCCATATCAACCACCATGGAGAAGCCTGGAGTGGAGCTCCAGCACCGGCGGTTCAAAAAGCACCATGGCATAGGCGGCAGTGGATCAGACTCAGAGATTAACAAGTTCTTGAACACGGCATTCAAGTTTGGTGACATGGTGGATGCATACAACTTTGACATCCTAAACTGGTGGAAACGTCACCAAGAGACATTTCAATATTATCTCGAATCGCTAGACAAGTATTGGTTGCACCTGCTTCAACTGTGGCAGTTGAGCAAGCATTCAGCATTGTTGGGCAGCAGCTGGGTAAGCATAGGTCTCGGTATGGTCCCGCGATAATTGAGGCACTAGCTTGTAACCATGATTGGATTTGTGCAGAACAACCGCAACAAGACTTGAAGGACTACTCAAGTGAGGAAGACGGGTATTTCAGCAACTTCAACTCATTTGCAGGAAGCACAGTTGCGACCTCTCCAGGGACTAGTCGAGGCCAATGAGCATTGAGTTTACATTTAATCTATTGATATTATTCTACCATGGGTGTTGGTGTTGTAGTAAAGGTCAATAAACTGTGTGATTCTAGTTAGTTATTTGTTGTTGTAATAGTTAGTGTGTTCATATTGTTGTGGAGGTAATATGTAATGTCTGGCGCAATGAAATTTATTCGTCATCATTTGCCTGTATGTTAATCAACTACTATGTGTTCCGTAATTGTGTTTATTATTTGCTAACCATTATATTTTATTTGGAAAAATTTTAAATGTTTATTTTGGATATAAATAAGCTGTAATTCCTTTTCTTGATTTTAGGGTTTTTTTTTCATTTCGTCGATTAATTTAAAAAAAAAAAACACTTCATGGTTCGCGTGGAACTGGAACCGCCTAAACCGGCGGTTTCGTAGAAACCTGAACAGCCTGGCTCTAGCAGTTCCGAACCAATCCGAACCGTGCCGATGTTTACCCACATCTATCTACTAAAGGAGTTTCACCTCATAGTTTTAGCATTAGTTTAGTTTTTAGTATGAAATTAGTTATAATTTGTAGTAGTAGTGGTCTCAAGTGGTTAATTAGTTTAAAATCTCAAAACCAATTCAGTTGTCTAGCTTAAAGTAGAATCACTATAGTCTAGTACTTAGTCATTTAGCTCCCTATGGATTTAACCTAGTACTTACTAGTTTTTATTACTGCATACGTATCTGGTACATTGGTCGATAGTTTTACGTTATCAAAATAGTCTTTCAACAAAAAGCATATCAGTATATTAATAAAAATCGTTATTCTAATATAGTACTATGCATACGATATAAAATGAAAATAAAAATATTGTGTTGTACTAAACATACCAAATGTGATTATGGAAAGTTACATTGTACTATTCTTTATGTACTTTCAATCTTATTCTCTTTATCCTATATTATAGTAATAGCTTGAGTGCTACCTTAGAATTATGTATTACATTGAATAGATGTAAATTGTTGAAGCAACTATTTAAAATTGAAACTAATTAGATGTAGATTGTGTGATGCATAATTTACGTAGGATTTTATATTATATTACATTGATATATTTTATCTTTTTGAATAATATAGCAAATTGAGAACTTGAGAGGGTTGAACTATGTTATAATAAGACTACAACAAATTTGGCATTTAGCGACCAACAAAATTAGTAGCTAAAAGGTAAAAATTGGTAGTGAAAAGTGTTAGCTACCATTTTTGTTCTTCTTTGGTAGTATTTGACAGGTTGCTTTAGGATATAGGCTACTAATTTTATTTGGTAGCAAAAAGTTATCTATTTTACTACCTAAATTTGGGTTGTTAAAAGTGCCACAAAATGATAACAAATAATGATGATTGATAGCTAATTGTGATTTGGTAGTGAAAAAATTATACCTTTTGCTACCAAATTTGGTAATTGGAAGCATTGTAAGATGGTAACTCATAACAATATTTGGTAGTTAAAAGTCACACCATTAATTACTAAAAATGAGTTGAAGTCAGAAACTCATGTATTTTACTAACAAATTTTTGTGGCTAAAGGGATTAAGAAATACACTAACTAATAGTCTTTGGTAGCTAAAAAATATATCTTTAGCTACTAAATATGATTTGGTTATTAGGTATACATTATAATTAGTATCTTTTGGTAGTAGAAGTTGTCTCTTGTGTTTTTAACATTTTATTAAAACAATCATAGTGTTATCATGTTCTTTTTGCTCACACTTTTTATATAATTCAATACTCTAGCCATCTTTGTAAGTATACACACATATTATAATAAGAAAGAAAAAATCTCAAAAGAAGGTGAAACTAATAAATTAATGATATTGTCATTGACACTGTGAAGTTCCAACATACTTAATATCTTATAGAAGAGCAATTATTAAACTTCGACCAAAATGTGGAATACAAGTTTCCGAGCCAATAACAAAATCTCTAACCACATGTTGATTTCCTAAATTATAGAACTTGCAAATAACATTTGATAAAAATAGAATAGCATTGGCATGAACTTTTTGAACTTGACATCGATAGGATCCACAAAGCCTCACCATCTCAATGAGTCTGTATAGTGGAAGGGAGGGAAAAAACCAATATAACTATAGTGAAAAAAAAAAAAAGCAATATAAACCTATTTACTCAATGATAATTTTCTTTCTTAATTAAAAAAAAATTGAGACACACTTCGACAATATTATTTACAAGTGAACATACCAATTCATATTTTCATTGTTACCATTTGATTATATTGTAAAAGAATCATTCGTTCAAGCTAAATTAATTTCTTGTAAGTTAGCTTGCATAGTTGCCATCATCTTAGATCGATGTCTCACTATTTCTCTAAGTTCTTACACTTCAGCATTTGTATTATTCGATTTAGCTCTTGCCTTAGCTAACTCTTCAAAAGTGCTTGTTAACTGCTCCCGTGTTTCAATCAATTCTTCTCTAACACCTGCTAAGTCCTCTCTCAAACCTTGAACCTCAATAGGATGTGACTTATCTTTATTTTGTGGTTGAGGCTTTAGACCATGCCCAAGTCCACGAACATACCTGAACATTCACCTAGGGCTTTATTGCAAATTTCATCTTCAATTGGTGGTTATTGATTGTTTGGAGGAAGCTCGTCTTGCATAGCAATCATTGTGGCATATCATAACATAATATATACTGATCATTAAATGTGGTAGTTGTTGATTGTTTGAAGGAAGCTCATCTTGCAGAGCAATCATTTGGTTATCATATCAAAGTAGATTATATTAGTTTTATCACAATTTTTCTTAGCCAGCTCTAATGAAAAATATCAAGGATATATCAGGAAGCTTTAAGACACATGGAGGAAATACACAATAAGTCAAGGTTCAAATTTTCATAAAAGAATTGAAGATAAATATGACCCAAATCGAGGAAGATACCAGAGGCTTTTAAGACTCAAGAAAAGATATGCTTTTTATTCAAATATGGTCATTGGAAAACAACATATATAAGCTCCAAGACTTCAAACATTCATGATACCTCAAAAACAATAATTGCAAACCACTTTCATGAATTACTTGTACTACATTTTATCCTTCTTTAGCTTATTAACAAAGCAGTCCTACAATTTTATTTTTATCCTTTTCTACAATTTTCTTTGTCAATTAAGATGTGCTTGTAGTGCCATGTTGGCACGATTGCCTATTTGGAAGTTGGTTTGGTGTCATTTTAATTTTATTTTCAAACCAAATTGATGATGAATAGATACTAAACCGATATAGATATGATATACATGAAAAACTAATAGTTTTACTCATAAACTGATAAAACTGAAGCGATATTGAACCTATACTAATTCGATACCAATAAGTTATCGATACAGATCCAATTTAGATAAAAATCTAACAATCCAAACAGGTTACAAGTGACCTTGAAGTTTAGTTTATCTAAGGTTTAGCTAGGAGGCTAATTAAGGAGAATTGAGTCAAAAATTGTACTTTAGCAAACCTTGTAATCTTTATTTGATTATTAGATATAGTGGAACATGTTAGGAAAAGATCTGACCTTTTCCTCTTGCCAATGCGATCAACAATCAACAAAATATAAATAAAAATGCAGAATTAAAATAACACCAGGATTTAACGTGGAAAACCCATGCGAGAAAAACCATGGACTAGCAGTGCTTAAATTCTTCCATTATAGATAATATAATGGGATTACAATTTTGTTCTTCACTAGATCTATCTAATGGATTTCACAATTCACCATTAGTTGGTGGATTATAACAGGAACAAGATTTTCTTCATCTAGAGTCTCTCACTTTAGGGTTTCCTCACTTTTCTCTCTTTCTCTCTTTAGAACTCTCTATCTAGGCTTGAGAAGAGGCACACACTTGTTCCTTACAAACCTTAAGACAATAAGATAAATATCTATGCAACACAAAGGGAATACAAACAGACACTCAAGATTGTCGACATTTAATTAAAAGCTGGCAGTTTTGGAATTGGGTGTTGACCTTTGGCATTCTGGAGCAATCAATGCCGAACTTATGATTCAATGAAGGTCGGTAGCCTTGTCCTCTCAGTTGCCAGCGTACGCAACAATTTCATCCTTTGTTTGCACAAATAACTCCTTATCTTCAAGTCCTCTTCCACGTATATCATATATATACTTAGGATATCTTGATTTAAAGTCATTTAAATATATAAACATATATTTAGGATCTCCTTGTACAAGCGTGCTAGTCTATTCCTACTTTGATTCCAAAGTCTTCTAAATATATATCCGATATATATTTAGGCTCCCTTTTGTGATAGACCCATATGAGTTAGATCTATAACCCTAACATAACATATCCAATGGAAGATGGGATCCCGGCTTAGAGCTAGAAAAAAGGATTGGCGCACAAGGTGGAAACCTCCATAAATACTTGAATCTACTTTTCTCTTTCTTTCTCTTTTAATTTCCATGATGTATTATTGTTTGTAATTATTGAAATTGTTTTAAGTCATTGGAATGTTTAACCAAAGGCAACATTTTAAATTAAAACAAAAAGTTTAAACTTTGACAACAACCTATTCATCCCTCACTCCCTCCTCTTGGTTATTGAATTGGGACCAATAAGAGTTATAGGAAAATGTATCCATTAATCTTTGTGACAAAAATGAAGGTTAAGAGAACTGGTTTTCATAAAGAGGAGGCGGTGTTTCTTAATATTAATCTCTATAAGATTATGGCATCTTTCACATCAAGTACATCATATCATATCTTAATTGTTCATGGTAAATTATTTATTCAAGATCCTAAAGTTTTTTTTTTTTTTTATGAATGTAAAATAAAGGTGTGTTTCATTCATTGGTTTGACATCAATTTAGTATTTGTTTTATGTTTATTTCAATAAAACTATTTATTAAAACAGATACTAGTGAAAAACATACATTTTTACATATAGACAAACCATATAGATCTAATACATATAAGATACGAATGCAGATAAGATATAGATGAAAAATAGACCATTCAAATAGACTCTTAAAGCATGTGTTTGAATAAATAATTTATCCAATTAATTTTAATTAAATGTTTGGATTTTGCCATGACTTTTATCTTGTTTTCTGGCCACCACATCAGTGGCTTATTCGGCCATATTCAATTATATTTGAAAGTATGGAAAATAATAATAATGATGAAATCGAATTTAAGTGTAATGGCTAAATTAATTTCTTTGTTTTTGATATGTGACCATTTGGCTAGTTCACATGTTTGGCCGATTTCTTTATGTTTGGAGTTGTGGCCATGATTCTCTTCTTGCATCAGTTGACTATGTGTAATCGTATATAAAAATAAAATAAAAAATGGAATACTATGTCCAGTTGATTTTGTATGAATTTTACTATGATACATGTCTTTTGTTATATTAATTGTCTAACGATAATATATACATGGCCAAATTGAATAAAATTTTTTGTCATTTGAGTTTATGATGTAATTAAGGTTAATTTAATGCAATTTGATATTATGGCATTTTCTATATTTATTCTTAATGTCATCTTTCCATACCATGTTAGATTTATACATGACATTAATATGAAAGTAGAAAGTTTATTATTTACCAAAATGGCCAAACTAATTAATGAAATTTTGTCATATAATAAATTAATAGTCATTTATTCATAAAATGTTAATGCCTATTATTGAAAGTATATGAATGAATGGCATTTATTAGTTATTATAATTTTTTAGGATTTATCCAAAGGCAAATTAATATTCTATGACTAATAAAAGTAATAGAGAGAAATCAATATTACTTGTTAAATATGTTTATGTATCCAAAGATATTGGTTTTATTGCTTTGTTTGGTTACCTCATAAAGTTATATAGCATTAAACTTATGATAATATATTGTTGAGTTTACCCAAAGTAAACTTGCAATATATTCTAAATGTTTAATTGTTTGAATCTGATAATTAATTGAGCATTTATGTATTTGCTGCTATTTCTCTTCATTCACATGCTTCTTCTATTGCAATGTTTAATGGTTTGAATTTCTCTGAATGGTACAAACAAGTCGATTTCCATTTACGTGTTTTGGATCTCAACTTAGCATTATTAAAAGAATAAATTACTGCTATTACAGATACAAGTAGTGAGGTTAACAAATCAAACTATAAAGGACGAGAGAGGTATAACGGATTATGTCTTAATTTCATACAAATGACTATTGCTAACAACATTAAGACCAGTATTCCACAAATTGAAAATGCTAAAGAATATCTCAAGTTTATAGAAGAATGTTTCCATTCTACTGATGAGTCCCTCACTAGTACACTAATGGCTAAGTTCACAACCATAAAGTATGATGGGTTCTAAAGCATGCAGTAACATGTCATCAAGATGACTAATATTGTAGCAAAACTAAAGACCCTAGGTATGGCAATTGATGACTCATTCTTAATGCAATTCATTATGAACTCATTGCCTCTTAAATATAGACTTTTTTCAAATTAACTACAACACTATAAAGGATGAGTGGAATGTTAATGAATTGTCTAGTATGCTTATTCAGGTATAAACAAGGCTAAAGAGTCAAGAAGCTCATTCTATTAATGTTGTGGGTCAAGGAGCGAATAAGATTCACAAGCCGAAGGCCAAGAAATTCAAGAAAAATGCACCTGCTAAAGTGAGTGGCACAAGTTGCTATCAATGCCAACAAGAAGGAACAAAATGCATATAAGTGTCACTTCTATGAGAAAGAGGGACATTATCAGAAAGATTGCCTGCAATACAAAGCTTAGTTTGAAAAGGAAAATACATCTAACCTTTTGGTATGTTTTGAAGTAAACTTAACTAAAGTTTATGCTAATACTTGGTGGCTTGATTATGGTGCTACTACTCATGTTTCCAATATGATGTAAGGATTCCTTTCAATCTAAACTATAAGCCTAACTAAGAACTTCTACTTGTGGGAAGCTGTAAGGAGGTCCCAACTAAAGGCATATGGAGTTATCGTCTATTATTGGGTATTAGCTATCACTTGGATCTAATGCAAACCCTCCACGTACCTTCAAATTCTAGAAACTTAATTTCTATTTCAAAACTTGATGTTGATGGGTTTAATTTTGAGTTTGGACATGGTTGTTTCAATTTATTTAAACAAAATTCCTCAATTGGTTATGGAATTCTAATGAATGGTTTATATAAACTGAAACGTGATGTTAATTTTTCCAAATCTATGCTTTCTCTTTATCATACTATTCGAAGTAAGTGTAGCGTGATGAATTAAAATTATGCTTACTTGTGGTATAAACATTTGGGTCATATATCCAAAGAAATATTAGAAAGATTGATAAAGAACGAAATTCTTTTGAATTTAGATTTTACTGAGCTTGGCATATGTGTGATTGTATTAAGGGAAAGTAAACCAAACATAGCAAGAAGGGAGCCACAAGAAGCACTCAGCTCCTTGTAATTATACATATCGATATATGTTGACCCTTTGACACTCTATCCATTGGTGGAGAAAAATATTTTATTACCTTTATAGATGATTTTTCACATTATGAATATGTCTATTTGCTTAATGAAAAATATCAAGAAGTAAATACCCTTAAGGTATTTGTAAAAGAGGTTGAAAGGCAAAGATAGAGGTGGTGAATACTATGGAAAATATGATGGGTTAGGACAAGGTTTTTCTAAAAAGTAGGATGTTTTCAGGTATTTGACTAATTTATGAAAATAGTTTTCCTTTATGTTTATTTGAAATACTTGGATAATGAAATTGTAAGAATAATTAATAATAAAACATATTCTATAATAAGAAATAAATCTACCTAAATAGAAAAATATAAACGTTAGTAATAAATGTCTTTGGTAATAAATGATTGATAAACATAATTCATAAATTGATGAAAAAATGACTTACGCTAAGTTGCTTTTCCAAAACATACACCATGAATAAGTTTCTATTTTCTAAAACAAGGGAAAATGTTTTCTAGTATTTGTCCCATTTTTCTTTCAACAAACATGAAAAAAATGAAAAGATAATTTTTCCAAAAATAATTTTATCAAAACAAACGAAGCATTAGTCATGTATGTGAATGCATTTATTATATATCAACGTTTTTGTTATGGTACCAATTTATCATCAGTCCTCAACTCAAGTGACACATTAGATGGATTAGGTGCTAGATAATGAAAGAAATAAGGTTTATGATAGGGCAATTGTCACATCAAGTGCCTAAATTATTTCTATACGTTTTAATTAATTACCTAAAGTATAATTGCACCGTTTAGGTAACTAAAGTTCATCTTTTTTGCAATTAATATCTAAGCTTCGTCAAATCTTATAATTAGTTAACTAAACTTATTCATGTTTGCAATCAAATGCCATAGAAATTATAAAAAAAAAATTAATATTTTTAAACTTTTCATAATTAATTACACGAATAAGTAAAATTTACGGTGCAAATGTGATAACTTACCCATTTATTTTGCATTATCAATTAAGGTTATAAAAAAAAGTAATAATTTAACTCACACATTTAACATTCTCATACTCCCACACGCAAGAAACTCCAATTGCAATGGTTTAGATTTTATAAAAGAAGTAGGAAAGCTTCTTGTTGTATTGGTCCTCTAGTCCCACCCTTATCCTAGAGTTGTTTGCTACCTTCTTAGTACTCGCAAGTCAAAAGTGGAAGCAAACTTTAATATTATAAGGCAAATGCATATGAAAAGGCAGAACACGACATTCTTAAAATGACACCACCGTCACTCCCACCACCACCAACAACACCACTAACTAATGAATCAGGACGCACGTTCCTCTTATCATCATTCAAGCTTCGATACTAAAGACAAAGAAGCTGCTAGAAACTATAAAAGTCTAATGGAATATAAAAATATTTGACACCTATATGCATCCATAAGCCACTAAGTGGCCTATAAATAGGGACTTTGGCTCGAGATTTGTCATGACACAAAACCTTTCACACATCATTAGTCAGTCAGTCTTATTGTTCCTTGTACTGGAAAAAATCATAGTGTTGCTTTTTTCTCAAGAGTCGTGCATTGCATGGTTTGAAATGGGCAGTTCTGAGGTGGTCGGCATTGCATTGTTGGCATTATTGCTTGCGGACATCTCATTTGCTGCTAGGACATCTAAAGCAATTGTAGGGAAAGCAAACGGAGGTGGGGGTGGAGGTGGTGGTCAGGGTGGAGGAGGTGGTCGTAGTGGTGGAGGTTTAGGTGGCTCAGGCTCAGGCTATGGCTCCGGTTATGGTTCTGGAGGTGGATCGGGATATGGTGGTGCAGGAGGGTATGGCAGTGGGGAGGAGGAGGTGGTGGTGGTGGTGGTGGTGGAGGATCTGGTGCTGGTGGATCGGGCTCCGGTTATGGGTCTGGAAGTGGCTCTGGGTATGGGGCAGGTGGTGGCGTAGGAGCTGGAGGAGGCGGTGGTGGCGGAGGTGGTGGTGGTGGTGGTGGTGGTGGAGGTGTGGGGGGTGGCTCAGGCTATGGTTCTGGATACGGGAGTGGCAGTGGATATGGAAGTGGTGCTGGTGAGGGCTATGGTGGTGGGGGAGGTGGAGGCAGTGGCGGAGGAGGAGGTGGTGGGATTGGTGGAGGCGGATACGGAAGTGGCTCCGGTTACGGATCTGGCTATGGGCATGGTGGTGGAGGTTATGGAGAACCTTGAATAGCGTAGAGGTCTATTCATTTAACGAGGCACCAGTCTTGCCATGTTTAATTTCGTAATAAAAGCTTACCTTAGCAATGTCCACAACCGCATGCATGCACGCAAAATTTATGTTTGTAATTCTTGTAACACTCGAGACATTTACCATTTCTATTTCCCCAATTCAACCTAGCTATATTCAAATAAAGGTATACATGAAAGTATTGTTTGTGGCATGTGCTAATTTCTTATTTCCTTCCCTTCCTTTTCTTCTCTAGGTGTTCCACCCCCCCACCCTAACAACCTTAAGAACTAGTATAATATGCTTAATAAGTAGTGTTGCTATACTCGAATAGATCGAGGCAATCTAATCCTATCTTGAGTAGACCTTGAAATTAAATGAAATCACCCTTTCAACCAACTCAACCCATTTTCTATAGGCTTAGCCAAAATTCTTGGGTTTGAATGCACAAGTTTTCTTTTCCTCCAAAGAATGCATCAATTTATTAATAAGATAATGTAGAAACAAAATTTGTAAACTGTAAAACTTTTTATATTTTGAATCTCAAGAAGGTAGATGATATTATTACTTCATATGTAAATATGAATTGTATCTTAATAATTTTTATTAATTCCATTTCAACCCTCTTAACCCTAGAGAAATATTTACTAAGTAATGTATATCATATGTATATATTTCTAGTATGTAACTACTAATCATCCTTTAATATATGGAAGATATAGTGAGTATTTTCAAAATAATCATCACACATACTAAAAAGTAATATTATCGAAACTAGATGGCTCGGCTGGTTCAACCGAAACCAACCTTAAAAGTGGATCGATTCATACTGGCGAACCATTTTTGGATCGAATCGACTAGACCCGGATGACTCGGCCAGTTTGATCATGACTTCGTTGACTCAACCAGGTCATCCGGGTTGGAATGTATAACTCATTAAAAAAGAAAACTAAAAGCTAAACACATAACCACCGAAAAACAGAGAAAGAGGAAACAAAGCATAATCAATGGATGAAAGCGCTTAAGAGAAGTCATACATCATCGTCTTTGGATTCGTCTTCCCTTTCTTATTTGTCACGGATTCACTTGCTCTCGGTTCTTTTTGTTGTTGCTAATTCTTTACCAACTCTTTGCTCTTCTTTTGATCGGTAACTCTCTCTCTCTCTCTCTCTCTCAATTGTTCTAGTAGTTTAAAAGTCAAAACTTGAGCTCAAATCTCGGTATCGTATCGGTCCTTTCACTTTTGAATTAGTTGATTAAACAAAAAAAGGAACTATTGAATGTGTAAAAATATTTAGTTGTTTAGAAATGATAATGGATCTCTTTTAGGGAGGAGGAATATGGAAATAAAAAGGAAAATTGGATCTTTGAGCTATTTCTTTAATGTTGACACGGCGGTCTTGTAACTAGCCATGTGTGCCTTTTCCTTTTTGATATGAAGACAAATGGATAGTCTAATAAAATTAATTAATTATAGATTTAATTATATAATTTTCCTTTTATAACAAAAATATAACTTACATTTATATATTTTTTACCATTGCTTATATTTTTATTTTTTTTCATTGAACTCGATTTAACCACGACCCCTGACTCCTTGGCATATCTGATTGAAATTTTGGTCCGGTTCTAACGATATTATTGAAAGTGACTGGCACTTACACATTTTATGCATGTTACACGTGTCGTGTATTATCCACTGAATACTTAACCTTTACTTTACGCTTGATCTACTAATATAATTTTCATTTTATCTTGTTACCATAGAATATATATGCCTTTGTTTGAATAACTATACACACACACACACAAGTATGGTATAATTTATGTATGTGAAATGGATAAGAACATCTTATTCTTTTCTTTTTTTCTAGAGAAATTGCTATCCCTCTTAAAACATAACTTTTATTCAAAAGATATGTCCAATTAGCGCTACAAATGAGCCAACTCGTCTCGTTTAGCTAAACGAGCTGAGCTCGAGCTTCAACACAGGCTAATTTACCTAAATGAGCAAAGCCTAAACTTTTCTTAAGGCTTGTGAACAAACTCGTTAAGAGCTTGTTTAATATATTAATTTAATATTAAATGAATATAAATATTAATATAAAATTATTTATATTAATCTAATACTATAAATATAATTATTTATGCATTGATGAGTAAGCATAAAAATTAAACTTTTACTTCTTTTCGCCAACAAACTTTTTGAAGTTAAATAGAAAAAAAATGTATAATTACAAAATATTCTTAAAATATCACTTCTTCCTCTCGGGAAAACGGAAAAAAAGAGGGGTTAATGTCACAAAAGCTATCTAAACTTTTACAAAATGTGCAATTAACTATTGTAAGCCCCGAATTTTCAAGAATGATTTTGGAATACCAAATCGAAACCCTAAAGTCTTACCCAAGTTGAAACCAATTTCGATCACAGAATTTCATAAGAGAATCTTTAAAAACAAAAATAGAAGTTCAATAATCATTTGATTCGAAAACCCAAACATGAAAAGATCCACCTATCCGATCCCTGATATAAACCCCTCAATTTCTAGGGTAAAGTTGGATTAAACCTTAATCCTAGTCAAATCGAAATTTCAAAAGTCAACAAAGACCAAGACAATCAAACAATTTCAACTCCGACAATCCCGCGTTCTCAAACCATAGAAAACGAAATTGAGTTAATAGCTTATAATAGTTTGTAATAATATAGGGTAACATAAAAATATCAAATTCGTGAATTTTGAGTATCCTTCGGACTTAAACGGGATCAGTTCTCGAAAAGCATGTCCCGGAGATTGAAATATTAAAAATATTCCAATAACACCAAAAGACTCGTAATTAAACAAAAATTTCAAAAATATCAGTTTTAGAATTTTTCGGTAACTAAAAATAACAGATATAGCTCGTTTACGCGTATTTTTATTACTACCGGTATTTTATATGTCTAGTCTACTATTCATAATACTATTTCTACTATTCATTGCTATTTTACTATCTCTACTTTTTCTTACACCTATTTCTTATTACCGACATACCTATTTTCTTACTTTTTACATTTTCAATACAACTTTATTCACGTCAAACTTTACACATTATTTCTTTTCTTTACAAAAATTACAAAACAAACAAAATATACTCTCTCCTCTCCCTCTACAAACCGCCGGCCATCTTTCTCACTTCACTATATTATTTTCTTTTCAATTTATTTTATTACATCAAAAATTCACTCCAAAAATTCTATAAATACCCTATTCCTCCCACTCTTTCACACATCCACTTTACATAACAAAACTCTATCAAAATTTCCTTTCAAAACCTCTCTCCAACAAATCTCTCTCAAAATACTCTCTACCATCCACTACACTTTAAGAAGAAAATAAAAAACACAAAACCCATTCATCTCTTTTCAAACATTCCATTTAACCTTAGGTAAAAATCGTACCTATATTATTTATCATGTTCATACAACTTAGCATGAGCTTAGTGTATGTTTGTTAGACTCATATGAGTTAAAGAAGCAATAATATGTTTATGTTTTGCTTTTGTTCATGTTCCTATTTTACATTATGTTATTATGTTGTTGTTATTATTGTTATTATTATTTTTGCTCTAATCTAACTTCTATATAGTATTATGTATACTATGTATATATATTTATTTAGAGTATATAAGCTCATTTGTTATTTATTTACTTTCATGTCTTGCAATTTATTTATTTACTTGTTTTATGCAATTTACTAACACTAGTCTTTCTAGTCTTAGACTTGTCCTATCAAGTCAAAACAATTTTCTTTCTTTTCTTTTGAGACTAGTCTATTCTTAGTCTCGGGTTGTCGTAATGAAGCTAAGGCTTCCAATACATGATCGGGATACCTTGATGAAGCTAAGGTTCCCAATGCTTGACTATTTTATTATGTTTATTTACTTGCAAGTATTTCTTTCTATCTTATTATGTATTACCTTTACTTTTACATTGCTACATAATCATATTCATGCATGATTAAAATGTTGTTGTTTAAATAAAAATAAAAATGGACTCTTTCTTAAACAAAGGAAAAGTGAACTAGATTTCTTAACAAAGGATCTTTCAACAAAAAGTCTAAATATTGTTTTTAATAAATTCTTTTCAAAAGCTTAAGTAAGTTAATAATAAGTTTTAAAGTATTAGTGCCCAAGATTTCTTCAAATGAAAGAAACTCATTTCTTTTATAAACTAAATACTCCAAAAAGATAAAATTTTTAGCTTTGAAATAAAGACTTTAACTCAACCACATATTTTATAAGACTTGAATAGGTTCATTATAGACTTTGAAAATCACATACTAAGAAAGCCTATTCAAAACTTAATTTTTATATGTTGTTATTCTCTTTTCAAAATTAAAATAAAATTTTTGTTAAGTTTTAATGTTAACAATTCTTTATTAAGAAAGCTTTTCTTATAAACTTGTCTAAGGGAATTATTCTCCCATTTAACAAATATTAAGAATAAAATAAGTTTTTCAAACCAAGATAAAGTCAACTCACTATTTTGAAAACCAACTTAGAAAAATAAAATTTGCCAAGAAAGTAAAGTTTTAAAGGTACATATATTTTCTAAAGAAGAAAAAGGATATAAAAATGAAAGGAAAACATACATTTAACACAAATTCAAATATTTGACCACATAAAAAACTTAAAAAGATATTTTAAAAAGCTTATTTTCAATCACTAGAAATAAAGTTAGTAGATAACTTAAAGAACCAAAATTTTTGAAAATGAATTTACTTTTGAAAAGGGAGAAATGAAATTATAATAGAAAATTCACTCATAACAACTTAAATATATTTTTGTTTTCCTTCTAAATTCAAAAAGGAGAAATTCTCAAAATTTTTATCTTTTAAAACCATCAAAAATAAATTGTTTATGGAATATCAATATTGAGACAACACTACAAAAATCATGCATACAATATGAGTGCCTACATAGGTAGAAAACGGTATATGCTTTGCGCAATTTTGAGTTAAAATGACCAAGTTATAGCCATTTAAATTGGAATTACCTTCTATACGAATTTTAACGATCTTATGACATAGATTTTGATAAGTACCATAGAATCAATAAGAAATACTCATTATGGGTATTATTGTTGATTAGGTGATCCCAATGAGGAGTATTTATACCCGGAGGATTATTTTGATTAGTGGATTTACTGATTGACTCATCCGTAATAAAAATAGATCCTCATGGCCAAGTGAGTTTATTTCCTACCTTTTTCGTACTTGGTTGTGCTTGTAGCTAGAGGCACTAGAAGTAGGATAAGATAAAAATGAATTATGTATGATAATATTGATTGAAAGAATGCTAAGCATACTGAGGCATGAATTGTTGTTAATTAACTTATGTTTTACTATTATTCTGTTAGAATGTGTACAAATTCTGTGATCACCTTTAATTTACTCTAATCATATATTATGAGTTAAATAAATTAATTCATGTATGCCACATAGTTAGTTTCATTGCATGAGTTGTTATACTCGATAGGACAAGAGTATAGTAGCCGGTTTTGCAGGAGCCATAAATCTATGAGATGGTCGATTAGGAGCCTAAAAAAACTATTTTAAGATGGGCGAGTAGGCGCCTGAAATAAACTACATGAGTTAGATTTTAAAGATGGGTTTTAAAGAGCCTGAAACACCTAACCCTGAATGGAGGGGTAAATCCATTCAAACATATGATTTCCGTTAGATTATATGTATTGCTTGATCACTTACTTGATGCATTCATATGCTTGTTTAATAACTTGTTTGAAATTATTTATACAAGTACATTGATTCAGGAATATTCTCACTATGCTAGTTATGCTTATACTCCGATAGACCTTTGTTGTAACAGGACTATATCTTTTATGCCCGAAGACTTCATATACTCGAGTGGGATGATGTCTTAGAAAAGCTTCTGGAAATCTTTTAAAGATCTTAGGTTAAATATCCTCTAATATCTTTTGGTGTTAGTACTGTTTCCTTGTGTGAAAGACTAAGATGATATTATGATTATTTGGAGATTTATAGGGAAAAGCCCTTAAGTTATTGTAAGGATTATATTCTTATAATGTTGAAATGAGATGGTTATCTAGAATTCTTGTATGTTGTATTTACTATCTTGAACTATACATCCCACCGGTGTCTCCTATTGTTGTGATAGATACCTTATATATGGTGTTGAAAACTTTCGCATGACTTCGGGAAGTCATTCTTAAGGTTTAATGCTGTATGTGGTGGACTGTCACGTTTAGGATACCTTTTGGGGTGTGACACTAGCTGAACTTATATTTGATCAATTTACTACCTATTTGTACTTTGTGTGTCCTCGTATGGTACCTCAGTTAATTTCTTAAACCATGTTATCCTAGCTGGCACCTATGATCTATCATAACATGCCATGTGTAAAAAAATTAAAAAAAAAAAAGTAGTTTTCAACAGCTGACCAAAGGATGTGTAAAAAAAAAAAAATTAATTTAAAATCTAGAAAAAATATATATGACAATGAATTTTTATCCAACCTAGGTTAGTTAGAATGCAAAGGAAAAATTAAAAAAGATGAGACATGGGATGGTATGAAACCCTAGCCCGCACCCTCCCACTTTGAATAAACTCTAATCTTTGAAACTTTGAAATTGAATAGGGCATGGGAGCTTTAATCATTTGGCATAGATGAAGTCTTAGTCTCATTGTGCTATTGTGACCATAGTTGAAGTACCTACATACGACTTTCCTTTGTCGATTCGTATAGTAATTCTTTTTAATCGATTGTGGTTTGAACTAGGTGTGTCACACCCGCGGGGGATACCTTAAATATAACAATTTGCTATACATGATATGAAATCCTAGGAATAATCACCTTAGTCATGCAAAGGCTTCCATATTATGCATAACCCCTATATCACAACAGAAGGAACGCATCAAAATAGTGCAATTTATGAGGATAATAGTTAAGTAGCAAGTTAAGAGAAAAACATAAAGTCAAATTACAAATCTTAGTGGCATACCCCCCCAGTGTCCACAAATGGTTTGGATAATATAGCTATTTATAATAATCTGCCAAATGAAAATATATCATATATCTACATAAAAAGTCTCCAAGAAAAACTTCATTGCAAGCTCTCGAATTTTCCATTTTAAGCTCAAAATCCACTAGTGATCTTACACTTGAACATCATCCAAGAATCCCTGTTTCAATCAAAGATTTGTAAGGATGTAGGCTTATTACATGCTTAGTGATGTACTTATCATCATTCGCACCCAAAATCACAAGCAAACAAGTTATTAGTCAATCATATGTTATGTAACAACCATAAGAAACACACAAATATGTACAATCATCCAGAAATCATACATAGAAGGAATTTACCGCTCCGTGACAAGGGTTAAAGAATTCAAATTGAGGCTCTACATCCTCTATTGCTGGTCTCCAAACACTTGTTAATAGCGATCGGTCTGTGCGGTTCCTTCCAAAGGATGCATTCCCCAAACATCTATAATTTCCTCAGGAAGGAACAAATCTACACCTGCAGCAGGATTCATAAGTCTCCAGACTCCTTACGTGGGAGTAGCAATAGTATTTAATGAGATTCGACAATATGCAATGCGTGATTATTTGTTTTTCTTAAGTCAAACCTTGTTAAGGTTCCTTAGGGGGTGATCAAACAATTTAACACTCACATACAACCATACGTATAAGTAATCAAAGCCATTAAATAAATAACTCAACGTTTCGATATGCTTTATATTCTCTTGATCACATAAACATATAATCACATACATAACCCATGAGTTCCCCATACATATCCATTTTTATCTTTTCTTAACATATTAGTGCCACTTTTTCTACAAGCACAAACAAGGTAACGAAATTAAGAGAAGAACCTACTCATCCATTAGAGCAATTCCTGTTCAAAATAATCTTCTAGAAGTGGTATGTTAAGTCCTTCATCAACTAAAAAAAGGAAATACCCATAATGAGTATTTCATAAAGGTTTCACTTAAATTTTTAACTCTATTTATTTTATTTGCGTCATTTTTCCCGGTTATGGAAATTCTAACATAAAACAGCCATAACTTGCTCATTTTAACTCGGAATTTTGTATATTAGTAGTTGCTTTCTACCTACTCGAAAAGATCTATTTATTTATCTATATATTTTTAATGTTATTTTTAATATTGATGGTCGTTTAAGGGTCAAAATAGGGTGGTACAGATTCATCCTAAACATCGCAACCTTTATTTTCCAAATTTTTGAAGTTTCCACTTCATTTAGACTTCTATAATCAAGTATAAAAATATCTCTTTCTTTAGAAATCATATGGTTATGATAATAACTTATATTTCATTCATGATCCTAGTGATGTTATTCCAAAATAAACATTTGTAAAACAATCTTTTATAAAAAGTAGCAATATTGAATCTTGTGAAAAATCACCTTTGGACTTGTAATAAAATTATTTACCATAAATTTTATAAACATGAAAATTAACAAAAATTCATAGTTCTATATATACTTTGGAACCTCGAAGGTATTATATTTACTTTAAAACTTTATTTAACAATCTATTTTACAGGATATGGAATTCACTCCTTGTGACATAATACTTCTAAGTTGTATTTCTCTTGAACTTTTCTTAAGTTTGGTTTTTAATTCTTAGATTTTGTAAATGTGAAACTCAATTAAAAAAAATCATGATTTTTATGTTTATTTTAAATCCATGAATATTTCACTTTCATATTATACTTCTTTTAACTAATTATCTTCCAAAACATGAATCTTTATGTTTTTGTGAAGAAAAATCATTCTAAGTTGTATCATCTTTAAAATGTTTTAAGTCTTAGCATATGAGAAAAACTAGAAAAATTAATTATTCTAAATTTTTATTTTTAATAAAAAGGTTTGTTCATGTATTGTAAATAAGATTTTTAGAAAATTTTACGTAACAAAGAATTATCAACATTTATATTCGAGAAATCTATTTTGGCAAAAAAATTACTTGAATGTTTTCTTTCAAATTCTCTATTCTTAATAAAAAGGTTTCCCAACTATTAGAAATAAGTTTTTTGTAAAATATTTTGCACATTTGTGCTTTTAGAAAAGCTCATTGAAAATACTTCCTAAGTGTTGATAATAAGGTCACTGAAATTCATTTATAAATTTTTCTAATCTTTGATAGTTCATTATGACAACATCACTTATGGTTATGTATATATATGAGTAAAAATATAGCAATATACTTAAAAATACAATCACTAGCTTAGACTTATCAAAGTATAAAAATTAAAGATAGATAACAAAAATAAGTAACTATAAAAAATAAAGGCATAAGAGTCTTAACTTATTGTTAAGACTCCCCGGGACTTGAATAAATTTCAATCACCATAAAATAAGAAAATCATAACAATAAAACATGGAAGTCTTAGATCTTTTTCAAGGCTTCCCAAGACTTGAAATATTTTCAATCTTATAAATAAATAAAATGTAATATACAAATAAACATTTTACATTGAAGGAAAAATATGTCATTTGATATAAAATAAAATGGTTTTATGGTCAACCCTAAAGATTGAATTTTTTTCAGTTTTTATTTTTTCGATTATAAGATCGTGAATGAAGATGAAGAGACGTCGTTAAAGATAAAGAGACGTTATAAAAAATGAAGAGACGTCATTATTAAAGATAAAGAGACATTATTAAAAATGAAGAGATGTCATTATTAAAGATAAAGAGACATTATTAAAGATAAAAAGACGTTATTAAAGATGAAAAGACATTATTAAAGATAAACAGTTATTCCTTATATTCTATATAAACTAGGCTTTCTCCTTCTCCAAAATCATTCCTAAACCTAGAAATCCTTTCTACAAGTGTTCTAGCATACATCGGAATTTGAGAAGATCAAATTAAGGTGAGTGGATCTTTTTTTTCTTATCCTTAGGATCTAAGGGAATCAATCAAATCCTTAAGGTTTTCTATTGGTTTTGAAGGAGCAATTGAAGGAAAAACTCTATTTTGATTTGAAGATCTGAATCTTGGTGATCAAGAGATTGAGAACCAATTCTAGGTAAATTTGAATGTTCTTGATCTTTATGATTACATAGAAATGATTTTTATGTTAATTTTAGGTCTGATTTGCATTAAATCGAATTTTAGGGTTTGGGGAAATTATTAAGGAGATTGATTCTACTGAGGAATTTTGGTATTTCAATCAAGAAAAAAGGTGTAGATTTATGTTTATCTTGCGATTAGGGTTTTAGATGATATATGAAATTAGGTTTATTCAACGATGTATGTTATTGAAATTGTTTTTGTTCATATTATTAGGGTTTGGTGAATGAGAATTGTGATTCTAAAGGAGATTTGATGATTTTGAAGTTTGTTCCTTGATATTGATACAGGTACAACCATTCATTGTTTGTTGTATGTGCTTGTAGGTATAGATTTATTCAATGAATCTAATTATATTGGTCTTTTAATTATATTGTTTGCTGTTTGTGTTTGACTGCTTTTAGTAAAGATCACATAGAATATGATATCAACGTTGGCAACCTAATGATCCTTGTGTGTCGTTGTCCCTAGTGGAGCTGCACCTAAAAATGATTTTGCTAGATTAGGAGTCGTGCCAGCTTAATTATGGTACACAACAATATATAGGGAGTACCTAAAATTACTATACGTATATAAAAGTATTTCATATAAAACTTGTTTTCTTTGGGGTCATGAGTTACTTCGGGCTTAGGATTAATTGTAGGTGGTCCTAAACTGTGTTGTTTGCTTAACTAGTTAAAGATAATAACCTGTGTTTGCTTCATTAGCTTAGGGTTATATGTGAAATTTGTATGTATGCTCATGTGTATTTGGTTGTGGTATGGCGTATTGGGCGTTTTCTCATATGAAGATCAGGTATACCATGATTTGTTAGGATTTGATGTTTATGTGGATTACGGAGAGGGCGATAGTGGACCAGACTTCCATGTTGATGTTTATGATATTTGGCTTGGATTTAAAATAAATCGAAGACTTTATCATATTTTTATTTTTTTTAAAGTTTATTAATGTTTTAAAGAATTTACCTTTTTCATTTAAGTTTGATTATTGCTGGCTATGTTTTATGCCAACAAGGATATTTGAAAGTTCAAATTTGAATATGTGTTAAACAGGTGCCTTTTATGTGAGTATTGGAGATTATTGTTATAGCTCATTTGTAGTATATAGTTTCATGGCCTCGGTGTGTTCTTATAAAGAGAAGGACATGTGGCGATTATAATGCCTTTAGTTTAAGGCGTTATGTCACGTCCCAAAGGGTACTCTAAACATAACAGTCCGCCACACTCAATATTAAAGTTTAAGTATGACAACCTTAGTCATTCCCATAGCTTCGATATTAGGTGTAAGGCGTGCTCTCATAATTTTTAGAGTATCATACTTTGAAATATAAAGCTTAAGAAGATACAATAACAAATTAAGAAATGGAAATAATAATATTCATTCATTCATCAATAATGTCTTACAAGTCTTGGGGGCATTCCTTTGCCAAAATATGTTAGAGTCTATTATAAGAAATTTTTCTATGAAGTCTACATCTAAGCTAATGTTAAACTTCATCTAAAATTCCTTATCCAAAAAAGGAAATACCTGGGTGCAAGGTTCCCGTGGCTTCAACCACAAAAAGCTAAACTACAAGAGATATATATAGGGGTGTAAGCTAACAGGCTTTTTGATAATTTTTTCCATAAGTAAATACTTGAGTAGCAAAATTCAAACAAGTTATTTAAGCATTCAGGTGAAATGCAACATACACGTGAGCAAGCAAGGCATATAGTTTTCCGAGAACCATATGTTAAATGGATTTACGCCCTCCATTTGGGTTTTAGTGATAATAAGTAATCTAAAAAAAAGCCGTCTTAGTTAACTTATGCTTTCTATCATTACCGCCAAGCATATTAAGTCTACTCCTGTTGAGCCATGCTTTCGAATTACCGCTAAGCATTGTTTTAATTCCTTGCCGCCAAGCATTGCTTTCGACTGTGTTACTATCTTTTCACCCAAGGATAATAACCCCATGCAATGTGACTCACTATGTAGTATGCACGAATCAATTTATTTAAGATATTATAGCATCATTATTGTCAATTTTAAAGTGATCATATAATTTTAGACATATCAAATTCTATACTAAGACAAGCAATTCTTTACAATCAATTCACGTCTCGATATTCTTAGTGTTCTTTCATACAACTTTACATAAATAGCATTTTGTCTTTCCTTAATTCTAATGTATCTATACTACAAGCACAATCAAGTACACAAGTTAAGGAAATAAACTTACGTTGCCATGGCGATACTTCTTCTAAATGGAAGAGTCGATCGAACAATCCACTTAGTCAACATAATCCCCGGGATATGGATATTCTTTCATGGATCACCTAGTCAAGAAAAGTACCCGTAATGAGTATTTCTTGATAACTCTCTTGAAATTTGACAAAACTATGTCACAATAACGTTAAAATTCGTATAGAAGAAATTCTAACTTAAAATGGCTATAACTTTGTCATTTTAACTCGGAATTGCGCATATAATATACCATTTTCTACCTACTTGAAAAGATCTATCCATTTCTAAGGTTATTTCTATCAAACAAGGTTCTTTAGATCGAAAAACATGGGTGACCAGATTTACCACGAAAAATCCTATCCTAAAAACAAACATTTCAAACATTAAAAAATCCTTTGATAATTACTTAGCTATCAATATAGATTGAAAATTTTCTTTTATAGATTCATAGCTCATATTTCATACATGCTCAAGTATTTTTTGTCCAACTAAAAAAAAATTTAGTAAAACTAATGTTAGTTAGAAGTTTGAAAAAAATAATAATTTACAAAAAATCCTTTTGTAGATTCTTTAAAAAATGAAGCTTTTGATTCTTTTGTTTTCAAAGAGTATTTTATGTTTATCTCACTATTATCCTTGGTGATTTTTCCATGAAAATGAATTTCTCTATTTTTCCTTTTTGAAACTTCTAACACTAGTGTCACTTTCTTATTAGTTTTCTATGTATTTTCTTTGACAATTATTTTGATCTTAGGTTGAAAATTTATATTTCCTTTTTAGGGGGTTTCCTTTATATTTTGTTTTTAAGGAAAATATTTTCGTAACAAAGAATAATCTTAATTTTAGAAACCAACTCTATTACTACTATAGTTATGGTTTTAGAAAAACCTTTCAAAGTAATAGTATTTCCAAAATTATAATGAGTTCTTCCTAAGGCTTTGAGAAGAATGGATTCCTTTTATTTATTTAAAAACTTTAAATTTATTTTAGAACTCTCTTTTGGTGATAAAAATCTCTTTTGTAAAAAGTATAGTTTAAACTTTGCGGTTTAGTCAACAACCTTTATTTTACACGAATATGAGAATAATAACAAGTAAAATTATAGCATTAAATAATAAGTAAAATAATATAAGTCAATTATTGAAAGTTTTAGCTTTGAATCAAGGCTCTTGGGCCAAGAAATGGACTAGTTCCGAAAAGAAAAGAAATTTGTTTTGACTTGATGAGAGCAAGTCTAAGACTAGAAAAACTAGTCTTAAAATGGTATGAAATAAATAAATTGCAAAGCATAAAAATAAATAAATAACAAGTGAGCTTATATGCTCTAAAGAATATATATATATATATATATACATAAATAAATTTAGTTAGATATAAATAAGAATTTAGCATAATAACAACAATAATATGAGCAAAGCGTAATAACAACATAAAAATATAGAAATGGATATTCATGAACAAGAATAATACATGAACATAGTGTAGCTTCCATGATAATAAGTTCAGGAAACTCACACCATGGTCATGTAAAGTTGCATAACATGGTAGTAAAAATATGAAAAGGAGTTTTACTTAAAGAAAAGATGGAAGTAATATGTGTGAATGGGTTTGTGTGTGAATGGGTTTTGTGAGTAAAGAAAAAGAAAGTTTGGGAGTATTTTGGGAGAGTAATGGAGAAATTATTTGAGAGAAGATTTTGAGAGAGTTTTTGGTAATGAATTTGTGGATAGTAGATGTGTGAATGAAGTGAAACAGAAGGGAGATATTTATAGGAAAATGAGGAGAGGTTTTTGAGTGATTTAAATAAATTAAAATTGAAAGAAATTAGAGAAAAAAAAGGGGGAGGTAGCACCAGCCATAGGGTGTAGAGAAAGGGAGACATTTATTTTTTTGTAATCTTGTGTATTAAAAGTAATAATATGTAAGGAAGTAAGAAAATAGGTATGTAGAGTGTAAAAGTAGGTGGTAGAAAAAGTAGAGATAGATGAATAGTGTAGAATAGGAATGAATAGTGTAATGTAAAGTAAATATAACTAATAAAATACCGGTAGTAAGAAAATACACATATAAATGTGATATCTAATTTTTTTAGTTACCGAAAAATTATAAAACTGATATTTTTGAAACCTTATATTTTTACGAGTCTAATGGTATATTTGAAATATTTTTACTATTTTGAGCCCAGGACATGTTTTTCGACAATTGTATCTGATCTGATTTAAAACAAATTGCGGTTTGACTATTATGATATTTTTAAGCTCTCTTATGTTATTACGAACTATTCTATATACTAATCTCTTACTTACTCTCTTAAGGTTATGCACACGGAATTGTCGGACTTAAACTGTTACGTCTAACTAGGATTTCGTTGACTTCAAGGTTTCCAGTTGACCTTCGAAATAGGGATTAAGCTTAACCAATCGTAAAACTTTGGGGGTTTACATGTTACATAAAAAATATCAAATAAATAAATATGGGAGTCTTAGATTTTATCAAGGCTCCCCGAGACTTGAGTATTATCTAGTCTCATGAAATTTAAAGCAAAATAATCAGAAGCAAAACAAATAAAATGAAGGCTTAGAATTTTTGGATAAAGCATTCTTGGGACTTCGATTATGGATAAGTCCCCATTTTATTTTTTACTTGATTAAGGACAAATCTTAAAATATATAATAAGAGCATGAAATAAATAAATTGCAAGAAAAAATAAGTATAAGGAAATAAATATTATATTAGTGAGCTTATATGCTCAAATTGATATAAATATGTACATAACTATATTTATACATATAGAAAGTTAAATAGATGACAAAAATATAACAATATGATTGACATTTTAACATGATCATAATAAAGATTTGATACAAGTTCCATATTAGCATTATCATCCTTAACTTTAATGCATCATGGAAAGATATTTCATCCATGGATAATGCTTGAACTTTGATAAACGCACATAAGATCAACTAAGGAGATGAAGGTTAAGTATTTACCTAAATGAAATCTTGAAGGAAGTATGTGTGTGTGTGTGTTTAAAATAAAACCAAGAGAGAGAAAGGGGGAGGAGGATTTGTGCCAGCAAGGAGAAGAAAAAGAGAGAAAAGAGAGAAATTTGATAGAAGTTGTAAAGTGTAAGAAGGTACAAAGGTAGTAGGTATTTATAGATATAAAATTAGTTATTTTGTGTGAAAAATAGATTAAAAGGAAAAAGAAAAGGGAAGGGGTAGCTGCTACCATTTTCTTGCAAGGGGGAGAGAGAGAAGGAAAAAAATTAATTTTAGTAGAAAAGTATAAGAGAAATTAAGTAAAAAGTGTAGTAAAAGTTTCATGGGAAAAGCTAATTGTAAGAGATGTAAGAGATAGGCATAAGAAAAAGTAGAGAGAGGTAGATAGTAGTAAATAGTAATAAATAGTAAATTAATACTAAACAAGACAAATAAATTACCCGTAGTAATAAAAATACACATAAATAAGCTATATCTGATGTTTTTATTAGTCGTAAAAATTGTATCTTATATTTTTATAAATTCTTATTACATTACGAGGCTAGATTATTTGTTGGAATATTTTTCTCATTTGTGTGTCGGTACCCTGATTTTGGAAATTGATCTCGTTTGGGTATGAAATGAACGAATTTTTTGCGAATCTAATATTTTTAGTTTATAGGACAAAATTCCAAATCTAAACGAGGGTTATCTCACTTTTATTATTTTAGAGTTTCAAGCGCAGTCTTGTCGGATCTAGATCTTTTAAAACTTATTGTTGACCTAAGCTGGCTTTTAAGTTTCGGTTTGAATTCCGGCTTTAAGATTTACTCGTAAGGTTATAAATTTAGGAGTTTACACTAATAATATATTTTTTCTTCATAATTTGAGTTTACTGTATTTTTTATAATTTATTTAATATTTTAGGATTCTCGAGATTGTTTAATCGAGTTTAAGGCCTCTAGTGTTAAATGTTGACTCAGTTTGACTTTTAGGTATTAGTCTTAATTTTGACTCTAAGATTCACTTATAAAGTTATCGAAGAATCTAGAGGTTTATAATTTTTACCATTACTGGCTATTTGATAATGTTATCTCGATTTGTGTGTCAAAGATGAGGTACGGAAACAGTTTTGGCTTAACTAGTGAAATTTTGACTTGGTAAATTATTACTGTATTATAGAATATTATTTCATATTATTTTGTTATTAAACATTGCCTTGATTTACTTATTAGAGATTAGATAGACGAATTTTTAGCGTAGAGATTTCGGGTCGAGCGCTTGTTGGATTTTCATTTTGTCTTTTAAAATATTTTTTTTCTTAAGGTTTGGTATTTAAGGTTTTCTTTTCTCATCACACTTATTAGACATTTCGAGTTATTCAACTTATCTTATATTATCTAAGGTTTTCAAAACTTGTATTTGTTAAGATCAATTTTAGGGTTTCTAAATTTCGATTTGAAGTTGGCTTGATTTTTAAGGTTCTTGTTTCAGTATTTGCTCTAGGAATATTTTCTAGGAGTATCGAAAAATCTAGGGGCTTATAAGGTATGTCTTGTCTTCTGTGATGTTTTTGTTGTTTGATTCTTTTCTTGAGTTTTGAATCAATTATTGGAAGTTTGAGCATTAAGCTGTGAAAATGGCAAAGTCCAGTTCTTCTAAGTGATCATTTGATCTATTAGGGAACACTGGTAATGGCTCTGTGTTGTGCAAATGTGAATATAAGGCGAGGCTGTCCATTGTAAGGATGGAGATGACCACGGTCGATTGTTTATAGGTGTCCAAATTACAACAAGGTAAGGCCTAAGCTCTAGATTTGGAAAACATACATTTATGTTCAAAACCCATAACGTCTCTATTTTCTAGTCTGCCATCTTTAGTTCCTTGGATAATGGATGTGGTTTTTTTTTTTTTTTTGTGGGGCTATAGTGATGATCGTTACGAAATAGAAAAAGGTTGATGGTATAGAGGAATTGAGAAGAAAAGAGAGATTACTTATGTCTGTGGTAGAAGAGTGTAGGTTAGAAAAAGCAAAGCTTGGAGGAGAATAAAATGCTAAGAAGGCTTATCTTATGGGATGAGCCATATGTAAGATTGGTTAGCTTTGAATTTTGGTGCAAGTGTATAAGTAAATGTTGCTAATGTCATGGGTTGGGATTGTATCATCTATAGGTGTAACTAGGCATTAAGGGGGTGGTCATATTAGGAGTGTGATACGATCATTTAATCTCCCATCCTCTTTTGATTCTCTGTTATTGCATCAAAGATGCTTTCTAGTGCAATATTTATGTCCCTAATGTTGTTTTGTCCAAACTCTATCCCAGCATTATGTATCTTGTTTATTTGATGAAGTTATGAAATGTTCTTTTCAATATTACGAGATCTCTATTGAATAACGCATAAATTACTATTTATTCTTTCCAATATTATGAGTTCTCCATTGAATAATGCAGAAATTACTATTTATTTGCATTGTTATTTGTTTGGACAACATGATTTTGACATTATTAAATCATAAAGAGTATTACATCAATTGTAATTAGCAGTGTTGACTTGAACAATTAAATTGTTCTAAATAGGTACTCACAATACTCTATCCTAATAGACAGCTGCTACAAAAAACTTGGTTGATTACATGAGTAACCTTAAGGCGATATAGATAGAAGAGACAGATTTCAAGCAATATCAGACCGATGAAGAATTTTTCATTTAACATAGATTCTCTTTCTCATGTAGCAACATGATTCTTAAAAGTTTGGCTTTATTTTGTTTTGATCTTTATAATGAAAGGGGCAATAATTTAATGAAGAAATCTGATGACTCAATTAATGTTCATATATCAGAATGTCATGTTAGTGGTTTGCATCATTAACTTTTGCAGCAGTGAATGGAATATTTTGACACATTAATTACTACATGATAGATGATTTTACCCCATTCATATTATCAATGCATCTCTTAGTTTGCCACATTAATTACCACTAGGGGCTATAAAAAAACCATACACCCATTCGTCTATATCCATGACACATTTTCCTGCTCCGATAATAGATACACACACAAAAATAGAAAAAAATAAATAAAGATATTCGATAACAGCCATTCTAATAAAAATGAGAAACATAACATTTAATCTCATCGCAAAAAGAAGTCAAACATCCACATAATCCTTAATGTTAAATATATTCCTCCTTCAAACACCTTCTGTACTTGTAGAGTTTGAGTCATAAACCCCTTATATTACTTACATTTATAGAAATGTTATGAAATTATAATTTAATTTATTTTTATATTTGAATCGATTTTGAATTTTCAAAATTTAGATTATCGGTTTAGGACTAATTTGGGAATTTGAAAAAATAGCATTTAAACCTCTATGTGACTCCAATTGGATTTCATTGACTTCATTTGATTTTGATTTCTTATGATTGGTGTTTGGATCATTTTAGATATGCTTGTACTGTCTTAGAGACAAAAGGAATCTGGTTTTGAAAAGTAATTCTTACTTTAAGTAGAGAATCTAGATTGTAGCACTTTTGACTTTCATTTTGAAAAGTGGCTCTTTATCTTTCGAGTAAAGAATCTTTGCTATAGTTCTTTTGTTTTCTCAAGCTGATGGTTTTGAACAAAAGTTTATTATCATTTTGAGCAATCTTAAGCTCCTCTATATTTATTTTGAGTAAGATTAATTCCATAGCAATCATCTTCATTTTGATAAAGTGGGTTGCTATCAAAACTTCCACTACTAGATCAAAAGAATTGATAAACCGAATTGATTATATAAATACATATATATAACTTATAAAGTATACATAAAATATAATTGATCATTAATGTATATCATATAGATATATATATATATATATTATAACTGCATATATATTAAATAACACTTATAACAAATATATATAACATATAGATAATATAATTATATAACATATATTATATTGATATGGATATAACCAACACAATCTACATGTTTATATCTCATATAACTATATAGTATATATAAAATATTAAATATGTATAATATATATCATATTAATATGTATATAATACATATATAACTTACAAAGTATATATAAAATATAGATGATCTACAACGTATAAATATATATCATAACCTTCATATATCAAATAACATGAAAACAAATATTTATATTATATATAAGTATAACATATAACATATACGAAAATGTTTATTATACATAATCTATGTATTATATATGTTATGTATATAATAAATAAATAGATTGTATTTTTAGAAATTTATATATAATTAGTATGTTATATATGTGTCTTATACAATATGGATTACATAAGTAGTGTGTGTGTGTATATATGTACATATATCATGTTATATGTTTAACAAAGATATAACATATGTATTTGAGTATATATATGTATGTGTGTATATATATATATTAGTTTTGGTAACTTTTGATTTATCCCAAAATTAGCAGTTGACGTACTCGTAATGCATGTGCTAAGAAAGGAAAAAAACATTCATATTAAAATATATAACGGATTCATTTCTTAATAATTAAAACTATAGTTTAATTATTTACATGAAAAGAAGTTATAGAATAATAAGATGTTAGAATAACACATTAAACAATACCAAACTTTTGAAAGAGAAAAAAAATTGGAATGTTTGTTGTTTAAAAAGGAGTGATGGATTTATGAAGGGAATGATTATTATTTTTAAAAAGGAATTATGGGGGAATGGTTATTTATTTAAAATAAAACAAAGGTTATATTTTTGTTTGATAATTAAATAATTATGCATAGAATAAAGATATAAAACACTAGAGACACCAAACCCCTTTCGCCTACTTTAATGGTATAGATAAGCAAATAGAAATATAATAGTATTTTTTAATTACATTCCTAGTTTAGTATTGCTTTCTATAAGTTTAAATAAACACTGGAATGCGCATTCCCAATAAGAAAACCTTAGATGAAGTAAACATCGAAATATAACATTTCTAGTCTATTACCGGTTGGGGGTATAAATGAACCAAACCGGTTCACAAACTACTCAAGTTTGAATGAATGTTTACTCGAGTCTAATTCGAGAATAGTCGAGTCGAGCTCAAATTCAAGCTATTTAGATAGTCTATCGAGCCAAACTCGAGCTTTCTATGTTTAGCTCATTTAGCACACAAGCTTAATCAAGCTCAAATAAAGTATAAATGTTAATCAAATTCAAATGGATTTTAAGTATTTAATGTTATTTTAATTAAAATTAAAAATATATTTTTAATAAATAGGGTCTAAATGAGTTTAATTGAATGGAGCTTGAAATTTTATAATATTATTTTTGAGTCAAACTTAAGCTTAAAATTTTAAATTCAATTAAACTTAAATCAATTTTGAGCTTTAAAATTTTAAGTTAAACTCGAATTTAAATTGCTATTAGATTATTATTAATAATACCATTCTCAATGCATAACTATCATATTCCTTATCGATGGCCTATGTTCAAGTAAACAACATCACCCCTTTTTCTAAATACTATATTTCCAAAGGTTCTTAATAGTTATTTTTTAATACATTATATAACATTTTTTTACTAGATATTTCAATTTATCATAGTAATATTGTTAAGTACAAGACACCAAAAAGCTCTTAATAGCTTTTTTTACTTTTTCAAATATATAATAAAAATAAAAAATATTTTGTATATATCAATACTAGCTGCCATTATATCCTAGAAGAAAATGAGTAGTTTTGACAAATGACAGTAGGGGTGTTCATGGATCGGTTAACCGTCCGTGACCCTATTTTTTGAACCTAACCGTAATGATCGGTTTTTTAATATTTCGATCCTTAACGGGTCCATTATAAACGATTAACCGCATTAACGGTTAACCGTTTTATTTGGTTTTTAACCATTTACAGTAATGGTTTCAATAAATCGAATTAATAATTCCAATAAACCTTATTTTTTAGCTTTTATCATAGAGTTTTTCTTTAAATTATTATATATATATATATTATAAGAGCTAAAAAAATAAAGAAAATCAAATTAAGAAAAAGGGGAAAAACAAACATTTGGATGTATCATTATCAATAAAACTAGACCAAATCAATTACCACATTAACTCCATCAAACATAGGATAATAGTATTTTAATCAAAATCTAAGGAATATTAACATAGTTAAATTATCTGTATATGTAAATCGTATGTGTATATATATTTAAAAATTATTATATGTATATGTAAATCATATATATAATATATTTATAAATATTAAAACGGTTAACCGTTAACCATCGATTTTTTATGGTTACAAACCGAAACCAATATCGAAAACCGAAAAAAATAAAAACCATAATCCTAAATAGAAACCAACGGATCGGTTTACCATATTTTTTGGATTGGTTTTATGATTTTGGTTTGGTTTTTCCATTTTTTTTATACACCCCTAAATGACAGTTGTTACACAGAAGAGATCTAGAGAGAAGAGGAACGAGAAAATGTGAGAAAAAAATTGAAAAATAATATAAAATTACAATATCTTAAAGTTTTTTAAGGTTTTATTATTAATTTAATTGTTGATAAATATATTTTAATTTTTAATGATGAAAATGGAATTTAAGAAAAAGTTTTTTTTTTTTAAACACCAAAACGTGTCCTTTTGTTTTAATAATAGTAACATAAAGCAGTTTTTTTTCTATTTTAGGTTCCTTTTCTAAACACACTCTACAAGCCTCTCTCTTCCCTTGCCTTCTCTTCTCCAAATCAAAATATTAGGGTTTTCACTGTTTCAAATATCAGGGCTTCTGATTTCATCAGTTAGGGCTTCCAATGGGGAAAAACGAGTTCCTGACACCTAAAGCCATCGCGAATCGAATCAAAGCCAAAGGTCTGCAGAAGCTTCGTTGGTACTGCCAAATGTGCCAGAAGCAATGCCGCGATGAGAACGGCTTCAAATGTCATTGCATGAGCGAATCGCACCAACGCCAGATGCAAATCTTCGGCCAAAACCCTAATCGAATCGTTGACGGCTATTCCGAAGAATTCGAGTCCACTTTCCTCGAACTCATGCGACGGAGCCACCGTTTCAGCCGCGTCGCCGCCACCGTCGTCTACAACGAGTACATCCATGATCGCCATCATGTCCATATGAACGCAACTCAGTGGACGACTTTGACGGAGTTCGTCAAGTATCTTGGCCGTACGGGTAAGTGTAAGGTTGAAGAAACACCGAAAGGTTGGTTCATTACTTATATAGATAGGGACAGTGAGACTTTGTTTAAGGAAAAGCAAAAGAATAAGAGAATTAAGGCTGATTTGGCTGAGGAAGAGAAGCAGGAGAGAGAGATTTTGAAACAGATTGAAAGGGCCGAGGTTTCAGTTGGAAGTAGTAGTCGTAATTCCGAGAGTGAAGTTAACCTACAGAAGGAGATTGATTTGGAGGGTGGAGTTAAGGTTGGGTTTGCTCTTACCAAAAACACGGGGAAGGAGAAAGGTAATGAGGGTTCTAGATTGGTTTTTGAGGCGGTGGATGAGGAGGAGGAGAGAGGTAAGAAGAGAAAAGGGCAAAATGGGGGATTTAAGGAAAAGGTTTCAGGTTCGGCATTGGAGGAGTTGATGAAAGAGGAAGAGAAGAAGAAGGAGAAGATTAACAGGAAGGATTACTGGTTATGTGAAGGCATCATTGTGAAGGTGATGAGTAGGGGTTTGGCTGAAAAGGGATATTATAAACAGAAAGGGGTTGTTAGGAAAGTCATTGATAAATATGTTGGTGAAATTGAGATGAATGAGAGTAAGCATGTGTTGCGGGTTGATCAAGAGGAGTTGGAAACGGTCATTCCACAGATTGGGGGATTGGTGAGGATTGTAAACGGGGCTTATAGAGGTGAGAATGCTCGGTTGTTGGGGGTGAATACTGAGAAGTTTTGTGCAAAGGTGCAGATTGAGAAGGGGGTGTACGATGGACGAGTGCTTCCTGCTGTTGAATATGAGGACATATGTAAACTAGCTTAGTAATTAATCAATTTTTGTAAGATGAAATATTTTCCAGGCAATGTGTCGCAATATGTATTAGGCTGGTATATGCTATCTAACTGATTGGGACATGATGTTTGAACATTTTTTGCCTTAAAAAGGAAAGATTTGTTTTGCATTTACTGTCTCTGGAAAGTGCAAATGAATATGGATAGCTCTTGTAGTTTTCTTTTTTGGAATGAGATACATGTAGAAGTGGCTGTTATATGTAGCTTCCATGAATGATATACAATTCTTTTGACATTTTTTTGTGGTAATATATCATTCTGCCTGATGGTTTAGCCTTATTCCACTTGGCCATGTTACCCACCACACCTGATTAGCGGTTGGCCGGAATAGCTAAAGTGGACGTTGGTTGCAATTTATGAAAGCAATGATTGATCACTGTTTTGCTGCTGCCAAGATTGGTGAAATATAAATTTGCAATAGCCAAGATTGTAAATTTGATGACAATTTATATTTACAGCAAACTAATTCCATCACTCAAACTTGCTAGATTTCTCTTCTTTTTCGGAGTGAAGTTTTGTTTCTCTTCTTTTCTAGCCAAAGAAAAAGAAGATTCTAACTTAATGTTAAGGAACAGAAGTGAAAAAGATAATTCCACAAATAGAGTTGAGATTTATTTTGCCTCATGGCCATGTCTTGTTGTTATCTAGTAGTATGTTTTCAAATTGGTTAATCAGTTACTCTTTTTTTTTTTTTTAAACTATTATTATGTAGTTAGATATTTTCTTCGATATTTGATTAGCTAGGAGTACCAACTTCTTGATTAAATCCATTTGTTTGGTTTTGGGGGGGGGGGTGGGGGGATGGAAGATGTGTGTGGCATGGACTTCTTTTTGGGTAACTACCAGAGAAAACTTATTAATCTGGGTTTGTTTATTTCATCATCTTTCTATCGTTTTGGTTTAATTTTTCCTCCCCAAATAGACCATTTGTCAAAAGCAAATATCGATGAAAAACATACATTTTTACTCATAAATAGATCAAACAAACTAAATACTGATATGAAAAAAATAAACAAATACTGATAAAAAACAAACCATTTAAATAGACCCTAATCGATTTCCTGTTTTCCCTTTCTGTTGCTTCTTGCTGTGGATTGGCTTCTTTTCCAAGTTATTCTGTTCCCATATATTTGTGCTGTTAAAAAATTCTTATTGTCTGAGCATTGAGTAGAAAGTAATAATTGAGTCAAATTAATTGGTATTCTTAATTTGTCACTTTTGGAATTCTGCTGCAACAATATTTCGATGCTCGGTATTTGCTGAATTCTACTGTTCAAGGATTGTGGTAAACCTGGATTAGCTCCTGCTTACTAAGAAGGGCTAGTTTTTGGCAAATTCAAATCGTGGCTGTTTGTTGATGGAGCTGGTGGAAGATCTTCAGTTGAGATGACATGTTTAGAGCTTTCTTGTGGAGAAATGGAGATGGCCTTGATGGATTTCGAATGGACAACTAGCAAATTTTTTTGAACCTAGGCAGTTTTATAGCTGTGATACCCCTATCCAAGCTATGTTAGGTTAGGTTATTTTGAGTAACGATTTGGATTTCACTGCTGGAGGTGTGTGGGCGCAAATGTGTCATATGACTCCACAAGACATCACGTAAAATTGTGCTGGATTTACCATAAATACCCTGGAAGTCTAGTTCAAGGCACGCTCTCATCTAATGCATTGCTTTCGAATCCAGGCTTCTATTATTGATAAATCTATTGCTTGTTGGGGGTTTGATCTTGACAAATCTATGCGAGAATGATCAGGAGATGCACCAGCATCTCTTTTTTGGATACTTCTTGGGCGGGATATGGATTCATTTGATATGGAGAAAGTGTTACTCGATAAAATCTTGCTTTTTCTAGCTGCATTTTATCTATGTTATTAAAGTTAAAACACCTACTTTGGTTTCTTTACCGGATTGGGATTCGGTATTCCTGCATTATTTATGGGCACTGCCATAGTGAGTTTCTTTTCAGGAACACCCCTTCATAGATTCCAGAGACCAGGTGGAAGTCCTCTTACAAGAATGTGTCAGGTCTTGGTTGCGTCATTCTGAAAATGGAATGTGGCAGTGCCTGAAGACAGCAGTCTCCTCTATGAGACGGAGACTCCTTCTATTGTAGGAAGTCGAAAACTGGAACACAGTGATCAACGAAAGTAAGCATTCATTTTTATTTCTTTTGTTATGTATGCTATGATGTTAATATTTTGGACCATAGTTTTTGGTATGATTCACACAATTATGGGATCTGTTTGTTGTCATGTGTGGACTCGAATTGAAAAAAATAATGTTGTCTTCTAGGAGGAAATTTTTGAGAAATAAATGAGTATTGAGGGAGCATAGAGAAGGAAGAGAACAATCTTAGACTCAATGAACTGGTCTAAGTAAATACTATGGGTAATCATCGGAAAACATCCTAAAGCATCACAGCAATAAGCTTCATTGGTCTTTTTAAAAACAACCTTAGACCTAAGGTTTCTTGCATTTTTCCTGGTGCAGTTTAAGATGTGGGTGCCTAGATTTGTCTACTTTATACACATGATTTTGTACAAATGATGGCAACCAAGTGGATCATCAAGCTTTAAATGCTTGCTTAAATAGAGTGCTGCAATCACTGATTGTGTAATACAGTAAGTTCTCAAAAAGACTCTTAAGAAACCCTAGTTATCTGATATCACAATTTTTTTGCTATGTTCCTCAAGCATATTTTATATAACGATGTTCCTTCATTATGCATAATCTTTAAGATTTGTTTACTTCCAATTATTTTGCAGACAGTGCTAAGAAGTTGTTACAGTAAATGATGCTATGTCATAAGGTTCTTCCTCTATCAAAAAGTTTGGTGGATCTGTATAGATTTAATTTTTTATTACAATAGCCGGATGGCAAAACAATGACTTTCAATGGAACTCTTGCTAGGGTTGGAACTGAGTTGAGTCAAGATGATAATGTTTTAAACTCAAGTAGCTTGCGGTAGGCTCGATTTCAAACTCTTACAGTACTTATGAAATCACTGTCAAGAAGGAAGGACAATTTATTAGAATGATTTATTGCAGTACCTAAGTCAATTTTTAACATAAGAGCAAGGATGAATGGCTACATGGTTTTGGTGTGTATAAGTGCTTTCTTTCATCCTCTCCTCTCTTTTCACACCACCCCCACACCCACCCCCCCACCCCCCCTTGGCGCGAATTTTTTATTATTTTCATTTTTAACTTTTCGAAAGGCAAGAAAGATTGGTAGAAAATTTCATTTATATAAATATAGCTTTTGTTGATGATATAATAGAATGAAGCTTGTAGAATGGTTTGCATTATTTTGAGTCCATATATATTTCTACTTGGTATTGCTCAATTTAGAAGAAAGATCGTAATGCGTTGTTTGTGAAAAGAATTTCTATTGAATCGAATCTTTACATATCTTGCTTAAACCTTTTGAGATGGTACTTTTTTATTCCATGGAGAGTTGGAGGAAAAAATTGATCTACTTATTCATAATGCAGATGCTTTGATGAAGCTGCTGTACTCTCAGATGTCGAGGTTAAAAGTGGGGACTACTTGAACCCATGGAGACTTTGCATTTTAACACAGGTGGAGGAACTGAAGATTTTGATCCGCATGTTTCGTATATGGTCCACTGGAATAGTCTTTTCTGCTGTCTATGCCCAAATGTCTACCATGTTTGTGGAACAGGGGATGATGGAGGATATATATCTAGGATCTTTCAACATCCCTTTAGAATCCCTTTCAACATTTGATGTTGTCAGTGTGATTTTCTGGGTCCCTCTCTATGCTATGATAGGGTAATTGTACCCATTGCAAGGAAGTTCACAGGAAAAGAAAGGGGATTCTCCGAGTTGCAGCGAATGGCAATAGGCCTGTTTATCTCGGTTTTCTGCATGCCAGCAGCCGCATTGGTGGATATCAGGAGACTGCGGATTGCAAGGGAGTTTGGATTAACTGACAAGGAAGTTGCTGTCCCTCTTAGCATCTTTTGGCAAATACCATAATACTTGCTGGTGCTGCAGAGGTTTGTACCTTCATTGGGCAACGAGAGTTCTACCAATCTCCACTTGCGATGCGTAGCTTGTGCAGTGCATTGTCACTTATTACAAGTTGTCTAGGAAATTATTCGAGTTCTTTTAGTTTGACTGCCATAACATACTTCACAACCACAGCTAGCGGTGGTAAGGCTGGATAGATACCCGATAAAAAGTCATAGATTTTTATTTAATTTGAATAATTTAATTCCATCATGAGACCATATGGCTACTAATAAGAAATTTAGATAATTATAAAAAAAAACAAGTGTAAAATTTTTTTTAAAGGTTTCATCACTATTGAAAAAGATTTGAACTATTTATTAATATGACGGGACTAGTTTGTTGTAACTACTATGAGTCATTTAATTTTCTATGAAGTTCCATAAAGAACTAGTAAAATAGATAGAAATGAACAACAAAATTATTTATTATCCTTCATACTTTATCGTAAAAATAGACAGAAGTATAGATTTGTCCATCGCCTTCATCATGACTACTGATTTGTTGTTTCAGAGCAGTTTAAAAGTGAACTTTAAATTAGGGGGTTATATTTACTATCTATCCTTTTCATAATAACTTGCAAAACTAAGCAACGGAACTAAAAATCCCTACATTACTTCCACCCTTCCTTTTTTGGCCGGGACTCTCTGCCCTTTCAAATGACTTATTGCAAACAATACATAAAGGCCGGTCAGACATGGGATCGGGAACCGATCCAACCCGTTCCCTCAATGGTGGTGCCTGAATAAGGAACTGGTCCAGAGAAGATGAGCTTGAACCAACTAAAGACTTACTAGTTTTGATGGGTCTTTATAGTTTCACACAAAAATAATCGCTTTACCTGATAATTTGAGAACTGCTAGATCAAGAATCGACTGAATCGGTGGTACCACACCACATAAAGGAAAAAAGAAAAGAAAATTAAAAAATAATTTTAATTAAAAAATATTTAAAGTATTTTCATGTGAATGGTAAAAATTTATTTTTTATTCATAATATTTAATGTGTTATTATTAACAATAGAAGTAATAAATATACTTGAAATGGTATATTGTTGAGTTTATGTAGACAAATGGACATTTTTTCTTAACAAAATAAGACTTGCCTTTATATTTGTGGGATTTTGTTTTATCTTAAATATTTTATAATCCCACATTATTAACATAATAACTAAAATTATATGTGATTGTATATAAATAAATATACAATTGTAAAATTTCTTTTAACTAATGGGTTATAAACAATTAAGTCCAATGGTTTTTCAAGTTAAAAGCTTATTTTGCATTTTTTTTACTTAAATAAAGTGAAGTCATTTAATTTATTCTTTTTATTTTCATGTCTGGGTTCTAGATGAACTGAAATTGAACCATGGGAATTGAACCATCTCCTATAGGTCAGATTTTAGTTCCACCAATTTTGAAACCAAGAATGAGCAGTTTGAATCCAGTTTTGGATCCGAATTAACTTATGACGACGTCCACTCAGTATCCTTTCCATATGATTTGAGGATTATAGTTTAAGTAGTTTATAATGCAGGCAAGTTAGCATGACTGGATAAGTTGCTTCTATTATAAATATTCAAATACTTGAAAGCAAAATAATTCTATATATATATATTATATATTATATATGAAGAGATGTATAAGCGTTAAATTCTGCATTTGCCTGCAATGAAAATAGAAAGAAGAAAGTGAAGAACCTCACTTTTTCCTTGCATAGGAGACAATCCACTATGAGGGCAATTAACCTTTTGGACAATCCCTATGAACACTGAAAGAGCATACATTACCCAACAATAGGTTGCCGTCTCGAGTGTTATGTCCAACATCATTTTAATGTGTTAGCAACATCATCAAACCTTAGTACGTACCCTTCTTCAGTAAATGGAAAGGATCTCTAGGCAAATCTAAAAAAATAATGTTCATATCATAAGCATGGTGGGCAGAGGGAAGAGAAAAGAATGATATGTTTGTCATTAATTCTTTTCTGTTATCCTTTCGTAAAATTTTGGAGCTTTAATGATATCGAAGTATGACTGCATTGCTCTGAAACTCCAAGTGATGCATAATGATATTTTTCAGTGATTATTATTCCATTTCCTGCAATCCTAATTGGAAAAATTACATGAGGAGGTATAACATTTAGGATAGTTATTAAGGCATCAACGTTTGCGCTGATTAAAAAGGAATATACGTTTAAGTAAGTGAGTCAAATGAAGCATGAATGATAGATTATTACTAATACCATCGGAATGTCTCCGTCAAATTCCATGTGTTATGAAATATTGTATTAACCAAAAGGCCAATATCTGGAAGTAATAAGATCTGATGTTACATCTGTTTGCTGTAATAGAAAGGTTTGAAGATGCTGAAAGGCATAAGCCACAGCCTTATGATATTCCATTCTTCCCTCAAATGCCTGCGTTTCTTCTTTTAATATTCATTGTATCCTTTTAATCTCAATTTATTTTCTCAAAATTTCATATGAAAAACATTTCAATGCTATTCTTTTGAAGATCCATTTCCAAACATAGTGTAAGATTAGCGAAAATTATTGAACAAGCCTCTTGTGATGCTAATAGTTGAAAGATAAAATTGCAGGATTGATGTGATTTTATAGAGTCAAAAAAACGGATGGAACTGCATTTCAAAATTGAATGATAAGAATAAGTCACAGATATTAAAAAGAACTACTTATATCTAAATAATTAGTGGTCTCCAATCAATATATATTTTCTTAAGGAAACCCAACCATCATGCTAAAGTCATAAGATTCCACTAACTTCATCAAACAAAGCAAAGGAATTTATAGTTATGAAAAGGTTACTAGACTTACATCCTGTTCACTTGATGGAAATAATTATTCATTCCCTTCTTATTTAACGTAAAACAGCTATTATATGTTTAGTTGAAGGAAATCATAATTTATAATTAATTGTTATCATGTGAAATGATAAATAGTAATCCATGTCTTCACACATAGAAATTGTTATTGAATGATTTATTTGCAATCTTTGTCACAAATACTCCTATAATGAAGATATCACTTATATAATTATTATCTCTTTATTATAAATAGGAGTTATAGTCATCATAACTCTATTGATTCTTATTGAATTGGAATTCAATCCGATCCTTATTCCATACAAACCATCATAGGCTATTGAATAGATAACTTTTCCATGACAACTGAAGTACAAGTACAAATGATAAGAATATAAAGAGCATGATTATAGAAATTAGTGGGACAATTAAAGGCACAAAACTCATGGTAAATAAATGATCCGGAATCAATTAACCAAATACAATTCGTTCTCCAGGCTAAAATCCAATCAGTCCCAACACAAGCCACATCTCTCTTCCCCCCATCTGTTTGGCACATGAAAGTTATTACCTTCTTTATTAGTTGAATGTCATAAGACCTTCCATACTTTTTTCTTATGAGTGTGGCAAGATCAATCCCACTAAATGCGCTATCATTTGCACGAAAAATTCTTTCAAGAGATTGTCTCTAAGCTTTTCATTATTGATCTCTGAAACTTCATTTAGAAGCAGGAAAAGATTTTCAACGAAATGTATCTACCAAGTGCTTTGTTTATTTCGGGTCATAGAGCTAGACAAGCTATATGTGAGAAATATGTTCAGATAAAGGTAGAGGCAACCGCAACATTACCACAGCAATCCACTGGGAATGAGACACAAACTAGCTCCATATGCCGAAAATGTGATTCTTGGATGAGGCCTAGATGACACTATAGGATGCTTACAGTGGGAATGAGACACTATACGTTGCAAGGGAGCTTGGATTAACTGTAAGCATGCTCAAGACCCTTTAGACTCTATTCGTTTAAATTTACTTCATTCAATCTATTGAGGTTATACGTGTAAGGGTAGGTCTTTTTAAATTAAAATCCCTCCCTCCATAAAACTTAAAACAATCTACACATTCTTTTAGAAAATAACCGATTCTTCTTTTCTTCATTTTTAAAAGTTTGAATTAGAATTTATACTAATAAGAATAGAAAAATATTCCCATATATCATTTGACTTGAGAAAAGCTAGAAAGGGTGGTTTGGAAATATTAGAATTCGAAAATGCATCCTATAATTTAATCTTGAAGGGGAAGAGACGACACCATGGAATCATTTCCATATCTTCATCACCACCCTCCCTCCTCCATTGCCTCATCTTTGTTATGATATAAATATAAGTCCAAACCATATTTATAAGCTTAAGTTTTTATATTAGATGATTGTAATAGTAACTTAACATTGTATCAGAGTAGGAGGTCAAAAGTTCGATTCTCTACACACTCATCTAAGTGTTATGATATAAATATGATACATAAATATAATAGTTCATATCATATCTACAAACTTAAACTTTTAGATTAGATATTGTAGTACTGACTTTAACAATCTTTATATATTCCATGTAAAGCTTGTTGCTTTTTTCTCTCAATTGAACTTGCTAGTCTTTAGGGTAAGTTTTGCTGCTTTGTTCTCATGATTTATGAATGTTGTTATGACTTTGTTGCCTTGCCTTTTAGAGAGCTCACAATCACTTTTCATTTTCTTTTTCCTTAGCTACCTAAAGCCTCAACACCCACAATTGTGCCTACATGGACTAACTCCTTGGAATGGATTGATTGTTGGGCGATGGAAGTATTGATTTCTAGTTTAGGTCCCTGTCATATCATGGTGGATGAGTTCATACTTCATGCCGTGTCTCATGGTTCATATCATGGTGGAAGGGTGCTTTATTCTCTCAAGCTATTCTCCCAATGAAAAAGTTTCAATAGATTTTTCTCGACTCTTAACTTTTCATTTTGTATTTTTCAACCAATGATCATGTATTATAACATTTTTTTATTGAAATGTCGAGTGTAATAAATTTGACAAGTGATAATTTGATAGAAGATGATATTTAAACGCTTCAAGTGCTAAATAACTTTGAATTTGGGTAGAAAATTAGAAAAGCAGCGTAGAAGATGGCATTATTGTTGATGTGATTAAAGGAATAGCGGTCAAATAACAAAATTATAGGAAGATAAATTTAGAAAGAGTTTTAATTACTCTTAAATGTAATGGTTTTAATTACTCCTAAATGTAATGCATATTTTTAGGATCTGTATTAAATCCTCATCTTTGTAACTCTATATATGTTTGTTCCTCCTTGAGAGAAAAAATATAGAAAAACTTTTTACCAAAACATAGTTTGCAACATGGTATCGGAGTAGCAAATTGATCCATGAATACCACAAATGTCTAATCTCTTCTTTTTTTTTTTTTTCTTTTCTCCCTTTATAATCTTGAAACAAGAGATTCAGTATGGCTGAAGACAATAAAGCAATCATAGTCATAAACCAAAACCTAAACCAAATTGAATTACATAACTCCAACAACCTGCCTATTGGTTTCAGATTAAATGATACAAATTTTAAGATTTGGTTACGTATGATAGAAGTTCATGCTGCAAGATTAAACAAACTCGGCTATTTAAATGGTCAAACTCTGAAGGCGGATGAAAGTACTAGTGAATACGCAAAATGGTGTACTAAGGATGCAATAGTGTGTGGATGGCTGCTTAAAATGATAAAACCCCATCTCCTTAGTCTATTCATTGATCTCCTAACATCAAAAGATATCTTGGATAGTGTCACTCAAACGTTCTATGATGGAGCAGATGATTCACAATATTACAAGCTACGTTGCAAGGCAATGAGAACCAAGCAAAATGGATGACTATTTACCTGTATTACGCCGAGATGAATAGGGTGTAGAAATGGATAGACAGCTTCCCATCAAAATGGTATGTACCACAGATCTACGTGTCAGACAAGAGGAAATTCAGAAAGATCGAGTTTATGACTTTCTTGTAGGTCTAGATGAGATCTTTAATTCTATCAGAAGTGACCTTCTCCGAATGAAGCCTGTTCCAAGGATTGCAAAGTGCTTTAATATGGTTCGAAGAGAGTCACAACAACAATTAACCATGCTTGGAAAAAGGGAGCTTGGGGAAGGTTCATAAATGGCAATGATTTCCAAGACCTCTAATTCCAAAAGCACTCTTCGAGCTATTGAAGATGCTAAAAAAGACAAGTTGCGTTGTAGCCATTGCAATGGAACACGTCATACTAAAGATACGTGTTTTGAAATCCATGGTTATCTTGACGGGTTTTTTGAAAAGGGAAAGCAAGGTAAGGGACGAAATAGCAAATGATCAGCTCAAGCAAAGGTAGCTAACACTACAGATACATAATCAAGTGTAGCTGTTGTTGCAACAATAACAGCTAAACCCACTGAATTTGGTGAAATGCTCTCTCTAACCAACCGCATATCTTTGGACAATTCAGGTAAAATAGAAAAAGTTCTTTCTGTATCTACAACACAAGATATTGGTTGGATCATTGACTCAGAAGCAACAGAGCACGTGACTTACAACAAATCTCTATTTCAGTACATGACTTCACTAACCAAGAAAAATGTTATAATTGCTAATGGAGAGAGACCATCCTTATTGTTGGTGTAAGATCAATAACACTTACTCCCACTATTTATTTACATAATTGTTTACTTGTTCCTGCACTGTCTAATCATCTACTATCAATTGGTTAAATCGTAGAACAGTTAGAATGTGTTGTCCTAATGTTTCCCAATTTTTGCTTGCTTTAGGATATTCGGACTCAGGTAATAATTGGGTGTGGTACTAAGAGAAAGGGTTGTACTATGTAGATGATGTTGCGACTAGTTATGTTAATCAAGTTTGAAGTCACAATGATGATGATTTGAAGAATATTTGGTTGTAGCATCATCGACCGGGAATGCATCTTTTGGTTATTTGAAAAAATTATTTCCATCTTTGTTTGGTAATATTTCAGAATTTTCCCGTCAAAGTAACGTGTGCACTTTAGCCAAAAGCCACCACATCTCATATCCTTTAAGTTTAAATAAGAGAACAGTACCATTTGAGTTAATTGACTCAGATGTTTGGGGACCTGCCCATAATATTTCTCAATCTGAAATTCGATGGTTTATTGCGTTCATTGACAACTACACTCGAATGACCTGGTTATACACTATGAAACATAAAAAGTGATGTATGTGCTATTTTTCCAGTCTTTTACAATATGGTTCGAACTTAGTATTCTCTTCCAGTAAAAATGGTAAGATCCGATAATGGTGGAGAGTATTTGAACACCGAACTCTCACAATTCTTTCAAGCAAATGGTATTCTCCATGAGACCACATGTCCTCACACTCCACAGCAAAATGGAGTTGCTAAACGCAAGAACAGGCACATACTTGGAACAACAAGAGCACTTCTTATTGGTGCAAATGTTCCTCAAACTTATTGAGTCAATGCTATCACTTATACAATATATCTCATAAATATGATGCCATCACGAGTTCTGTCTTTTCAAACCCCACTAGAAGTACTTGCCCAACATGTTCATATTCCATCCTCATTACAATTGGACCAATGAGATTTTGGGTGTGTGGCATATGTTTATCTCCATAAGACTTAACGTACTAAACTTGATCCTTATGCAGTGCGATGTGTCTTTCTTGGTTTCTACCCTCAAAAAAAGGGCTATAAATGCTACCATCCTTCTACCTGCCATAAGTATGTTAGTATGGATGTCACCTTATCAGAGACATAATATTTCTTTAACGATCAAACCGTCTCTAGTTCTCAGAGGGAGATACTTCATGATAACCATAGTTGGATTGATCTTCCTCAACCAAATGGACAAGAAATTCTTATTGTATGTAATAAAGATATTGGTTAAAGGGGAGAAATTCTTCAACCAAATGAACAAGACGTTCCTGTTGTATGTAGTGAAGATATTCCTGATGAAGACGCCGTATCCTCTTCTCAAGTACATGCTCAAGGCCCAACGGATATTCCCAAAGTAAGTACTCCTGAAAGCTTTAATACTTCATTATCTATACCAATTTTTTCTTTGCCTCCTAGACAGAATCCTGGGAAACCACTTGATAGGTACTCTCCTGATGGAAAAGCAAAGTATGCAATCACCAAGTATGTCTCTACTCACAGACTATCATCACAATTTCAAGCCTTTGTAAATCAAATGGAGAGTATAAAGATACCTATAAAGGTCGAAGAAGCTCTAGAAAATTCAAAATGGACAGAGGCAATGCAAGTTGAAATGGATGCACTACAAAAAAAATGGCACATTGAATATTGTGTCCCTTCCACCAAGAAAAAAACCAGTCGGATGCAAATGGATATTCACGTTCAAGCATAAAGTAGATGAGATGATTAAGTGATGCAAGGCAAGGTCGGTAGCAAAGGGATACAATCATATGGTATTAGTTTCCGAGAAACTTTTGCTCCAGTTGGAAAATTGAATACAGTCGGGATCCTATTATCATTAGTAGCAAATTTCAATTGGCCACTAAAACAATTTGATGTAAAATATGCTTTTTTACATGGAGACTTAGAAGAGGAAGTGTACATGCATATTCCTCCTGGCTTTAATACTTCACAACCGGGAGACAAAGTGTGCAAATTGCGGAAAGCATTGTATGGGTTGAAACAGTCACCAAGAGCATGGTTTGGAAAATTTATTGATACTATGAAAAGAAATGGGTATCACCAAGTAAATGTAGATCATACTTTGTTCATTAAACGCAAGAATGGCAAAGTTACTCTCCTAATCATCTAGGTAGATGATATGATTGAGGTGACAATACAGAAGAAATAAAAAATCTACAAAAATATTTATCTACTGAATTCGAAATGAAAGATTTAGGAGGACTGAAATATTTCTTAGGGATAGAAGTTACAAGATCTAAAGAAGGTATATACTTGTCCCAACGAAAATATATACTTGATCTCTTATCTGAAACAAGTATGCTAGATTGTAAACTTGCTTAGACTCCTATTGTTCAGAATCATCATCTTACCATTTATCCGGATCATGTCTCAACAAACAAGGATCTATATCAAAGGTTGGTAGGGAGATTAATCTACCTGTCTCATACACGGCTAGACATTGCCTATGCCGTTAGTGTGGTAAGTTAGTTTATGTACGAACCTAATGAGGATCACATGGATGTAGTTATGGGGATTTTGAGTTATCTAAAAGGGACACCTGGAAAGGGGCTAACCTTTAAAAAGCATGGGCATATGGAAGTAAAAGGGTATATTGATGTAGATTGAGTTGAAAATATCACAAATCGTCGATTAACTTCTGGTTACTTCACGTTTGTTGGTGAAAACCTTGTCACATGGAGAAGTAGAAAAAAAAATGTTACTGCAAGGTCATCGGCAGAAGCAGAGTATAGAGGCATGGTTCATGGAGTGTCAAAATTATTATAGATTAGATTGTTGCTTATTGAGATAGGTATTTTTCCTAAAGAACCTATGCTCTTGTATTGTGGCAATAATGCAGCACGGGAAATAGCAAATAATCCAGTACAACATGACCGGACTAACACATTGAAGAAGAGAGACACTTCATCAAGGAAAAGCTTAACTAAATGTTGGTTGGCATTCCCTTTGTTTGTTCCAGTGAGCAGTTAGCAAATGTTTTAATATACGGAGTTTCCGTAGAAGTTTTTTGAAATCACTAGACAAGTTGGGCTTAGAAGATATCTTTGCACCATCTTGAAGGAGAGTGTTAACATGATTAAAGGGATAGTGGTCAAATAACAAAATTATAGGAAGATAAATTTAGAAAGAGTTTTAATTACTCTTAAATGTAATGGTTTTAATTAGTCTTAATTGTGATGCATATTTTTAGGATCTGTATTAAATTCTTATCTTTGTAACTCTATATATGTTTGTTCCTCATTGAGAGAAAAAATATAGAAAAAACTTTCTACCAAAAAATAGTTTGCAACGATTATCACATGCAGATCTTCGTTCTTGTTTATGGCATAGCCTTTAATCTCTTTCCTCCCCTCTCTCTCATTTTTTTTTTTTTTTTAATTGTCTTTTTTCCCCCTCTTATAGTGTCATGTCTAGTGTGTATTGGTAGGATTGTAGATTACTTAAGATAAAACGTCATGAGCCGTTAGATGGTGATGGGATCGGCCCCATCAAAATTAACTATGGGACCATAGAATTTTCTTAAGATATTTGTAATGAACTTAAAATAAATAAAGGCTTTTATAACAAAAAGAGTGCATTGAGTGAAAATAATAATAACACTATTATGAGAAATCCTTGGAATCGGTAGCTATGCAGAAATTGCTTAAACTAGACATAAGTACGGTTCTGGAATCGAACCAAATCGAAACAGGAACCGTGCTATTCTGGATCTTGAAATTGAGGAACCAGAATCGAAATGCCATCTCTCACGATTCCCATTTGGCAACTTTTTACTAATTCTTTTCTCATTTCAAAACACATACATACATGTTTTTTTTTTTTTTTGGACTTACATACATACATACATGTTGGAATGCTTATATTTTGTAGCATTTAATAACCATTGAATATCTTGTTTGTTTGTAGATACTCCCTACAGTTTTACAACTTTGGAAAATAGATAAATACACCTATTTTAAGAGGCACATTTCATTTAGCTTATGACACATCGTATTTTCTTAAAAATCACACTAATTAATCTAATAATATACTTGTAATAAATATAAAATTAGTGTAATTAAAAAAAAGTATATATCATTTAAAATAAGGTGCAATAAGGTCTATCTATTCTTCCCTAACTTACAAAACAAGTTGTATTTTAGAGGTTAAGATTCCTTAGAAATGTAGTGGTGGATAAAGGTAAATGCAAATTGGTTTAGTTTTTACTAAAATCAACTCAAATCATAATTTATGATTCTTTTTTTTCCTTATCAAATTAAACCATCAAATAACGGTTTGGTTTGGTTTAGATTACGGATTATATCAAAATTCTAATTAAACAAAAATTCATTATAATTTTTACATTTATATGGATATTCAAATATTTAAAACTAGAAAAAAAGGAAAAAAAAGATTGATATGAAGAAAATTGATACTTACTGCTAAATATATACATCAAATTATTTTTTTTGGAGGGAGTTATAGGTAAAATTAGGAGTGTGCACGGTACTGTTCGGTTCGATTCAGTTTACACCTCAAACCAAACCGCACCATAATTTATGGTTCGGTTTTTCTTTTAAATTTGAATCTTACCATACGGTTTGGTTCATAATTTTTTCGAACAAAAAAAAAAAACGGTTTGGTACAGTTCAATTTGTGGTTTGAACCGTTTTTTCATAAAATAAAAATATATTCTATCAAAAAACTTCTATTACATTTTTCTCATCACTAATGCAAATATAAACAACAATATTTTAAATTAATCATTTACCAAATAAACATGTAAAACTTATAGGAAGGAAGAGATTTCATCTATTATAAAATTATAATTGTGACTAGTCTTATTTTTTCGAATTATCTTGAACTATAATTGTATACTAAACTTTATCCCAATGTAAGACATAAAATTTAATTTGTTGTATGCTTCTAACTAACATATTACCAATTATATAATTCAATAAGCAACAAAATAATAAAAGTAGATTAACTAGTAAGACAAATAGAAAAGAAATACGGAGAAGTTAGAATACTAGAGGTTAAATTCTAAAATTTATCTTACTTATAGATAATATAACAATTAAAACATATTATGAAAAATCTAATTTTGTTCTAATAAATAACACATATCTAAGTCAAAAAATTCAAAAACAATTAATTTAAAATAAAATTAATTGTTTTTAAAATTTGTGATTAGATATGTATCATTAATAAAACAATTAAGAGTAAAAATAATATGTTTATTTTTTTAATATATAAAACGGTTCGGTTCATGATCTCAAACCGAAACGCAAACCATTTGCTTTTCACAAAACCGAACCATTTCAAAAAAAGAACTGAAATTCTAGTTTGGTTCGGTTCGATTTGGTTCACGGTTCAATCGGTTTTCTTACACAGCCCTAGTAACACATGGACATGATGGACATCATTGTCGCAAAAAGAACATGAAATACATATGTGTATAATTATGTATGTAATTCAATTGCTGAAACTCTTTGTGGAAAAAAAAAATTGCTCCAGAAAGCTAAAAAGAAATAAAAAAACTAGTTTACAAAATTTAAATTGCAAATAAAACAAAGTATTTTATAAGATCATCATATTCATAATTCATAGTCCTTTTCATATCATCCAGTTACTAGTTAAATATCTACCAATCAATAACTAACATATTAAGTCATAATCCATAATCTTATATAGAGTGATCTGATCAATCATCCACCAACAAAACCCATTCATCAATAAACACGATCTAATGATTAGGTTTATTAAATAATTTATACATAATAAGAGTCATAACTAAATAAATAAAGTTGATAATCAAAAGAGCTAAAGAGATGGCAAGACACAATATTAAGTCACTAACGAGAAAACATATCTTAAACCTTAAAAAAAAAGTTAATATTAATCATATTTATCAAATAGTATATATAATAATAAAACTATAAGATATATATGATTCCTAAACAATCATCTTAAAAACATTTTTAATGAGAAGTAAAATAAATTTTATTTTATTTTTTTTAAATGATTCGGTTCGTTTACCTTTCCAAATCAGTTATAAATTTATAGCTTATATGAAAAAATTTCTAAATCAAATTATTTAATAAGCCATATTTTTAATTTATTTAGTTTGATTTGATATACGGATTAGTTGAATCTGATATTTTTTTTTTCTTTTAACTTGTTGGGAAATGGGTTGCGTACGATCTATATAATATTGAATGGGATCTGGAACTCAAAAGCAAAACGAAACAAAAAAAGTCAAACGTAATTGCAGCTGAAAGTCAAATTCCTCCCCAGGTGCGGCCTACTAAGTAATCGCTGAATCGAATCTCAGAATCCAGCGTGGGAGAAAGTGCATACTGAAAACTAAGAATTATTACAGTTTGGCAATTGGCAACTGTCAATCAAATAACATGCAATGACGCTACCATTCGATAACCAACTTGTTTATATAACAATATCCCGTTTGATTATTATATAAAACCAACAATATGCTTGTTAGTCCAAAATGAATATTTATGTTTGGATTGTCGGATTTTTATTTGTATCAGATCTATGATTAGTTTATTAGTAAAACTATTAATCTTTTATCGATTCTGTTTTTTGATAAATATTTGTTTAAAAACGATAAAAATATAATATCAAAATTACCGAAATATGATAAAACAAATATATATATATATGTATATTTCAGTTAAGGTCTCATCTTCGTCTTGTTTTTCTTTCTTTTTTTTTTTTAAAGAAATATATAAAAATAGGATAGATTACTTGCTATTACATTTTGATTGTTTAATAGGTCACCGATCCAAATTATAAGTTAAAAAGAGTAAAAGTATTTTCCAACTGGAACATTAATATGTCATACATGGTACTCTTTTTTAAAATTGCAAAAAATCGTAAGTTTAAAATGCTGTAAATTTAAAAATAGCATACCACTCATAATAGATCAAATATTTAAAAATTCTTAAAATATAATATACGTTTTAGTAACAAAAATATATGAAATCGAAGAACTATTATGAGTAGCATATACAATATGTAAGTTTTTTTTTTTCATTTATTTAAAAATCCTTAGGATCATATTCTTAACTTTCTTGGGCTAGAAACAGGAGAAAGAGTAACTTAGCAGAATGAGTATGATTTAAAGCTTTCTAACTTTATTGCCTTATCTTTTTTATAGTAAGTAGGTTCCATTAATTCGATATAACTACACAAAGCAGTGTGAATTTAACTTTTTTCTGAAAGAAGAATGAAGAATACTCAATTGATTTGTGCATATATATATATATATATATATATATATTTTGCAACGTTGAAAGGAGAATAATAATGGGCTGTTTTTAATGTTCATGTCATCTTTTGATTAAATTGTTGGAATGCATTCGATTTATTTAAACCTAAGTATAAATAATGCAAATCCTGCTTATCACAAGTAGTGACTTTTTTTTTTTTTTTTTATTGTCACTACAATAGAAAAGAGGGGAATCAAACCTGTAGTCTCACTTGAAAGATCACTAGACATACCACGATGCTATAATACCATTAGAAGTGGTGATTTTGATTCATGACAAAGGATTTTGTGTCATTATTCAATTGAATCATTAAAAAAAAAAGGATTTATCCGAATAAAATTAAGCCTGCCTATAGGAGCAGTGATTAGTAGGGAGGGACGGTTTTCCTTGTGTGGATTCTGTTTCAATGGAAATTTGATGTGTCGATCAACGCACACGTCTTTTATTGCTATATGGGGAGTTACTCCGTATCGTTGACATAAAATGGATAATGGGTTTGCTTCTGTCTTTTGTTGAATCTTTTTCATGGCTCAATATATAATTTGATAAATCAATGATTTTTTTTTGTGTTTTAGAATACGGTTAACCAACATGTCAAGTAATCGATTGCGATAAATTAGATCGAATTTTGTAGTTTTTTCTTCAGTAGTTGCTCGATGTGACATGAGCATGAAAGGAATTCAAGAATCAGTTTTCTAACTATACTATCCAATACATCTAACCGCTTACTTTAATCTGATTGAATTAAATTTGATTTTAGAATTATTGTGATACAATTATAGTTTAATCTTAATTAAATTTGTCAATCTCTTATAGGCTAATAATACCAATAAGCCCAATCTCTTAAGTGAAAGATATTTCTTCTGATGTAATTACAAAAAAAAAAATCAATGTTAAATCCAATTTCATCGATTTTAAGATTAGTTGTAAATTAAATAAAAAAAGTGAAAAATTATTTTATTTTTAGTCTTTTCTTAATAAAAAGAAAAAAAAAAAATAGACGATAGGGAAAAAAAATCTTGCTCTCATCGCAAAAGGCCAATGATTCATCCATCTCAAAAATCAAAACCTCAACCCCTTTCTTCCTTTTCAATTCTTACCTTCGTTCTCTCTCTCTCTCTCTATCTCTATATACAGCTAGGCCATTGCCATTCTCCTCTCTCTCTCTCCTCTCTCCTCTCTCTCTCCCTCCCTCTTCTCTCCTTAAATTATGCTCACGCTTTAACTCTCTCTGTCTTCTTCTTCTTCTTCTTCTTCTCCTCTCTCGTTCTCTCTCTTTCTGTTTCATTTCAGTTGCAGGTAATTCAGTTGGGGCGGTTACAGAAGAAAAATGGAGTCGAACGAATCTTCATATGTGTCCTCCCCTGAGCTTCCTCCCAAGAGATCTTCTCCTCCGCCACAATCACCTGCTTCGGGTATATTCTCGTTCTCTCTCTTCTTAACTTTATCTTACCTGATCTACTCTCTCTCTTGAAGTATACGATATTTCAATAATGATATGATTAGGATAGGCTTGTATTTAGCTACGCAGTAATTGAGAATGTGCGAATTGGTGTTTATATTTATCATTTCTGTTGTTTAGTGATACTGGAAACCTAAGGTGGTAAAGAAATGATACAATAGTGTTAGGTTAGGTCTAATTCCCTTTGATATGTAGTGGTTATCAAGTGACTTTGTGGAAGTCTAGAGTTGTGCCTATGATTATATTAGCCATTTGGATGAGTAATGGTGGCATTGAATGTTGAGATGCATCTTGAGAAATTGGATACTTTTGCTTACTTTCAAACTGTCAACTTGATTCGGCTGTTGAATTTATTAAAAATGTTGTTATGTGGTTAATCTTCGTTTTTTTTTTTTTTTTTAATACTCATTTCTTGTTGAAATGAAGACTTTGAACTACTTAGATTGCTCCTGTTTTTCAAGTTAGGGTTTTTGCCTGCTCAGGGGACAAGAAAGAGAGACATAGGAGGACCCATTTGAAGTAAAATAATTAAAAGAAGGGGTTGACCATGTTCTTCCTTCTCCTTAATTTGTCAAGATTCATGTTGGATAACTAGATGTTCTTAGAGACTTCTTTCTGTTCATGGAGCTAATTCAAACTGATTTTTAATTTTTGATTTTCTTATCGGTTGACCCAAAAGGTCAATTGAGGAATTTGATTTTGCGGTTTCTCTCTCCCTTCTTCCCTCTCTGTCCCTTTCTCATGCACACAAACCTGCCTACATGCAGGTGACGCTCTTAGGAGGTAGTAGGATAATGTGGTTGGAAAAGCACAACCATTCTAGAAACTTTTCTTACCCAAAAAATATATGCTTTACCAAGAAAACAATGATAGAAACTCCATTAGATTCCTTTTTATCATGTAAGATGCTTTAGAAGTGATGAACATGTCAAGATCATTCAATTTTAATGGTCAATGTTCTGTCAAATAAATTGTTGTGTCAGTATTCTTACAGTACAAGTCTTTTTAGTTTCTAGTTCATGATTGAGATGAGATGACTCCTGGTGTTACTATTTGGTTCTAGCCTGTGCATTTCTTGTCCAGCTTTGGTGGAACACCCATACCACCTTAGTTTTCCCATTTTGCATCCATTCACATTAAAATGTTTTCTTCCACATGAATGTTTCAACAGATACTATGGAGAAACCTACATACATCAGGTTTCTTGTGTCCAATGCGGCAGCGGGATCAGTCATTGGAAAGGGTGGTTCAACCATTACTGATTTTCAGTCACAATCAGGAGCACGTATTCAGTTGTCACGCAATCATGAATTCTTTCCAGGGACATCTGATAGGATTATTATGATATCTGGTGGAATTGATGACATTCTCAAGGCAGTAGAACTTGTACTTTCTAAATTATTGAGTGAGGTAATCTATATACCGAATATTATATAGCCACTGTGCTTCAATTTATTGACACTATAGCAATATTATGTTGGTTGTTTAGGTTCAGGTTGAAGATGGTAATGATGTTGATCCAAGAACAAAAGTGAGATTAGTTGTTCCAAATAGCTTCTGCGGTGGCATTATAGGCAAGGGAGGATCCACCATAAAGTATGAATAAATGCTTCTTGTACTTTCAATTTTAAATGTTTTCTTCTTGAGCTTGAAAAAGAATGAATGCAGTTACAATCATTAAGGCAAAAAAAGATTTGTTTTCCTTTTGCTTGGTAGGAGAGACAGTGAAGATTATTTGTTCTCAGATCATTTACTAAGCTCTTATTTTAATTCAATATTCATGACTATTGTCCTTGTGAAGATAAGACAAATCCCTTAGAAATATACTGTACCAAAAGTTTCGCTGCTTGATAGTGAGATACTTTGTCGGAGCTAATAGAAATTTATTGTTTTTTTTGAGTTCATACTTCACACATGAGGGAAATTGATCACTCTGGCAAGTCAATCAAATAAATTAGCCAAGAAAAGAATATATACATATACATATATATATAAACTAACCACTCCTTATGTATATATATAAGAAAGATAATTAGCACCAAGTGTTTTGGAAATATACACATGTCAAACCCATGCTTAAGTCCCTTCTTTTTGGAGACATGAGGTTATTTTGCTGCAACTGTTCTTTTATTCTGTTGGGGATTTGGTGTGGAAGTTTGACGGATGCATGAGATTTTAATCTAAAGTTGAACTTTGTGTATATTTATACAAGCTGCTCATGATGAGGTTGAATTTCTGTTTTTTTAATGGAAAACATTGGGAGAAAATGCAAATAACACCCTTTGAACTTTGATTTTGGTGCAGATATACTCTTTTAACTTTCAAATGTTGCATATTACACCATAAATTTTAATAAATTGGCAACCAACGTTTAAAGTTGAAAATGACCTCCTAAGCTTTGACAATGGTTCAAAAACTCTTCTTAAACTTATTAAAGTATACTTTAATACCCCCGAAAGTTTGATCTTCGTGTATTTTTATTGAACTTAAAAAATCAAATATTCTATATTTGCCAATTTTTCGAAATTTAGGGAGATGATTTGCAAGTTACACATAAGTCAAAATTTAGGAAGATTAATTGCAAGTTCCTTGAAAACATTTTTTGGGGTTATAGTTTTCTGGTTCAGGAGATAATAATTGCTAACACCCTCACAAGCTACTTTAACAATCATGTTTAATTTAGACCTGTTAATCCCATATAAGGGGGGAGGGGGAATATTCATTCATTCAGTTACTGAGATAACACTGTTACCGTTATTATATATCTTTTCTCTGTTGATATTGATCATGAATGCTGTCTTTCTGAGCCTAATTAGCAAATTTAGTTATGGAGCTTTTAGAATTTAGCATAATATTGCAAAAGATCATGCTGATGTAAATTTCTTCATGCAGATCATTTATTGAAGAATCCCAAGCTGGCATTAAAATATCACCCCAGGACAATAATTATTATGGTTTGAATGATAGGCTAGTGACAGTGGCAGGGAACTTAGAGGAACAGATGCGGGCGATTGACTTGATTTTGTCTAAATTATCAGATGATCCTCACTACCCACAATCTATGAACTCCCCATTTTCATATGCAGGTTTGTCCTTTTCTAGTCTCATATAACCTTTTGTTTCATCAAGTGCCATGAAAGAGATCTATGCTTTGAATTTTGTGTCGACTGACTAACACTTATATCTTCTAAATGTATCTGAATGAAGGATATTCCTCCTTATACATGGCATATTTGGTGTCATAATATTGAGATGGTTTCAGCTGTAAATACTAGCTGAGTACTGAGAGTTTATATCATTAAAAGTTTGTAGACCTCATTTATTATATATATAGCTTTGTTTAATCTAAGGATGAGCAATTTTTCATATGAAATAATAAATTCTGCAGCTTTGTAATCAGGCTCAATTTTCACCTATTATGATAATGAAAAATCAAGATCATTCCCTTTAGATCGTTTCGTATGTTTATCATGCCATAGTATAATTTTGGTGGTTAGCAATGTGTGGATACCATGGAAGTGAAAAGGAGATAGGACAATATTGTCGATATGGAGTCATTTATGTGGACTTTAACATGCCTTGATCTTGTCTTGATTGGCGCCTCTCTGTTGGTTTTCAATAAAATTTTTACTTGTAGATGAACCTTCATTGATATCCATTGTCATTATGAATTCATACAGAAAAGTGTGACTAAATGCTTGGTGTTGTTGTCAGGTCATATGTCTTTCAGTTTCATGTGAAGGAGAAAGCATTCTTGTAACGAGCCTTTACTTAGTAGGAACTCTTGCAATCCATTCGATTGATGGGTGCTCAGCAAATATCTATTGTTAGAAATCAGGAATTTTTGGAATAATGAAATTACTGTAATTTTTTTGTAGATTGTTTTTTTCCTTTTTTGTTATTTTGGTCAATTTTCCTAATTAAGTTAGTTTCCTTTCTTATGGGATTTGACCCCTGTATCTTCTTCTATATATGTACATGCTTATACGTGTAAATAATATACAAAAAAATTCTCTTCAACATTTCATGGTATCAGAGTTTGCTTGAAACTTTTGATTTTTTTTTTTACCATGGTAGAATTCCGAGTCAAAATTTTCTATCCCTCAAAATCCCTCTCTTCTTACATATTATAGTGATAGTTCCCCTCTAGTAATCACAAATCATAAACTCGATGGCAAGAATATCTTGCAATGGTCCCAATCGGTTCTCATGGTCATTCGAGACCGAGGTAAATAAGGATATATCACTGGTGATATTTCACGACCCAATCCAACTGATTTAGCGTATGCTGCATGGGAGTTGAGCAACTCCATTGTGATGGCATGGCTGATCAATTCCATGGAGAGACCAACATCAGCCGAAACTACCTATTATCAAAACTGCTAAAGCCATATGGGATGCTGTCAAAGAAAACTACTTAGATCTGGAAAATGCCTCACTAATGTTTGAGATCAAGTTGAAACTGAAGGATATCCATCAAGGCTCCTTCGATGTGATTGTTTATTATAATTCCTTGAAGATTTTATGGTAGGAACTAGACATGTTCTATTTAAGCCGACTAGGGAGAGAGAGAGGATCATGTGGAATTCAGGACTCATCTAGAGGAGGAAAGACTTTATGATTTTCTAGTTGGCTTGAATCGAGATCTAAATGAGGCTCGTGGACGAATTCTAGGCAGGAGGCCGTTACCCTCCGTTGGGGAAGCTTTTGCTGAGGCTAGACGTGAGGAGAATTGATGTCGAGTCATGTTGGGAGAACTTAAAGAACCTAAACCAGTCACCAGCAATGGAGAATGTGCTACTGAGACCACTGTCCTATTCACAAAAGGGCAATTTAATCCCATAAATCGAATAGTAGGAGACGCTAGGCAGAATAGATCTAAGTGATCGCCCCGGGTGCAACCATTGCAACAAAGCAGGGCATACTCGAGACAACTGCTTCCAACTTCATGGCTATCCTCTAGGATGGAAGAATAGAAACCAGAAGGAAGGCAAGGCTCTCACCACCACTGCTGTACTAGTCCTAGAAACACCATCCACCACAAATGATATGTTGAATGTTCGTTTAACCAAAACATAGCTAGAGACTCTTCATCAATTTCTCAACAAAACACTTACTTGAGCTTGCACTCTTGCTGTCTAAGGTAATGCTCTCAGTGTCAAATATGATTCTAATACCTCTTCTCTCTGGATTGTTGATTCTAGGGCATCGGATCATATGATAGGTACCTTTTCCCTATTTTACTCATATACTCCTTGCCATAATCAATCTAGAGTAAGAATAGCTAATGGATCAATATCCCCTGTTGCCGGTTTTGGGTCAATTTGTCTTACAGGTCATCTTATCCTAACATTTGTGCTATGTGTTCCAAATTTGTCATGTAATTTGCTTTCAATTAGTAAATTGACTCATGATAATCATTGCCTTGCTAAATTTTCCTCTATTAGTTATCTTATTTAGCAACAGGAGTCGGGGAAGATGATTGGCAATCCTTAAATTAAGGATGGACTATATATATGAGAATCATGCATTTGAGAATAAACAATCATGTCATAGCACTGCTCTTCTTGTTTCAAATAATGACACAATCATGATGTGGCATCTTAGACTGGGACACCCAAATTTCTTGTATTTAAAACGGTTGTTTCCTAATCTATTTTGCAATAAAAATGTTAATTCTTTTAAATATGAGATATGTCAATTGTCACAACATACTCAAATTCTATATGCTCTCTTAAACCATATGTAGAATCTACACCATTTTCATTAATACATAGTGATATTTGGGGGTTTTACCGTGTAAAAAGCATAACGGGATTGCGGTGGTTCATTACCTTTATAGATAATCACACTAGAGTATGCTGGGTATATCTCCTAAATGATAAATTTGAAGCATCACAGACTTTCAAAAATTTTCATCCTATAGTTAAAAATCAGTTCCAAGTTACCACATGCTTTTAGAACTGATAATGGTTGAGAATATTTCAATTCTACCTTAGGACAATACCTAGCCAATCACAATATAATTTACCAAAGTTCATCTCCAGATACCCCTCAACAAAATGGTGTCTCTGAAAGAAAAAACCAACATTTATTGGAGGTAGCTCAAGCTCTTATGTTTACCATGAGTGTTCCTAAGTATCTTTGGGATGAAGCAATATTGACTGCTTGTTTCTTGATCAACCGAATGCCTTCAAAGGTCGTAAACTTTCAAACACCACTGTTAGTCCTAAAAACTGCTTTTCCTATGTTTTCTATCTCATCTCTTCCTTTGAAACTCTTCGGGTGTAAAGTTTTTGTCCATGTTCATGTTCATCACCAAGGCTAGTCCAAACTTGATGCTTGTGCACACAAATGCATCTTTGTTGGTTATTCATCTACGCAAAAGGGCCACAAATGTTTCTCTTCTACTCTTAGACGACTCTTTGTGTCTAAAAATGTCATCTCTTATGAATTTGAGCCTTATTTTCTCGAAAATCATCCTTAGGGGGAGTCTAGGTGAAGATAAGTCATTAAATTATCTTATAGAACGTGAACTAGAGCCAAAATCATCCAATGTCAACCTTGTTGTTCCTACCATTCCAGTAAATCTAAATCCCTTTCCTAATGTATCTAGCATTCCTATTGATGAGAAGTCTTGTAAAGATTACCCTGAAACACATGAGCCATTTGGAACACTTGAATCAAAATCACATCAAGCTCGTGAACTACTTGTTTATTTAAGAAGGCAGAATTCTTCTAGAGTAGATAAATCCAATACCCAAGGCTGCCAAGAATCTAAAATTGACAATTGTTCCAAGTCTGAACTTCCAATTGAATCTGTATCTGTTTTAGATTCTCCAAGAGAAAAAGTCCTTTCTATTGCTCTTTGCAAAGGAAATGGATCATGTACTCAACATCCAATTTCCAGATTTGTGATATGAAAGGTTGTCTCCTTTATATCGGACCTTGTCATCAATATGGATTAGACTAAACTTCCAAGAGACATACAAGAAGCTCTTCGATCTTTAGAATGGAAACATACAGTATTTGAAGAAATGAAGGCTCTTGAAATAATAAAACCTGGGAGCTTACAGATCTTCCAAAAGGGAAAAATACAGTTAGGTGCAAATGGTTTTTTACTACCAAGTATAATACGGATGGCAGTATCAACAAATACAAGGCAAGACTTATTACTAAGAGCTACTCTCAAACCTATGGCTTGGATTATCAAGAAACCGGTTGCAAAGCTCAATGCTATAAGAGTTTTGATCTCCTTAGCTGTAAATTTAGATTGACTCTTAATGCAATTAGATGTAAAGAATGCATTCCTAATTGGCGACCTAAGTGAAGAAGCCTATATGGACGTGCCTCCTGGGCTTGAAGGACCGAAAGGTAAGGTGTGTAGATTGGAAAAAGTCCTTCTATGGACTAAAGCAATCTCCCAGGGCCTGGTTTAATCTATTCAGAAAGCCAATAATCGTCAAAGGGTACAATCAAGGACAAGTTGACCACACTGTTTTCGTCAAACATTTGAATATTGGTAAGATCACAATTCTTCTTGTATATGTTGATGATATTAGAATAACAGGGGATGATCAAGATGAAATCAATAAATTGAAGACTTATCTTAGCTTGGAATTTGAGTTAAAAGATCTAGGAACTCTTTTAATACTTCCTAGGTATGGAGATGGCAAGGAAAAGTACTGGAGATGGCAAGGAAAAGTATTGGAAATCCCATTTCACAAAGGAAGTACATACTAGACTTATTGGAAGAAACAGGTATGATGGGATGCGGACTAGTAGACACCTATGGAACTTAATCAGAAGTTGGGGATTGTGGATGATGGATGCGAGGTTAATAAGGAGAGATATCAGAGGTTAGTTGGTAAATTGATCTATCCCTCTCATACGTGACCAGACATTGCATTAGTAGTTAGCGTTATAAATCAGTTTATGCATTATCCTAAGGAGAGACATCTAGAGGTAGTGTACAGTCTCTTGAGATATTTAAAGGTGTCCCCATGTAAAGGATTGTACTTCAGGAAAGGAAACAAGAAATTTATTGAAGTATTTGTAGACGCAGACTGGGCTGGTTCAATCAATGATAGACGTTCAACTAGTGGATATTGTACTTATGTATGGAGAAATCTCGCAACATAGAGAAGTAAAAAACAATCTGTGGTGGCTCGAAGTAGTGCAGAAGTAGAATTCTGTGTGGTTGCTCATGGATTATGCGAGGGGATCTAGTTGAAGTGTCAGATGAAAAAACTACGGGTACCTATTGAGACTTCTATGAAGATATATTGTGACAATAAGGCAACAGTGAGTATAACGATCGTACAAAATATGTGGAGGTTAATTGTCACTTTATCAAGGAGAAGATAGATAATGGAAGTATTTGCATGATCTACTTGCTTACAAAGTGGCAGGTAGCTGACATTTTGCCCATAAGTCTTCCAAAGCAAACCTTTTAAGAATTAAATGGTAAGCTGGGCATGATCAACATATATGCATCATCTTGAGGAAGAGTGTTAAAAATCAAGAATTTTTCAAATAATGAAGTTATTGTAATTTTTTTGTAGATTATTATTATTATTTTTTTGTTGGTTTGGTCAATCTCTCTAATTAAGTTAGTTTCATTTCTTGTGGGATTTGACCCTTGCATCTTCTCCTATATATGTAAATGCTTATATGTGTATATAATATATAGAAAAATTCTCTCCAAAATTTCATCTATCATTTAGACAAATTGTAGATAGATTGATTATCCCAAAAAACTAACCAATAATTACAAGAGGAGATACTATTTTCCAATGTTAAAAGGTCTAAATTTGAACTTCTAACATGTCAGGCTTTTCCTTGCGTAACAAAATGTGCAGGAACTTATGCATCTTTGTCAGATTAATAATGATTGATAAATAAAGGCTACAAATGCATTTAGAGTTGATCTTGTAGCTTCTATAGCCACTCACGCATAAGTGATTAGTGATAAAGCTATTGACTCCATATTTTTGTTGTATTGATTTATATAGTACCTCTAAAAATTTTGTTCTTTTACTTCATGTTGTTTGTTAGAGGTCCTAAACTATCGTTGAATTACTTAATATAATCTTATCATTAAGTAATTGGTAGATATATAAATTACTGATGGGTAAGGTTTCATATTTTGAATGCTGACTTGACTCTGACTAGTTGCTTCATTGGGATTTATCTTTCTGAATAACTGAGAGAGTGTATACGTGAGACATGGGCAAGTATTTTTTATATCAATAAACAGTAACTGGGGAGGTAGGCTTACTCCCCAGCATTTTTAAAGTATAAAATCTTTTCTATGCCAAAATGGAATTTCACCTAATTACACAGGGGTCACTTGCGTGATTATTATCCCTTAATTTAATTATATGATGTATTTATTTAGTGTAGTTCTCTAATCAAAGCTCTGTAGTTATAATTTTTCATTTAATTCCCTGTCAATTAGAGTTCCTTATGAAAATGGAAAAACTAAAAAAATTGCTGTACAGTGTACATCCTTACTCTTATTCTTAATGAAAAGAAAAAATGTTCTCCATAACTTTCTACACCTGAAATTTGTTGTACTCCAACATTTGTTCTTTTCTTCTTATAATTAACTCTCAAGTTTTAAGGATGATTCTTGGCATAGTGCTAATTATTAAGATGTCTTTCACCTAGCTAAAAAATTCTGCATGGCTGAATATGGTTAGGTAGATCTTTTTGGGTAAGAGAGATATCCTAGCTCACTAGATCTTCTCTTGGGGTAAGCGGAAGTTGGATGGTGGAGACAGCATCTTGTTATACTGCTTTCCTTTTGTTTTTGGACTTGCTTATATGCAAGCTCACCATGGATATCAATGAAATCTTTAGCGAGTTTCCCTTACAATTGTTGATTAGATGCAAGGTGACTCAAACTCTGTACTTCAATTATTAGATACAGCCAGTACTTTTCAACTTTTAGTACCTTATCACACTTATGTTAGTCCCGGTCAAGACAGATCCTTTTTCTGTTTTCATTTTATTATAACACCAATATGGTTTGATATGATGCCTTGTAAGTCATATCGACTTTAATTTTAGGTGTTTACTTCTCCGGTTTTCATGGTAGTCCATATACATATGTACTTCCTTCTGTTGCAACAGCGGCATACAATACGGTGAACTATGGACCAGCAAACTATGGACCAGCAAATTATGGACCTCCTGGAGGAGGGTCGAAGTTTCAGAATAACAAGGTTAGTATTATTTTTATCTAGATACACTATTCATGGATAGCTGCTTTTCTGTCCTAGATTGGATCTTTAAATCACAAAACTACAAGTTTCTTTCTCTTTTGGTGATTGTTCACTAGTTTATTTCAGCATTCAACAAATATTCTCTTTATATGTAGAAAATTATAACTCCAGGTTTGACCATAGTGTACAAATGCAGTGCATGAAAGAAATCACATCCATGTTCAGGCGGAACAGGCACTATCGTAGACACTTCTCTAGTGTTTCTCTAGTGTTTGTGCCATGGTGCATAGAAAATAGGAATTGGCCAAGTGAACAATTACTGGGAAAGCATCAGTTTTCACTCTGTGTGTTATCAATAGAGTGATGCTTTTCTTGTATCAGATTAATAGGAGTATACTTGGGGTTTGCCTGATTGGTTTGAACATACAACATTTAGATTCTTTTGATGCATGCATTCACTGCCGTTTTTCTTGAATACCTCAACTAAAAGACACAATTTAATATTTTTTATCTCACAGATTATTGATAAAATTGTCTACTTTATATATTGAGGGTACACAAAACAGGATGATGAAAAGTCAGATGCAGTGCAAAGAGTACCATGACAGCACCGCATATGATACTCATTTATTCAATATGTCGCTTCATATCACTTCCTGGCTCTTGTACCACGTCGGTCTTATATTTCATTGGGCAACTTGACAAATTTTCTGAAATGATCAAAGTCTTACAATGTCCTTTCTACTGATTTGTTATAATGTTGTTCAAGTCCCTATGTCCATTTATTTCATTGAAAATGTTTTCTGTTTTTACTAGTTTGGAAAATAGAAAAGATATTAGTAAATGAAAAACTGAAATATTGAAAACACTTTAATTTGGGAGATTTTATCTATAATGAGCAAAATTCCTTCCCTGCCCCTTTGTTTGAAGCTTTTCTTTTCACTATCACACCTTCACTTTCAATGAGAACATCTGCCATCAGTTGGGCTCCAGTTGCTATTCCTAATGTATCCATCACTTAGGTCCAGTGATGCTTATTGTGAAAGTCAAGAATTATTGTATTACATTCGTTTTTTATTGCTCTATGTTTGATTGATCAAATAGTTAATTGTGCAGGAGGATCGGAGTAACTCGATCACCATCGGTATTGCAGATGAGCACATTGGGTTGGTTGTTGGAAAAGGTGGAAGGAACATAATGGAGATAAGTCAGGTACAGATAGAAGCTTTTATTCACTTGATTCTATCACTCTGAGTAGGTTAAGCAATATTTTATATTATTTCTACAGGTTAGTGGGGCGAGGATAAAAATATCAGACAGAGGTGATTTCATGTCTGGAACAAATGATAGGTACAAAATCTGTTCCAGCTGCAGAATATGCTATTGCAGGTGATGCTACATACTAACCCTAACTTCTTTGACAGGAAAGTCACCATTACTGGCTCACAGAGAGCAATTCGCACAGCTGAGTCAATGATAATGCAAAAGGTTGCATATGCTTCGCAGAAGTAGTGTTAGGCTTTGGCATACCATCAGTTCTCAAAATCCTTTGCGATGACCTATTTTATCTGCTTACAAATTCATTGATTTTTGAGATATTTCTGGATCCTTTATTGCCTGATTTGGTAGCCAAGGCATTGGTGAACGGTTGGTGTAGGAGTGCATTCGGAAGTCTTGTTCTTTCTTTAGAGGAGAGCCTAAGCTTATAGAATTTCTATAAGGAATATGTTGTAGGAAATTTCCATTATTTGCTTTATTGGAACAAGTGGGTTTGCTACTGTCTAACTGAAGTGACAAGTAATATTATTGCTTTGCTTTGTTTTAAAGAAGACAGCTTGAGACTGCAAGTCAATATAATTTTGGGAATGGAGCAGGAACTTTATGATTCAATGTTTCTTCACGATCCATATTTGAGTCTGAGCTTTGGTATATAGTTGACCCAAATCCGGAGGACCAGCCTGGTGTTAAACAGGTAGAATAGATATTCATATATTTGAACTGGAAAAGCAATAATATCATGAGCGGTTTGCCTATATTTGTGTATGTGTTGTCCATGGTTGTGCTATACATTGATTGGATAATTTAAGGCTTGCTGGAGCTGGTGGAGGTCCAGGACTCCAAGGCTATCAATTTCACAAGATAATGCAAATTTATGTTAAATGGCATGCATTTGCATTTGGTGTTGCTAGGCTCAAATCATTATTGTTGCAGGTCCATATCCTTCTACCTTAATTTCATCTTAAATGTGCGACGTCTTTTTATTCTGTTAAACTAGATATAAGTATTCCTTATTGAAAAATGGCAAGACGAGTCAATAATAGATTGGTGTGAATATTAAAATCACGAATACGAAATTCCTCTATTTGTAATTCGGACAAATGTCCGAAAGTAATCATTGTTAAACGAAATACCTAATCTGCTTAACGCAAAGGTTGGTACAATCCAAAGCAACAGGTTAGCAATTTAGTCGGATCGTATGCAACCAAGATTTCTAGCAGGTCAAGGGATAAGTGATATGTTATGTTATGTTATGATGCAACGTATTGAAATTAGGGTTGTTTATAATTCTCGTCGTGCGTGTGTAATAAGTATAGCTTAAAACCTGTTAAGAATTCACAATTTACCTCACAAATTACTCCAAAATCACTCTTAGATTACATACATGTGATCATAATAGTATTATCTCATAATTTATAGGAATTCAAAGGACAGATGGTTTAGAGAGCTCATAAACTCAATTTATTTTTTTTTTTTGGAGAAAACACATAAACTTGTATCTTAATCAAGTTGTGTTGAATTCATCTCCTAACGAAACAAAATAACACATAAACTTAGTTTTTGAAGAGATAAGGTCATTGCAATTGTATTAAACCCTATTTCTTTAAAAGATGAGTTCAACTTACTTATTTTTGGAAATATTTTTCATTTAGTGGCATTTTTTTTTATTTTTATTAAAATATTATTATTTCCCTTATCCTTAATACTAACACTACAAGAATTACACATGGTGATTAAAATGTCACTCCATAGTAAGCGCTAAACTTATGTTACCATTTAGATGAACTACACTTCATTAAAGTGTATGCTTTCATAAATCAATACATATACTTTGGTTATCATTTAGTTAGTCTTCAATACTAGCAATATTTTCAAACCTACTAACTCTCTGCAACTAGATTACAATAGTCTACATGTTTAGCACCTGTACTTGAAAAACATGAAAGAATGAGTTGGAGCCCAATACACATATACCACAACCATAAATGCATGATCAAGCAACCACATAGTTGCATGTAGACATATCACTAATACAACAAGCATATTGTTATATTTTATTTTAAGCCAAACAAGCAATATATGGATAACTTAGTAACCTGTCACACATAAATATATTAATACATTTATACGATGTTATACCTTTCTTAAATTCGTGAGTCTGTGGGTCTAAATCCCTTAGATATAACTGTGATAATCTAGGTGTGACTCCACGTAGGTAGACATCACCACGGGGCGGTTCCGAACCGCGAACTGCCCCGAACCATCCCTGGTGGTTCAGTACCTAGGAATCGTCCCATCGGGGACTGTTATAAACCGCCGAAGGACCCGCCGGAAGCGGTGGGTCTTAGCGGTTCATCCACGCAGAACCCGGTTTCACCGGTTCCGTCCAGCCATCAGGGAAAAAAAAAAAAAACACAAACACATACACACAGAACACGGAATGATTTTGGTATTTTTTTTTTTTGGGGGTGGGGGGGGGGGGGGGGGGGGGGGTGAGGGGCCGGGTCTTATTAAAAAAAAAAAAACTTGGTTCACGGTTCACGTGGAACCAGAAATGTCAGATCCGGTGGTTCCGTGGAACTGTGAACCGCCCCGGCTCTGGCGGTTTTCGATTCCATGAAATGTGAAACTGTGAATTGACGGTTTCGGTTCGGGTCCAGAACCGACCCGAACCATGTCGATGTCTACACGTGGGGATTACGTCACACAAAGATCATTGGGGTATTGCATTAGCATAACCGTTATTCTTGATTCATTAATCCCAACCAAGCATACGCATCAAACAAACTTAATGGTCTTTCAATAGTCAATTAAGGAATCAATTCTATTAAGTACAAGCGACATATAAGATATATGCATACTTTGAAAGCTTATTTGTCTTGATCACTAGAGTCCTTTAACCTAAATTATATAATAATAAAAATATTTAGAACCCTGTATATTTCTAATCCGACTTACGGTCTGTACTTTTATGTTCCTGCCTATTTTTCCCATTAACATTTAAGTTTAAAGGTAATGTTATGAACTTTAATTTCAGAGGAACGGTTAAATAAGTTTCAATTGTTTTTGAAAAGGAAATAGGTAAATTTAAAGAAATTTCAAATTGCATGGCTATGGTGGAAGGTGGAGTAGGGTGCATTGGTAAAGTGCATTGCTATGGTGAAAGGTAATGTAAGCTACAGAGGCTATTCACGACCTATATATGGGTTCATGCAAGTGGTCATGTAATTTATAGAAGCTTTGAATGACTTGTGTATGGGCTTGTGCAAATGGTTGTGCACTTCTAAGAAAACTCCATTCGAAATTTGTGACTTTATGGGTTCACACTATTGAAACGATATTCTATATTTATTGACTAAATTGTTGAATATATGTTCTACTCTTATAGGCTATACAAGACTACCAATAAAGGAAAGAAATAACTATTTTATATGAGTTATGCTTAAATCACGATAATACATATTTTGTGGGACTGAATGATTCTAATTATGTAATTTTAGCAAATTAATGACAGCACACCCCCCACCCCCCCCCCCCACCCCCTTTCCCCCCTCCCCCCCAAGTTTGTGCATGATTATCTTTCATGCCTAACTTGTCTAGTGAGCTATGGAACACTTTGCTAGAAATAGCTTTTGTGAGAATGTTTGCTATTTGATCTTTTGATTTTACAAAAGGAAATTGAACTATCTTTGCCTTAAGTTTTTCTTTGATAAAATATCGATATACTTTAACATGTTTTGTCTTGTTATGTTGAACTGGGTTATGTGTAATCTCTATGGTAGCTTTGTTGTCACAAAACAATTTCATACTTAACCTAGATGAGTAGTCAATTCCTTTTAATAGCTCTTTTAGCTAAAGTAGCTCACAGAGTCCCTTTACCATACCACTAAACTCAGCCTCTGTACTGGATAACATAATTACTTTTTTGTTTCTTACTTCTCCATGAGACTAAGCTGCCTCAACAAGGGTAAAGTACCCACATGTGCACTTTCAATTAGTAATGGTTCCTGCCCAATTTGTACTTGTATAACCATCAATTTTTAGGTGATCACACTTTTTAAACATGAGCTCTTTTCCTAGAGATGCTTTTAGATATTGCAAGATTCGAGTTACGACTTCCATATGTTCTTTACTTGGGTTATGCATAAATTGACTTACTAGGCTCATGGCATAAGCAATATTTGGGCATGTGTGAGACAAGTAAATTAACTTCCCTACGAGCTACTAATATCTTTCTTTGTTGGTGGGTATCTGATCTAGACATTCTCCTAATTTGTAGTTTTGACTAATGGAGTGTCTGCTGGCTTATAGTCAAGCATGCCTGTTTCAGCTAAAAGGTCAAGAACATACTTTCTTTGCAAAAGAAATATCCCTTGACTTGATCGAGCTACCTCTATTATTCCTAAAAAACATTTCAAGCCTCTAAGGTTTTTCATTCTAAACTCAATTGCTAGATGTTTTTGCAAGCTTGCAATCTCCTTCTCATCATTTCTTGTAATTATCATATCATTAACATAAATTAAAAGGGCAGTTACCAACCTTCCCTGATGCTTTAAGAATAAAGTGTGATCTGATTGCTTTGCTCGAACCCATAGTTCTTCATAGCTAAGCTAAATTGTCCAAACCATGCCCTTGGTGACTGTTTTAAGCCGTATAATGCCTTTTGCAGCTTGCATACTACCCCAAATTGTGATGCAAACTGGTGAGACATCTTGTAAATGTCTTCTTTGAGTTCCCATGAAGGAACACATATTTGACACCAAATTGATGAGGCAACCAATCCAAAATGATGGCAATTGATAGTAAAACTCTAACTATATTTAATTTTGCCATTGGTAAAAATGTTTCTTGGCAGTCAATGCAAAATGATTGTGTGTATCCTTTTTTGTTGAGTCTTGCCTTGTATCAATGTGTTGTTCCATCTGCCTTATATTTAATAGAGAATACCTTTTACATCCTATTGCTTTCTTGCCTTTCAGTAGTGCTGTGAACTTCCATGTATTATTCTTTTGTAGTGCTGTCATTTCTTTAGTTATTGCATGAGTCCATCTGGGGTCATTCAAAGCCTCATGAATTGTATTCAGGATGTGCTCAAAAGATAACTTATGCACAAATGTCTTGAGTGGCTATGGCATTTTCTCAATGCTAACATAATTAATAATTGGATATTTAGTTCTTTCCTCTCTATGGTCTAGTGAATATCGATTTGGTGGCTTTCCCCTATTGTACATGAAAGGTAATTTATATCCAACAAGAATATCTTCATTATTATTAGAAGATGGTTGTAGGGAATGTACTTCAGGATTATTCTTAGGAGTTTGATCAATTGATATTGAATTAAGAGGAGACTAAGGCTATTTTTGTCCTTGTTGAGTATCTACCTCTTCATTTCCTCCTTACCCATCTTTTACGTCATTTCTTGCTTTATAGAAGACATATCTTTAACTCTAGTCATTTCCATATTTGTGTCTTGAAAACATGGCAAATTCTCCTAACAACCATAGTTCATATTATTCTCTTCACCAATCTACACCCCTTAAAGAGGATAATGTGAACTTGGTTCTCAAAAGAAAAATTTAGTTTCTAGGAATGTCACATCTATTGTGATATATAGTTATCTTATTTTAAGATCATAGCATTGGTATCCCTTCTTATGTTGTGCATTGCTTAAAAATATGCAATGAACAACACATGGATCAAGTTTAGTCCTATGATTCTTATGAAGATGGGCATAAGTTGTACATCCAAGTATTCTTGGTGGAAGCATAAGGATGGATGGTAAAGATACATAATGAGCAAGAGATTGTAATGGATTCTTAAAGTTTTAACACTTTAGAGGGCATTCGATTCATTAAGTAAACTATAGTTGTAACTGCATCGTCCAATACCTTTGAGGTGCATTAGTTGCTACTAAAAGAGATCGAGCTATTTCTAAAATGTGTCTATTCTTTCTCTCTGCGATGCCGTTCTGTTGCGGTGTTTGAGAGGATGTTGTTTCTTACAATCCATTCTATTGAAAATAATCTTGCAGCTCTTTATTGTCATATTCTTCTCCATTATCAAAGCAAAGGACTTGAAGTTTAGTAGAAAACTGGGTCTTAATCATAGTATGGAAAAGAGCAAAAAATTTTAGCAACTTCATTTTTACTTTTCATCAAGTAGAGTCATGTCATACGTGTGCAATCATCAACAAAAATCACAAACCATCTAATTGTTGAAGAAATTGAAATGGAAGCTGGCCCTCAAACATAAGAGTAGATCAACATTAATGGTGTCTCGCACTTTTTTTGAATTTATTGGATAGGAAACTTGATGACTTTTAAGTTTTAGCTACAATGTAAGTTTTACATTTTAACATTATGTCATCTAAGTTAGAGAACACACATGAAAATAAATGTCTTAAGTAGAAAAATGATGGATGTCCTAATCAGAGATGCGATAACCAAATTTCTCGCTCTTTGTCATACATTCGACTAACATTGTTGGCTTAACCAATACTAAAATCATCCATGTAGTATAACCCCCCTCTTTTAGTACCACGACCAATAGTCTCCTTGGTGAGAATATCTTGGAATAATCAAAATTTAGGATAGATTAGTACACAACAGTTCAATTCTTCAGTAGCTTGTCTAGCAGATAGCAATTTATTTGGAAGTGCTAGAACAAGTAAAGTATTTGATAAAGAGAATGAGGATGGAAGTGCCACTTTTGCAGCCCCAGTTACAGGGTGTTTCACATCATTTGCATTAGTGATATATGTTTGTCTTGGTTAAGTTGTTTAAAAAAAAAAAAATCTTGTGGATCGGATGTGATGTGGTCATTTGCTCTTGAATTAATTCATTTTGGGTAAAAGAATATTTTGTTGTAGCTAGTGGAGGTTCCTCTTGAGATATTAGACAAAAGTGAGGTTCCAAGGAGGTACTTTCAGAATTAACAAGAGCAGCTCAACCTCCTTCATGTTTCTTTTTCGCCTTTAGTTCATGCCACCAATTAGAATACCCATGTAACTTGAAACAAGTGTCTTTATTATTTTTCATATCTCCACAATGTGTACAACCTCCTTCCTAAACCTGTACGTTTGGTTTGATTTAAGTGCTCCGTTTTCCATTTATCATCATTTGCAATGAAGGTTGTGATTTCTTTCCGCCTTTTGATATCATTGCCACGCTTGATATGGTATCCTCCTTTGTTAACATTACCATTTGTCTTAGATCTTCTTGATAGACATGAGCGTAAGCCTGTTCCATAGTAGGAAAGGGTTAAAGTTGTAACACATCAGTATGAATCTTGTTTGATCAATCATCAAGTCCATCTAAGAAAGTATAAACTCTATCCTCCTGTACCATAGAGTTATATTTTTGTATATCGGTTTCACAATTCATGGGCTTGGGATGTCGAAAATCAATCTCTTCATAGGCCTTGAAGAGTGTCTTGCTTAAGTCTTATCAACTTCCTTTTGAGATCATAAACTTGAGAGGCATCATCACCATCAAAATATGCTATAGCAATAGCATCCCAAACCGCTTTTGCCATTAGAAATCTGATGGAGTTTCCAATTAGTCTTGGATCCATGGAATTTATTAACCAACCTTTTACTATTGCATTTTCTTTTCTCTAATTTCCGAACATAGGATCTATTTTTGATGGCTGTGGAAGATCTCCATTTATGTATCCTAATTTGTCTTTATCAGATATATACATATCTATGACTTGAGACCAAAGTCTATAGTTTGTATCATCCAGTTCGATGTCAATTGGTGAAACTACGGGGTCATGAGTTGCCAAGGCTAGTGTTTGATTCAACACTTGTGATATTTTGGATGTTAAGGCTACAAGAATTGATCGTTTTGTTTGGGAGCTTGGTGTTGAAAGGGTCTAACCTTCCATTCTCAAAACTTTTTAGAAATCTCTCTCTCTCTCTCTCTCTCTCTCTCATCTTTTTGTTAATCTATAGAAAGAGTCACATAGGTCCTAAGATCTAATGCTTTGATATCGTATTGAAATGGTATTCTATTTTCATTGATTACATTGTTGAATACATGTTCTATTTTTATAAACTATACAAGACTACTAACAAAGGAAAGAAGTAACTATTTTACATGAGTTATGCCTAATATCATGGTAATACATATTTTGTGGGACTAAGTAATTCTAGTTATGTGATTTCAGCACTTAATGATAGCTCAGGTCAACATACACAACCTATACATGGGTCGTATACTCCCAAAATCTTCATTCCCATAAGTTTTTCTCATGCTTTCCACTCAACATTATTAAAACCTCCTATACTCCTATGTAATACCCTCAAACCATTCTTTCTTAATCTTAGAAACAACACTAAAAAAGATTAAGATGTATACTTTCTCACAATTCTTTTACCATTCCTTATTAAACTTAGTAAAAGGATCTAGTTTTAATGTGATAAAGATTATGGATTTTTAGTTATTATGGTCAATATAAAAAAGACATTTTTCAGAGAAAGTATTCGAGCAAAATCAGCTAGTGATTATCTTAAAAATTATATGAGATGAACTCTTCATTTTCAACTACAAGCCTCATGAATTGGTTGTTTATAGGTCATAAATGTTGGGTTTTGAAGATCATAATATGAAATTTTTATTTCTATCTAGGTGAGTAAATAGAAGGTGTCATCAAATGATTTCTATATAGGTCTATACTAGATTATTAATGATGTTATTTTTTGCCACTAATATCTAGTTTTTATAGGTAATAAATAATAGATAATGGACTTCTAAAGTCACCATAAAATTTCTATCTCTTGAAAGGAAAGAACCAATTAAGTGTTATTGGGTATCTTAGAGCAAAATTGGCTTATTAGAGTGTCCATAAAGTTACATGAGTATGGACCAAAATTTTATTTTTAGATGCACAGATTATGATTTAAGGCACATGGGTTCACCATCTAAATTACATTTTCTAAAGGAGAATAGTTGGTAAGTGTCATTATAAGACTTTGGATCAAAATCATCTCATCCCAAATTTTAAACACAAGTATAATTTTTTTTAGTAAAAATTCCCTAGTTTTAATGGTTTATACGGATTAGGATGCGGAGCAGATTGCAGATGGATATTTGAGCTGACATGATAAGAAGAAACCAAATAAGAAAAAGAATTGATTCATATTGGCCATATAGAAGACAATAAGAGCATCTGAGACATCCTAGAACCATATACTAATTCATATGGGACTATATGGAAGATGGCAATAGCCTAGAATGAAGAACAGGAGACACCACCATCTATGATTGGGAGGGGAGGAAGTGGGGTATCGCAATGCATATGAATCCATATAGGCCCATACAAAGGGCATATGAATTTCTCTGTGTGTGTGTTTTTTTAATGCCTTTTTTTTCTAGGATTTTAAAAGTTCATATAAAAACATCTTTTTAAAAGGATGGAATGGACGACATTCATTAGTACAATTTTCTAACTTTTCAGACTTTGAATTCTAAGTTGTAAGCCAAACCAATTCTCTCAAGGATCAATTGTTGATTTTTCCTTTATTTTTTGTTTTTTCCTTCTTTCTTCGTTAGATCGGTATTAGAGTAGGTAAATTCAATCACTCTTTTAGATGGTAACAAACAGTTTAGGAATTAGTCATGTCCAGAAAGTTTTTTAGGATATGGAAGCCTTGTGACCCAATTTACAAGCTCAAGAGGCAGCATTGAGAGCCTTAGAACAAAATGTCGATTATAGATTCCAGCATTTAGAATAGTGCCATGATCATGTGATTGAGTAGATTCGTGCTTCAAGGGTTGAAGCTAACAGAAACAAGGATGGTGGTAGGTTTCATTTGGAGAGTGGAATGCTCAAGGGGGAACCTAGTAATAGACCTATTGCTGTGAATAATCGCGTGCTGCAAACTTATGATGATGATGATTCGAAAGAAGAATAGGAGTTAGTATTGAATAGTAGTAGAGAAAAAACCTAGGTGGGGTGGTAGAGCAGGCTATGGTAGAAACTATAATAACAATGGGTATGATGATGGTAATTTCAAATTGAAAGTGGACATTCCTAGTTTTAGTGGTAATCTGAATATTGAAGATTTTATTGATTAGGTTATAGAAATAGATAGTTTCTTTAAGTATATGGTGATTCCAAAGGAGAAATGGGCGAAATTGGTAACCTGCATACTAAAAGGTGGCGCTTCTGCCAGGTGGGAGAAAAGAGATTGTGGAATAAGAGATATAGAGAAGGGAAGCAAGCTATCAAAACATGGTACAAAATGAAATAGCTATTGCAGATAGATTTCTTGCCACCAAATTATGCACAGATACTGTTTCAGTAGTATCAAAGGGGTTATCAAGGTTAGAAAACTATTTATAATAATCTTAGAATTCATGAGGCTAGCGGAGATGAATGATTTGAGGGAAAGTTAAAGGCAATAGGTGGCGAGATATTTAGATGGACCAAAGCCAGGTATAAGAGTAAAATTAGCATTCTGATTTTACATAATTTGAATGAAGCAAAGAATATGGCCATTAAAGTAGAATTAATGTTACAAGAGATGAGTGGCAGGTTTGATCCTACCAAGCATGGTTATAGGAATGAAAACTACAATAAGAATTCATTTGAGAGACAAAAATCTGGCTAAGAACTATAGAATCACGGTGAGCAAAAAGAGGATAAAGTGTTAGAAAGAGAGCAATGGAGCTCATTCGTTGCACATTGACTATCCATTTAGAAATATCCTTTCTTGCATATCTATTGTCCATATATACCTCATAGTATCCAAAAAAGCAAAATTTTCCCCATACTTGTATGTTCATATGATGAAAAATCCCCTTTGAAATTTTCTTAACTAGAAATAGTATAATCCTCTTTAAGAAACTTAATTCCTTTCTCCTTTAATAGCAGTATGATTAGATTTCTATAAGGTTTCTTTGCGTTGTTTTCAAACAAATTCCTCAAGATTTTATTAGCCTCATCGACACTTTTGCTTTTAGTTATTCTTAAGTTATTTTTGCTTCATCATCAGAGATATATGTCCTACTCCTTATTATTGGTAGAGCACATGAACTAATCGTTTTGTGAATCATCTTAACTAATAAAGAGAATTGTATAACCAGCATATCTCTTTATGATGCGATTTCAAAACCATCATTCAAATATTGAAACAATTCTACTCTATGCATATTCACTATATCCTCATCATCACTCTCATTTTTCAAACTTAGATAATGAATAAGAGGTTTGTTTGGATGGTCTTTTTTCATTTATATCTGTATCTTTTTTTAAAATAATATGTATAAATATGTCCGATTACATTTATAGTTTATCTATATTTGATCTATTTGATTTTTTAATGAGAACTGTAAACTTTTTTTTATCTGTATCTAATTCTTTATAAATAATTTGTCAGAAAAAAAAGTTTGAAAAAAGTGTCTGTGTAATTTACTAACAAATAAACATACCTCATATTACTCTTCCTAATCTCAACCAATAGATTGACCACATATATTTGATTTTAACCTATCTTTTCTTCTTGAATCTAGGTTTTCATAAAAGTCAGCAATGACTTCTCCAAACACGGTACACTACAGATTACATAACTTTTTACTACCAATTTTATCCTACATTTCATCAACATGAAAACCATTCTTAACTAGAAGATCTGAGTCTAAAACCATACTATCCGTTATCTTTCCCTTTAGCATACAAATTTTTCAAGAAAACTAAGCTAAGTTCGAAGGTTTACCTTTTTCTTTTCCTTCAATACTTCTGTAGAAACTTCTTTTTCACTTCTATATCACTGTCTGTAGCAATTTCCTCTAAACTACTGTCATTGAATTTTCTAGATTTTGTTGAGGATCCCTTTTCCTTGATATAAAAGATTCTCTTGTGATTTTTTAGGGTTTAAGACTGCAAAGAGTCTTCATCTTGGATTTCTATGGTGGTATTATCTTTCTTTTTGGCTCAAGAAAGCATTGTAGATGTTATTGAAGATGTTCGGGCTGCCATGTTTAGAATAAAAGTTAAGGTTCGAGATAGAGAGAATGAGGGATTTTATAACTTTTAATTTTGAAAGGGGTTTTATTAAGATAGAGTTGCATGTGTGGGTGAAGACAACAGCTAGATAATTGTAAATCCTCCTTTTTATTTAAAATTATCCAAAACAATTTTTTATTTATTTAAAAAGGAAAACATACTCTTATTTCATTTCTGATAAATTCAAATCTATTTTTATTTAACGGTTTTGTAAAAACATTAGCTAATCGAAATTCGGTATTAACAAAATCAAGATTAATATCTCTATTATTAACATGATCTCTTATAAGGTGATGTCTTAATTCAATATATTTAGATTTAGAATGATGAACCGGATTTTTTGTAAGATTAATAGTACCTGTATTATCACATTTTATTGGAATATTTTTGCAAACAAAACCATAATTATGTAATCGTTGTTTAATCCATAGAATTTAAGCACAATAATTTCCAATTGAAACATATTCTACTTCAACCATTGATAGGGCAATAGAATTTTGTTTTTTGGTTGACTAAGATACTAGCTTGTCCCTTAAAATTGACAAGTACCAAAAGTATTTAATAGGTTAATGGAAATATTCGCAAACATTTGCTGGGCAAAGTTGGGAAAAATGAGTTTGTAACTTCCACCAAATAGCAACCCATGGTTTACTACACCAACTCCTTATCATGTGATTCTATAAGAGAAATTACTCTGAGAGAGTAGTTTGATTGGGATATTTGTACCACTGGATTCATTAAGTTAAAATAAAGCTTCTCTCAAAGTCAGTAATTCTAGATCTAGATGCTAGACCTGCATAAAGAACAAGAATTCTTTGTTTGAAAAACCAACTCAATGAATTTTAAAAACAAGTGATAGAAAGTCTTCACCCTTCCTCTCTTTAGGTAAATAGGATCAACTCTATTAGTAGCCATAGATCTATTCAAGAGAATGACCTCTTGATCTATTCAATTGAAATCAAAACATGAATCTAACAATGTACACCACACAATTAGACCTACAAAAATAAAGCAAGTTACTAATTACAAATACCCAGTCAATTATACTTGAAAGCGTGTTTGAAATCACATCAATCAGAATTTGGATTCATAAACTCTAACCTGTAGGAGATTATATCTTCATGGATTTAAACATTAAAGCACAAGATTCAGAAGAAATAAAAACATATTAAAGAATAATTCAATTAAAGCTCAGAATCTTGCAAACATTATAAACATCAGGTTTAAAATGATTTTACCTAGAAAACTATGAGTCCTTTAAAACAAGAAGAAAATGGATTTCTTTCGCCTTAGAATTCTCTCTCTAAGCTATGTTAGGAAATTTACAATAATGTACAGTGTTTTTACAATGCATGCTTACTTGTTTATTTATAAGCTTCGAGTACAGAAATCATGAAAATTTTATTGCTGACGTGGCAGATTCTTTACAAAGGAATTCTTTCTTCTTCCCACATGCGCGTTTGATCATGTACTTAATTGTCACAGGTCACATTGTTGCTTGGTCGTGTGCTCAAGATGGCAAAGAAGTGAGGTTCGACATTTAAAATGCTCAAAGTACTTGCGTTTTTGTCCATCCATCTATTGAGGGTGAATTTGTGTGCATTGAGGGCTTGAAGACTTTAGGCTCGGCATTGATTTAGCAAAACTTGGTCTTCAAATAGCAGCTATCAAGGGTCAAAATATGAGATTTGTCATTGAGGCTCGATAGAAGCTTTTCTGTAGATTGAGACTCGATCACCTCAGAACACTTGTCAAAGGTCACATCGAGGGCTCGAAATTGAGGCGTGACAAACTATTTTTCCTTGTCTTACTTCATTTTTCAGCCTCGATGAAGACTTTGGCAGGGCTTGACTGTGTCCAACTTTGACTTTGTTTGCTATTCAGCTCCGAATCTGATAAAAACACTTCATTTCTTCTTCTTCGGATTCAATGAGCTACAAAACAATAATTAATAGCAAAAGCACAAGATTCTTGGGAATCTAATCAAAATTGCACCAAAAATGAGCTCAAATTCCCTTAAAAAATATAGAGTAAAAGAGACTTATCACCTTCCACCTCGATATTCAAGCGACGATAACTAAGCATCTTGATGGGGGATCTGTGCCCCCTTGTAATCCTCGTTGGAAAATGAAATCATGGAATCAACTTTCTTGATTTTTAGGTTCCTCATTCATTATCAGTTGATAACTTCTTGAGCTAAGCAGTAACTCGCCTCTCGTTGAGGTGATGGGCTTACCTATGATGATATTAATCTTGTTGTGACATAACCAGCGGGGACGAGGGTGATCCGGATGTTTTTGGGTAACTGCTATCTTCTCGGGTTCCTCAACCTGTCTTTTTTGTGATGAGGGTTCGAACTTTAGGTTGTGATCTATGTACTGCTTTTGCCAAACTCACCATATAGCGTCTTCTATGGTGCTTTTGAGATGCTAACAATTGCTCGTGTCATGCCTGCGGTTGTGGTGATGCTTGTAGTACTCCTCGAAATCCTTTATTTATGGGCTCAGTCTCATTGACGATAGTGACGATAGGAGGCCTCTCAAGGAACACATCATGCCTTGGTAGTTTAAGAGGAGTGAACTTGTCATATGTTAGGAAAAGTCTTTATTTATCGCCATCTTTGAGACCTCGATTTCTGTTGACTCGATTGGAGTCGCGGTGATCTCTGGGTTGGTATTAAAGCCTTCTTTAATAGTGGATAGTCTCTTCATCATGTCACATATCTTTTCTAGCATGCGTTCCTTGTTGGAACTGAGCTATGTTTCCTTTGGGATAGGAGTAGGAGTATCCCTCCCACGGTCCCGACGTGGGTAGGTTTCTACCATTCTCCCTTTGTCAGGTTGGTAATCATTGACCTGGTGCCTTACAACGGCTTAAGCCTTATGCTGGGAGGCTGTGCGCTCTTGTGATAGCTATGGGGGGCTCTCATTGGGCTACGCGAAATGTGAGCCCGGCGATGTGTGCTCTAGGATAGTTTTGAGTTATAGGATCGTTCCTTGGTTGAGGTTCTAGACAATCTTGCAGTATCCTCGTGGTTCCCTTCAATTGGCTTCTCATTATGTCTGAGTGATGATCGAACTGCAGAGGCACTCCTCCATGTACTGGAGGCCTGCTTTTCTAAATGCAGGTCCTTCAACCCCTCCAACTCCGTTATCTTAGCTTATAAGAGGGTATTCGATCGTTCTTTTTCCACATTTTGGTATACTAGATGCCTGCATAGGTATTATAGTTCCACAATCTGGCCTTCATCTATACGATCGGTGTTTGTGACAATAGTTGGATTAAGATGCTGCATTTCAGGGGCTTCCCCATCCATAAGATGAGATGTGGGTCGTAGAGGAGCAGATTTGACTTGATTCTTGTTTCGCTATTACATGGGCATTGTGAAAAGGTGGTTCTGTTAGCTATAGGTTTTAGAAGGGTTTTCTAGAAAGAGGTGACAACAAAGGGTTTAATGGGTCCAATTTTCCCACAGACAGTGCCCAAAAGTTGCATGAGTTGAATTTAGGTTGATAGAGATAGCTCATACAAACACAAAAGATAGGTCCCCGGCGTAGCCACTCCGATGCTTAAGTCAATCTGTGAGTATAGATAAGGTTTATATAGAAAGAATATCTATCTGCTTTTTTTTTTTCCTATTTGTACCCCTTTTTCTGTCTCTAGGTCCTTTTTTGCCAGGAAGGTCGAAGGGGGTATTTATAGGGTTTTGGGATCATACCAGGGTATCAAGCAAAACTTGGCACTTAGCATGGTAAGGGTACCTTGAGCTAAAGATTTTAAGTTCTCAAAGTGTGCCCGAGCTATTGATGTCTCCCCTAGTCACGAGGTGTGCATAGGATATGCATCATGGCTGAGGAGGTTGAAGACCCGAGGCTGAGCTGGATCAAGGTTGAGTGGGCAAACCAATCAAGCTCGATAGTTCGATGAGTCTTCTTGAGATGGGGACCTAAAAGGGGGTCCCTCATCTTAACACGTGGCTGGGGCATTGTTCTCTTCGAAGTCTTGATGTTGGGATATGCCAAGCAGCTGGCTTCTTAGACTGGCTATAGTCATACAAGTTTTTGGGGTCCAAGAGACTTAGTAAGCCGATGATTATATTCTATTGTCAACAATTCTTCATTGTGGAGTTGGATCCCAAAGTATAATGGAGACATCTTAGTATCTTTCAGGTCTACTCTGACACACCCCAAAGGGTACCCTAAATGCGATAGTCGCCACACTCGATATTTAAACTCAAGTATGACAACCTTAGTCACTCCATGAGTTTAGACTCCAGGTGTAAGGCTCACGTTCAATATATAGGGGACCGTACTTTGAATCGAAATAGCTTAAGAAGATATACATAGCAATAAGAATATAAATCATAACAGTTATAACCCATATTAATCTATCACAGATATCTAAGGGGCATACCCCCGTCAAAATATTAAGAGCCCTTAGGTATACAAAAGTCTCTCGCAATAACATATATATATATAAGATTAAGGAGATTTAACTAGAAGTCTATGCCTAACATCTAGGTCTCGACTTCTTCAAAAAGCTTCTTAAATTCCAAAAGCTGTACCTGAGAAAAGTGGTCTCTCGGAGATAACCATAAATAATCATACTGCAACAGAAAACTATAGGGGTATGAGCTTACGAGCTTAGTGAGATTCACTTCCAAAATTAAATACTTCATCAAACAATAGGGCAAGTAAGTTATATTAGACAATCATATAAAATGCGCAAGCACGTGAGCATATAATGCGTAAGACTTTCTGAGAGTCATATGTTGAATGGATTTATGCCCTCCATTCGAAGTTAGGTGTTTCAGGCCCATACGATCATAGATTTTAATTTTTCTCATTTATATAGTGGTAGATTCAGGTGTCCACCCACTCACTAATTTTGTAGTTGATTCAAGTGTCTACACCACTTCCATTTTAATTCAGGTCATTCATGCCATTCGAGTTTTCAGGCCCCCTCGTTGCCTAGCTATTTGCCTTCTTTAAGGTATAATAACAAATGCAATATGACTCAACATATGGTAGCATGGTCAATTTAATTATAAGATCATGGCATATTGTTTAAGCGACTTATAGGCAATCATAGATATTTTAGACACATTAATACTATGCTAAATTATAAATTTATAACAACTCCCATTTCGATATTCTTATCATCAATTCAATCAAACAGAAATCACATGCACATTTCAATTTTTATTTTGTCCTAGTTCTAATCCTACTATTATTACAAGCACAATCAAGAACATGTAATTTAAGGATAGTGAACTCACTTTGCCATGGCGCGAAAATCCACTTAATCATAATAGTCTTCGGTAAGGTGTAGTCCATCTCCCAAGTCTCCTAATCAAAAGAAATAACTCCAATGAGTATTTTTATGAAGTTTGAATGACTTATAAATTCTATTCTAACAAGTTCGTCAAAATTCGTCTAAGAGGAAATTCCAACTTACAACGGCCATAACTTGGTCATTTTATCTCGAAATTTCGCATATTATATAGCGATTTCTACCTATTCGATGAAGCTATCTATTTCTAAAGTTATTTCCATCAAACAATGTCATTTGGTCCATGAACAGTAGGGTACAGAATGCTATACGAGATTCCTAACCCACAACCAATTTCTAATTTCAATCCAAGCATCATTCCAAAGCTTTGATAGATACTTAACTATCATTATATCTTGAAAGACTCTTTTATATACATAAATAACTCAATATCATGCATGATTCATGGGTGTCGGTCAATCTATCTCCTCATGTACTTAGATAATGCTCCATGAGATGTGTAAGACACTATTTTCCTAGTTTTGTTTCTACCAAGTGCACTATATGTACATGCATTACTTAAAAGTTACTATCATGAATGTTATGAGATGAGCTATCTATATGTATATCCTCAATGATATATGATATCAAGAATTCTTTTAGAAAACTTTTGCTTTGTAAAACTTTTGAAATTACTAGACTTAAGAAAACTAGTTTTACTCCTTGCAAAATCACACTTGCCTTCATCAAAACTCAGCCTTAATGACCTATATACCTAGAACCTTCATTATTTTAATAAAATCCTTCATTTTTGAGTTGGAAAATAGATGTTCAATAGGGGTTTTATCTAGTTATGAATTTTATAAAATTTTAAGAAATGAAAACATTGTTTAATCTATACTTTGAAACCTTTCTTCGTTTTAGAATTATACTTTGATAAATTTCATCTATTCTTGTCAAAATTGGGTCTTTATTACATGTATTCCCTAGGACTCCTATTTTTCCATTAAAATCCTCATTTTGGCATTTGGAAAGAGGTATTTAAATAGAGGTCATTTCTAAATCCGAATTTTGAAATTTATATTTGGGATTGTTTCTTTTGTAAAACTCATTTAATCTTTCTAAAACTAACTCCTAATCAAACCTACTCCTCAAGGCCTCCATTTCTTTAATAAAAATCTTGTTTTTGGATTGAAAAATAGGTGTTCACATATCAAGCTTTCCTTATTACGAATTTTAAGTTTGTTGTTGGGATTGAAACATAATGCCAACATAACTTTTGTAAAATTTTCTCGTTTTAAAAATATCTCTTAGTAGCTCTAAGCTTTACTTATCAAAACCGCTCATTTATGGTACCCATTCCCCAAGCCTTTCCTTTTTTATATAAAATACTCATTTTGAAGTTGGAAAATAGCTTTTCTAAATAGGGTTCCTTTTTTATCTGAATTTTCAAAAACCATTTTTGTTGAAACTAAAATAGATCTTAGACTTTCTAACATCTTCTCACTATTATTAAGCTACTACAAATACTTTATGTATATAAAACAAACATCTAAGGCATTTATGTACTTAAAATAACTAGATCTAGTTTATTATGTAAGTCATAAATGCAAATGCAATATGATCATTATGTAGATAAGGTTAAATGATGAATACATGCACTAAACATCATTAATAACCACATAAAACAATAATAAAGCAAAATAATAGCAAATAACTTAGATAACAAGATCCATAACATTGTAATAGCAAGGATCTCATGTTTAAGTATTTCCACATCCCTAGCATAAAGCTCATGGGGATTTTTAGTGGATACACACATTATTGATCTTACCATAACATGTTTTATGGTAGTATGATCAAGATCTACTACCTATGAAATGTTTGGAATAAGAAACTTGAAAGAAAAAAAAAATTGTGTGTGTGTGTGTGTGTGTGTGTGTAGGTCACGGTAATAAGAGGAAAGGGAAGGAGAGGAACCTTGTTCCAAAATTTGATTTTTTGTAAAGAAGGAGAGAAACTGAAAAGTGAAAGACAAAAGGAGTATTTATAGAAAATGAATTAGGGTTTGTTTGGAGTAAATAAAGAAAAAAATTACACAAAATGGGAGAGAGGGAGAGGATAAGGGGCACCGGTTCTAGGACAAGAGAGATAGACATGTGCGATATTTTTGTGTAATAAAATTCAAATTTAAAAGTAATTTAAGTAATAAAATGTATTGGAAAAGTAAATGTAAGGAAAATGATGTAATATCGTAAGAATAAGTTGTAAGGATGTAAGAATAGGGTATGGGTGGTTGTACTTGTGAATAGTATGATTAGAAATCAAAAAGTAGATTAGATAATTAAATTACCGGTAGTAATGAAAATACGATAAAAATGCTATAACTGTAACTTTTATAACTCGAAAAATTATATAACCGATATATTTGAAAATCTTATGAAATTACGAGTCTAACGGTACTAATAACATAATTTTAGTATCTCAAGTCCCGAGGTACGCTTTTCAAAGTCTGTATCCGATCGAGTTCTAAATAGGTCTAAAATTCACTAATCTTATGTATTTAAGCATCCTAACATTATTACGAACAAATCTACACTCTTCACTCATATTTTGACTTCTTGGTTTAAGAACACGGGGTTGCCGAATCTAAACTGCTAGGGTTTCCTAGGGATTTGTTAACTTAATTTTTCCGGTTGACTTCCGGTTTATGGTTTAAGATTGAAATTACCTTAAAAATTAGGGGTTTACATACTCCCTCCTTATCATTTGCTATGGATCGTGTACTTATCATTATTTTGAAAGAAATCCGACTTTTCGATATGAGCTAAACTTGTTTAGTGGAATCATGTGATGGGTTTATTTCTTAAGTAGATGATTAGTTTTTTATAATGGAATTTTGGTTATTTCTATTTTAATATTCACAAGGTAAAAAGTTATCTATGATTTCTTGTGAATCAAGGTTCAAGATACCCAAGAAGGATTCCAAACTCGATTGAAATAGAAAATACAATATCAAGATTGACATGGATACGTGCAATTTTGGTAAAAATCATAGAACTCATGTCTTTAATGCAGTTGAATTTATAGTTTAGGACATGGATACCATAAGTTTAACTAGAATAACATGGCTTGTGAGAAGAATGTGTTATTTAACTGATGATTATAAATGGTTTACTTAAAAGGGATATCCATGTTATAATTAGGATCTTGCAACTCGAAAGGGAAGCAAATCCTTATGAGTTTAGTCAAAATCTAAATAAATAAGCCCGATTATAACTACAACACAACAAATGGAAATCCTAGCCAAACCATTATGTATTCCTACACTTATTTACTGAAGAAGTTTCAAATAGAAATTTCAGAGTTAGTATAATTTTTAGTGTTAAATTAGTTATAATTTATAGTGGTAATTTTTAGAAGTAACTTAAGTAATTTAGAGAGCTCAAAAATACCACTTTGGTCTTTTGTCTTTTCTCTTTTTACAATTATGTCATTAATGTAGACTTCCATATTCCTGCTGATCTAGGCTTTGAATACTTCGATAGCCAACCTCTAAAAGGTGGCTCCAATGTTCTTTGGCCCAAATAGCATTATTATGTAGTAATAGGCTTCAAAAGATGTAACAAAGGAGGTATGGACCTCATCACTTGCATTCATCTTGATTTTGTTGTAGCCCAAAATGGTGTCCATAAAGCTTAGTAGTTCATGATTCGAGGTTTTATCAACAAGTTGATTGATTCGTGGTAGGGGAAAACAGTCCTTTGAGCATGCCTTGTTTAGGTTTTTGTAATCTACACACATTCACCATTTGTCGTTGGATTTCTTAACCAATGCCACATTGGCTAACCAGGTTGGATACTTCTCCTCCCAAATGAATCTAACACGTAGGAACTTCTAAACCTTTTATTCAATAATGGCTTTTCTTTTTGGGGTGAAGTGCCTGATCTTCTACCGAACTAGCCTCTAGGTTTTGTTTACATTCCATTGATGGGCGATTACATCTAGGCTGATGCCAAGTACGTCAAATGGTAACCATTGAAACACATCCATATTTGACCACAGGAATGTAATCAGGCTCTCTTTCATATCTGGAGGAATCGATATCCCTAATTTCATAGTGTGTTCAAGATAGTCATCCAAGGTGATTTCTTTAGTAAGTTTGACATATTCACTACGGTGCTCAGGTCGGTCTTTCGGTTTACAATCTACCACACATACACGATCTTTTTAGGGCATTAAGATATAACTTCCTAGACTGTCCTAGATTTCCTCAGCAGACCAACCATGTTGAATATTGATTGGATAGCTCTTCTTGAAATAGCATTGTAAGGAGACCAACAATTGACCACAAGGAAATCGATCTAATATATGGCATATCAGTCCCCCATCACCAAGCTCAGAGGTAAAGTAATGGTATCCTAGGTTCGAATAAGTTGGTAGTCGAACCCATATAGCTCATGATCGTATGACCTTAACTTAGGCCATAATTCATATTTCATTTGCTTATAAGCATGGCTAGAAAGAATATCAACACTACTATTAGTGCTAATCAACACTCTCAACCTTTAGCCTGATCTGTGGGCTAAAATAACCAAAGCGTCTTTGTAGTGGGTTTGAACTCCCTCAAAATCTTCGTCGATAAAGTATTTTAAGCTATCTTAGGTTCTAAGCTCTTCACATGCCTCACATCGCTTGAGCTTAAGCTCGAACCAAGCCCTGCCCGGCCTGAGGTCAGTGGCCCTCCTATTATGCATGACATTCTCAAGTGGATTGAGGTTGATTACGTTGACCTTAGATGCCATTCTCCTTGTTATTCTCTTTTTTGTCTGTTCTTCTTTTCTAAGCTGGTGGTTTAAGTTTCGTAGTATTGTCTACTTCAACCACCCTCGTTGTATGACATCCTCAATGGTACTCTTCAGCTACCAGCAATTCTTTGTATTATGCCTATAATCACAGTGATACTTACAATATTCTTTTGATCCCTTTCGCTTGAAGCTAGGTCTCATGGGTGGAGGTGTTGGCAAAAAGCCCTGGTTTCTCACTTCCAAGAACATCGTGTACAGGTAGTTTCAAAGGTATGAACTCATAGTACATCAGGAATAGCTTTCTCTTGTTGGTATCTCTATGACTAAAGTTAGCATTATTTGGCTGTTGAAGTTTTGACGATCTTTCATTCGCCCATTGTCTCAATGCTGATTTTGCTAAGCTTAAGTAGGCTCGATATTAGCCTCGGTTTCCTTCCTGACATTCCTAGTGTCTTCTTGTTGAATGTATTTCTATGTTTTTTCCATTACTTGCTCAGTGTAATGAATTGGCACTTGAAATGGAATTGAAGAAAGGTTATAAAGACCTCTAAACACGCCTTGTTGAAACTTGCTAAATAGTTCCTCAGGGTTCATCTTGCCTTAGTCGTATTGTGTAAAGGTATGAGGCATTTTTTTTTGTGGCTTGCTAGTCATGAAGAACTTAATAAGCCGATCGAATAAATTAATAGTGTTGGGGGTAAGCTTGTTACACCAAACTTGAGTAGACCTTGAAAGGCAGTAGGGAAGGTTTTGCACTAAATGGCATCCGAAAAGTTGTGAATCACCATAGTGGACTGGAATTGGGTGATGTGATCCTTAAGGTCATTGGTCCCATCGTAGGATTCCAAGTTCGAGAGTCGAGCTTCGGTGGGGAGTACTTTAGACTAGATTTTGGCGATAAAAGATGTTTTGCCTAGGATTATCTTCGCGATGGATCTATTTCCCAAACTCTCTTTAATGGTTGAGAGACTTCTCTTAATGTCCTTAATTTCTTCAAGATCTTGTTCTTTTTCTGAGCTTAGGTGAGTTGTTGTAATGGGGTATGTTTGTGTGTTGTCATCATGAGCTTAGATTGAGCTAAGACCTGCGCGATCTATTTTCAAATGTCCCTTATCATTTACACGATGATCTATAGGGGTTTGACTTGGGTGTTGGAATAGTCAATGCCTTCATGATGTGTTGGAATCAGTTCTCATGGGGCTTTGAGACATAATGGGATTTCGATATACATTTGGAGTCAACCTCGAGATATGGAATCGAGTGTTGGTGGTGGTGCTAGCTCACGGTGGAGTTACAGCACACTGATGGTACCTGTAGGTCATACTCTTTGATGCCTTGCTGATGAAAGAGTTGGAGATTTGATCCGTTGAGCACTAGAGGCCTATTCTTCTAACTGTAGGTTCTTTGAACCCTCCAAATATGCAAATTTAGATAGGAATAGAGCATTAATGTGATCATTTTTCACATTTTGTGTGCAAGCTGTCTAGACAAGTTTGTGAGATTCAAAATGCACTTCAGATTCCCATAATCAACATTGATAGCAACTAGAAGTTCTTATATTGGTAACTTAAGAGGTTTGACATCTATTGGAGTAGCCATCGACTGAGTAGGAGTTGAATCAAGTTGATTCTTACTTTGTCGAGGTCTTGGCATAATTAATATTAGAGGTTTCTATTTGGGATGTGGATTCTAGGTTATTATTGAATCAATGGTCAAGTGTTTATGGAAGAAAAAAAAAAAAAAAAAGAGATGATTGAGGATATCTTCCCATAGACAACGCTAAAAATGTTGTTGGAGTTTATTCCGCCAGTAGAGATTGCTCCCTATGAACATAGAACATGGTCAATGGTGCACCAATGGATTGTCCGACATGGCCACTCTGATACTTAAGCTAGTTGATAGGCCACTTAGAAAATCTTAGGGGAAAACACTTAAGAGCATTTATTTGATAAAAGAGATTCTAATTTTGTCATCCTGTCTTTCCCTTAAGGAGGAAAAGGCTATTTATAATTCGTGGTCATACCAAAATGGGGCCTACTATATCTTTTCTGTTAAAGTATATCTTATTTTGATAGCTGACTTGGTACATGAAGTGAAGGATTTGTTTGGTGCTCAAGGTGATGGTTTTGTCAGGTACCCACGGTGAAGGAGCTACTAATGCATGGAGTGCAACCAAACCGGTGATGTCCCTCTGGTATCAGGACAAGGATAGTGTAGAGACTTTATGGAAATAGCTCGTGAACGAGCTCAAGCCTATTTAAGGCAAGTTGGTCGTAGATTTCCCTAGGGTTGAAGAGAGTACGAGTTCAAGCTTCTCTATCAGGTTGGTATCCAAGGTGTTGCTTAGCATGGACCCTTCTTGGGCCGATAGAATTGATGGTCTTTTGAGCCTTTCTTAGGCCCTTTAAACCATATGGAGATAGTAGTAGGTTGTAGCCTATATTCCACCATCAACACTAGTAATTAGTCACAAGCTTCCTATGGATCACGACCTTAAATACTCCTGCTAACCTATACTTACATGATCAGTACACTTGTCGGTGACTTTTATGCTTAAATCGATTTTTATTAAAACAAGCATTTATAGTTGTTTGACAAACGTATAATCCAGTGAGAGTAGAAAAAACATGTTTAAGCAAGAACCATGAAAGAGAGAGGTGATAATTTTTTAAAGAAAGGCTTGGAGATTAATTGGCTACAACAAACACCTCTCTTGATATTGGACTAGCCAATCGACTGCCCATTACAAGCCAAAGAGAGAAAGAGGCAGGAGAAGAGAAGAGAAGAGAAGAGCTATCGAGGTGGCCAAGCCACATCAGAGGAAGAAGGTAAAGATGTTTTGATAGACTAAGAGGTTAATAAGATTTGTCTAGTAGGCAAATGAAGGGTGTAAACCCTTCGAGGTGATCATTCCATTAACCAGCAAGGGATTCCTAGTGAAGTTAAGGAGAAAGATGTCATTCATTTGAACTCTCTTGGTCAAGAGGAGAACTTTAGTATGATATTTACTCCCATTGTTCCTAAGAAAGTTGCTAATCTTACTCCTATGATATTATTACCGCTTGGAGCTCCATAAGGATTCATCTTAGGTCGAATCATGAGGAAGAGCACATAACTATCTCATATTCTTTAGACATAAAAATTATACTATTAATCTCTTATCATGAAAATTACTCCCCTGAATTAATAAATCATTTCTTGTAGCAAATTGATGCTTGATTTGGCACAATCTATGAGTTGTATGCGAGGTCAAAGTAGTAAGCTGACGAAGTTGAGAAGAGAGCTAAAAAGTTAGTGAAAAAGCTCAAAGGTTCTAATAAGGTAGGTTTTCTTTATAGGAGTAAGAGCATTGAGTTAGTTAGCATTTGTGGCCATCCAAAAGCCAATTACTCTCTACTATTACTAAATTATAAGCTTTTGTAGTGTAGCTCGAATATAATAGACATGTGAAGCTTGAATTGAAAAAAAGCCTTTGGTGAATCAAATAGGACTTCTACTGCTAGTGATGTACCCTAGGCCATCAGGATATTTTTTGTCATTTATAATTTTACCTTTATTTAATAAACCATTTGATTTATCATGTTATTATTGTTGGTTTTCTAACATAATAAAAGGATTCCTTGAATAGTGTATTCTTCCTTGTATCACTAAAGTGCGTGACTTTAATAGTAAAACTATAAGGTGATAAAATACTATTCTCAGTTAACCCTAGCCACTTATCATATAGAATAATAATGAATTAAGACTCATATATTGGCTGATTAATGATCACGATTTACTGATCATGGATATGAGATATTAAGTTAGCACATAGATGCATATAGAAGTGCATTACATTATATCAACCCACCATGAGAGTTGTAATGACCTAACCTGATGACCATTACAACCTGCCACGTGTCTTTCTCTTATAAAAGACACAAAAGGCTATCAAAACTAAATCCACATTTACAAAAAATATTTCATCAAATAACTCACATAAAAAGGTTCTCTTATGATTCAAAAACAAACTTTCTGAATATCATAAACAACAAATATAAATTACCTATAACATAAAAATCCAAGTCTCATAAGACTCCCAGAATTACTTAACAAATCTTGAAACAATTCTTAAATCATTATTCAAAGATCTATAAACTCTTCTCTCAAAGATCTTGTAACTGAAATTCACTAATCCTCAGCAGGGTAGTCAGGACCACTATGGCCATCCCCTTGATCTACAAACAGATCATATGTAGATGGACCAAAGACTACATTATCTTCACCTGTACTTGAAAAATGAAAGGAATGAGCGAAATCGCCCAGTACATCAAACCACAAAACAAATGCATATGCACATACGCAGCACATATAATCAAGTGCAACTTATTCTAATGCAAACAATACAATTATTATCTTATTTAAGCCAGCAGAACAATACAATCCAGAACCATTGTACAATAGTCCCAAACCTGGAGTATCTCGGGCTCCTAAAAAACAAGCAGTATCGAAAATAGGTAATACATATACATATATGGTGAGTGGGTACTTCCTAAACACCCGCGACCATACTACCAAATCCTAACCTATCAGAATCATATCAATGTATGAGTCCACTAGGGACAACCTTACACAAAGATCATCAGGTTGCCAATGTTAGTATCACTGTTTGCTAGGCCTTTACTAATAGTAGCTAAACACAAACAGCAAACAGTGTAATTAAGCCAAATAGTATTAGGTTAATGGTCAATATGATCCTACAACAAAACAATCAATATACTAATCATATAAACACATACAGCAAATAAGGAAAGGTCGTACATGTTTTCTAAATTCAGGAACAAATTTCCAAATCATTAAAATCCTTTAAGAACAACAATCAAATTCTTCAAATCTCCTGATTATAACATATGAACATAAACAATTAAAACAATATCATAAAACAAACCCTAACATCTCAATTTCCTCCAAAACCCTAACCTTTTAATAGAAACCACAACTGCACCTTCTTTCTCAATTGAATTCCACAACTCCCTCAAGATTAGACTTTTATCCAAAAAAAACCCTAATTTGAAATATAAACTTACTTTGATTAGATTTTTATATCCCGATTGCTCTCCCAAAAGATCATATCTCGAATAAGAACTAGGATTTTCTCCAAAAATTCTTCAAAAATCAAACAAAAACCTTAAACAACATGCTTGATGTGTAAAGAACTTGTAATAAACGAGCAAAACTACTTACTTTGATTGATCTTTGCCTTCCTTTGAAGCCACACACCTAGAACAAAAGAAACAAACCCTAGAGATGCTCAAAAGGAAGAAAAGTTTGAATAAAACAATTTGTTTTCGAACCATTGTCAAAATGTCCTATTTATAGATTTTAGGTCCTACATTAGTGGCTTTGATGTGTACGCCGATGGCCTTGGTATGTAAGTTGGCGGCCTTTGGCCAGCTTTCACCCATACGCTGCCATCTTTCACAATTTTGTTCGTAAATCATCCGAAACTTCAAAGCTGGCAGCTTTAAGCCAGCCTAAAACTTCCCTTTCTTATTCTTTGCGAACAACATCTTCGGATACAAATCCGTCTGTTAAAAGGCAAAAATACCCCTTTTAACAAAATTTTATTACAATTCTATCCTTCAATATAAATTATTATTTGTATATTACATCTCTCTCCTCCTAAAAGAAACTTTCGTCCTCGAAAGTTACCTAATTCATTGAAAAGCTCAGGGTACTTAGCTCACATCTCCTCCTCTAACTCCCATGTTACTTCTCTTTCTGTTTGATTTGTCCATTGGACCTTCACGTACTTAATTACCTTTCTTCTCAAAGTCTTCTCTTTGGTATCCATAATCTTTACTAGCTTCTCAATTATTGAAAGATTCGGCTGCACTTCCAGCAATTCAAGAGCTACTATCTCTTTAGGATCTTTGACATACTTTCTGAGCATGGATACATGGAACACATTATGTAACCCTTCCAAATTAGGCGGTAAAGCCAATCTGTATGCCATATCGCCTATCCTTTCTAAGATTTCATATGGTCCCACATATTTAAGATTCAACTTTCCTCTTAAGCCAAATCTGATTACACTCTATGTTGGTGAGATCTTAAGCAAAACATGCTCTCCCACTTGAAATTGTAAGAGTTTTCTTCGCTTATCAGCATAACTCTTTTGTTGACTTTGAGCTGCTTGCAATCTTTGTCTAATCAATTTGACTTTATCCACTGGTTGCACTAACTCGGGTCCCAACATCTGTCTTTCACCCACTTCATCCCAATGAATAGGTGATCTATACTTCCTACCATATATAGCTTCATATGGAGGCATGTCAATCGATGTTTGATAACTGTTATTATAAGCAAATTCACTAACGGAAAATGCTCATCCCAACTATTTTTGAAATCCAAAACACATGCTCTCAACATGTCTTCCAAGGTCTGAATGGTTCTCTTGGATTGCCCATCTGTTTGAGGATGATAGGCAATGCTGAAAAGCACTTTGGTACCTAAAGCTTGACGTAGACTCTTCCAAAATCTCCCAACAAATCTGGTATCCCTATCTGATACAATTGTTATTAGTACTCCATGTAATCATACTATTTCTTTGATGTACAACTGTGTTAAACGTTCCAATTTATACCTAGTCTTAATAGGTATAAAGTGAGCTACCTTTGTAAGTCTGTCCATAATCACCCATACATAATCAAATTTCTCTCTTGTCTTAGGTAAAGTAGAAACAAAATCCATGGTAACATGTTTCACTTCCATTATCGTATTGGTAAAGGCTTCAACTCATCCGCTGGTCTTCTATGCTCGATAATTATCAGCTAACATATATATCACTCGGATACATACTCAGCTATTTCCTTTTTCATGTTATTCCACCAAACAACTTTTTAAAATCTTGATACATCTTATTACCTCTTGGATGGACAGAATAACTAGAATAGTGTGCTTCTTTCAATAATTCCCTTTTAAGTTCTCCTTGAAGTGGCACGCATAATCTTCCTTTATATCTCAAAATACCTTCTACATCAACATGAAACTTTGGTGTTCTACCAATCTCCATTCTCTTCTTTATCTCTAGAATACTCTGATCATCTATTTGAGCTGTCTTGATTCTTTCTACAAGAGTAGGTTGAATCTGTAAGTTCGTCAATCTTCCACCTACTTGTCTAGTAACTATTTCCAGCTCAATCTTCCTCATATCCTCAATCAAATGACGTTCTATTGTAATCAAAGCTGCAAGATTATCTAGTCTCTTTATGCTCAAGGCATTAGCAACAACATTTGCCTTTCCTGAATGATATTGGATATCTATGTCATAATCATTGATTAGCTCCAACCATCTTCTCTGTCTCATATCCAACTCTTTCTGGGTAAAGATATACTTCAAGCTTTTATGATCTATATATACTTTGCATCTTTTCCTATGTAGGTAGTGTCTCCACAACTTCAAAGCATGCACAATAGCTACTAGTTCCAGATCATGAGTAGGATAATTCCTCTCATATGTTTTTAACTGTTTGAAAGCATATGCTATCACCCTGCCTCTCTACATCAACACACAACCCAAACCTTGTATAGAGGCATTACTGTAAATAGCATACTCCTCACCACTCACAGGTAAGGCTAGCACTAGAGCAGACACTAACTTATTCTTCAACAATTGGAAACTAACTTCGCAATCTTCACTCCATTCGTACTTTACTCCTTTCTGTGTCAGTCTGGTTAATGGGCTAGCAATCTTTAAAAAATCTTCTATAAATCTCCTATAATATCCTGCCATTCCTAGAAAACTTCTGATTTTTGACATACTCCTAGGTCTTGGCCATTCAACAATAGCTTTAACTTTGTCATGATCAACTAATATCCCATTGCCATTAATTATATGTCCCAAGAAAGACACATGTTCTAACCAGAACTCACATTTTGAAAACTTGGCATACGACTTTTCTTCTTGTAACCTGGTCAGAACCAATCTCAGATGTTCCTCATGTTCCTCTTTAGACTTATAGTACACTAACACGTCATCAGTGAACACCACAACAATCATATCCAGATAATCTCTGAAAACTCTGTTCATCAAATCCATAAACACCGTTGGTGCATTGGTGAGACCAAATGGCATGACAACAAATTCATATTGCCTATACCTGCTCCTAAAAGCTGTCTTCTAAACATCCTCTGCTTTAGTTCTTAGCTGATGATATCTTGATCTCAGATCTATTTTTGAAAACACTAAAGCTCTTGCCAGTTGATCAAACAAATCATCTATTCTTAGCAGAGGGTACTTGTTCTTAATCGTTACTTGATTCAACTCTCTGTAATCAATACACAATCTCATGTTGTCATCCTTTTTCTTCACAAATAGAACTGGAGTTCCCTAGGGTGAAATACTGGGTCTAATACACTTCTTCTTCAACAGATCATCTAACTGCACTTTAAGCTCTGCAAGTTCTGTAGGAGCCATGCAATATGGAGTCTTGGAAATTGGTGTAGTACCTAATACTAATTCAATATTGAACTCCACCTCTCTTTATGGTGGTAACCCTGGTAAGTCTTTTGGAAAAACCTCTGGGTAATCACACACAACCGGTATCTCATAAAATCTATATTTTGTTTATCCTCTTTCACCATATCTTCTAGAACTGATCTTTCCCACAACTCATAGGTAGGTAGAACTAGAGGTCTTTGCATTACAAGCTTATAAGCAAACTGGTCTCCATCTGGCAAACTAAACTCTACTACTAGGTTGTGATAATCAATCACAAGATGATACTTTGCTAACCAGTCTACTCCCAGAGTCTCATCAAAGTCCAACATATTCAACACTACCAAATCTACAGCTAGATGCCTACCTTCTATCTCTATATCTACACCCCTATAGATTCTATTCAATATAGATCCACTTCCCAAAGGTGTACTTATAGATAAACATTCAGGCATAATATCAACAGGTACACCATAGACAGATACAAAAGATTCAGATGTACAAGAGAAACTGACACCAATATCAAACAACACATATACACTATACAGGAGTATAGGAAACATACCCATATAGTGTCCACGCTAGATGTGTCTCTACGCTGAAGAGTATATACCTTTGTCGGTACTCGCTGCCCCTAGCCAGAATAATGAGTTTTGCTAAACTATACTCTTGGAACTATCTATCTTCTAGAATCTCTACAATCTACTGTTCTATGTTCTCTCTGTCCACACTTAAAACAGAAAACTTATGGAAGGACTTTATCTGTGCAGCTCCTATGATTGTGACCCACTTTACCACAGGAAAAACAAGCATTTTCAACCCATTTGCAGTCCTTAAGATCATGTGGTCCAAGACATCTGATGCATCTTCTATGTTCTCTCTGTCTACACTTAAAACATAAAACCTATGGAAGGACTTTATCTATGTAGCTCCTATGATTGTGACCCACTCTACCACAAGAAAAACAAGCATTTTCAACCCATTTGCAATCCTTAAGATCATGTGGTCCAAGACATCTGATGCATCTTTTATCAGTATTTTGCGCTGCTGACCTGAAAGGTTGTGTGATAGGCCTCTTACCTTTGTCCTAAGTCATCACACTAGAAGCTGGTCTCTTGCCCAAAAATATCTGACCTCTTTGAGGCTTATGACTCTTCATTTTGCTCAAACATTGGTCCACTGTCTTCGCTTTGTTAACCATAACTGCATAATTATTCAGATCCATTAGATTCACCTGATATTGGATCTCAAGCTTCAATTCAGTGATGAATCTGCTGACTTTAGCCTCCTCACTCTCTTTTAATGGATCTTGAAGGAACCTCATCAATCTGTGCAATTCTGCCTCATATTCTTCCACTTACATCTTTCCTTACTGCAGAATATAGTACTCCTGAAACATCTTTTGCTTAACATTGTCAGAAAAGAATTCCCTGTAGAAAGTTTGTTGGAAATTCTCCAAGCAATAGCCCTATCCATGTGTCGTTTGGTGCTCATCCACCAATCATTGGCTCTCCCAATAAGCAAATTTGGAGGCGTACTTAACCTTCTTATTCTCTGGAATATCCAGAGCAGCAAATGTTTTCTCAAACTCCTCCATAGCTAGGCATCAAGAGGCTTACCTAGTATCGGTTCAAACTTATGCACAAAGTCAACAAACTTAATCAAACTGAGGACATTTGCAGGTGTGGCCCCAAAACCTCAATTTCCATTTAACCTCTGGGTCTCCTGTCTCCGAGCTTCAGCATTTTCTTGGACCATCTGCATGTCATGCCGCATATCTTGCTGCTGCTGATTAACCATTGCCAACAAAGTGTTCATAGCCTGCATAAGCTGTGCAGCATCAACAGGAACCTGTTGTCCTACATGTGGAACTGGTGGTGGTGGTGGTAAATCCTGATTCTGAGGCTGTTGATCATCCTGCCCATTATTCACTTCCTCCCCTCTAGCTTTGGAGGAACCTACCTCAGTCATTCTTCTCCTTAGAGGCATTCTAACACAAGCAAAACACAACCGCATAAGAAATAGGGTAATCCCACTTAAAGATCAAAACTTAAAATCTATCAGGAAAAATCAAACTTGACTAGATAACAACCCTACTATATTCTACCCCACACATCAATGCTCACTGTCCTAAGGAGTCAAAACTTTAATCTATATGACTTAAAACCTATATCTCTGATACCAAATAAGCTGCAACGCCCTAACCTGATGGCCATTACAACCCGCCACGTGTCTTTCTCTTATAAAAGACATAAAAAGGCTATCAAAACTAAATCCACAATTACAAAAACTATTTCATCAAATAACTCACATAAAAGGGTTCTCTTAGATTCAAAAACATAATTTCTGAATAACATAAACTGCAAATATAAACTATCTATAAATAAAAAACCAAGTCTCATAAGATTCCTGAAATTACTTAACAAATCTTGAAACAATTCTTAAATCATTATTCAAAGATCTATAAACTCTTCTCTTAAAAATCCTGTAACTGAAATCTACTAATCCTCAACATGGTAGTCAAGACCACAATAGCCATTCCCTTGAAATACAAACAGATCATATGCAGATAGATCAAAAACTACATCATCTTCACATGTACCTGAAAAATGAAAGGAATGAGCGAAATCACCCAATACGTCAAACCACAAAATAAATGCATATGCACATACGCAGCATATATAATCAAGTACAACTTATTCTAATGCAAACAATACAATTATTATCTTATTTAAGCCAGCAAAACAATATAATCTAGAACCATTGTACAATAGTCCCAAACCTGGAGTATCTCGGACTTGGACTCCTGAAAAACAAGTAGTATTGAAAATAGGTAATACATACACATATATGGTGAGTGGGTACTCCCCAAACACCCATGGCCATACTGCCAAATCCTAATCTACCAAAATCATATCAATGTACGAGTCCACTAGGGATAACCTCACACAAAGATCATCAGGTTGCCAGCGTTAGCATCACTGTCTGCCAGGTCTTTACTAACAGCAAACAAACACAAACAGCAAACAATGTAATTAAGCCAAATAGTATTAGGTTAATTATCAATCTGATCCTATAGCAAAACAATCAATATACTAATCCTACAAACACATACAACAAATAAGGTAAGGTCGTACTTGTTTTCCAAATTTAGAAACATATTTCCAAATCATCAAATTCCTTTAAGAACAACAATCCAATGCTCCAAATCTCTTGATTATAACATATGAACATAAACAATTAAAACACCATCATAAAGCAAACCCTAACATCTCAATTGCCTCAAAAACCCTAACCTTTCAATAGAAACCACAACTGTACCTTCTTTCTCAATTGAATTCCATAAACTCCCACGAGATCAGACTTTTCTCCAAAAAAAAAAAAAAAAAAAAACAAAAACCCTAATTTGAAATATAATAAGAATAGACATTTATCATAAATAATACATCTTATGTCAAATCTATGATTGATAAACAAACTTACTTTGATTAGATCCTTAAATCCCAATTGCTCTCCCAAAAGATCTGATTTTGAATAAGAATTAGGGTTTTTCTCCAAAATTCCTTAAAAAATCACATAAAAACCCTAAACCACATGTTTGATGCATAAAGAACTTGTAATAAACGAGTGAAACCACTTACTTTGATCGATCTTAGCCTTCCTTTGAAGCCACACACCCGAACAAAAGAAACAAACCCTAGAGACGCTTTGAAGGAAGAAAAGTTAGAATAAAACAATTTGTTTTTTGAACGTCAAAACGTCTATTTATAGATTTTATGTGCTACACTAGCCCTAAGCTAGCGGCTTTGAAGTGTATGCCGGCGGCCTTTGGTCGGCTTTCACCCATACATGCCATATTTCACAATTTTGTTCGTAAATCATTCGAAACTCCAAAGTTGATACAAAGCTGACATAAAGCTGACAGCCTTATATTTAAAGCTGGCAACTTTAAGCCAGCCTAAAACCTTCCTTTCTTATTCTTCTCGAACAACATCCTCAGGTCCAAATCCGTCTGTTAAAAGACAAAAATACCCCTTTTAACATCACTTTATTACAATTATATCCTTCAATATAAATTATTATTTGTATATTACAAGAGTATTATATGGATTTTTGTTATAATTACTTCTCTTCACAGTGTTATTTTAATCCTTGGACGTGATGACATTATGGATCCTTACAAAGTGATTTCCATGTTTTGATAGGGTTCTTTATCATCTTTAACTGGATGATCATAAGGCTGTGATTAGATAGGGAACAAATTATGTTGAGGGATATGAATGTTTGTGAAGGAATTTGTCCCTCTCATTAATTTGAGAGAGATATCTTTTAGACCCTCTTGAAGAGTAATATTGTGAAAAATACATGGCTATGGTCAAATGAATTGATGAGAAGTTATCAATGACCTTTAGATTATTTAGTCAAACTCCAGAATAAAAAAAAAACTTGTGGTTGAATAATATATGAGTGACACGATTCATGCTTTATATTTAATCATCATATATTGCATGACACAAAGACTAAATAATTGAACTTTAATAGGTAAAGTCAGATCACTAGTATTTACTTAATGCGGGTAGACATAACATCTTACAAGATGCCACTTATGTCTTGTGAGCTAGAAAAGGGTTTTGAGCCTATTACCAACATTAAGTGAGTTTACAAGGTCACACACAAAGAATGAATCCAATGGCTCATGGGCTTAATTTAAATAAGCCCAGCAAGAACTTTTTAATCTTAAATGGTTAAGACTAATAAATTATCTTCAATATTTTGAATAGGATGATTAAAACAGAATGTGTCTTTTAAAATTAGGAAACCCTAATTGGATTAGAAATCCCATTGATGTCAATATTATTATTCACGAGGATATTGATATCATTATAAAAAGACACTAGGGTTAACGATGCTAACCATCAACATATATTTGTAGAGAAACTTTGCAAACCCCAAAAAGAGAGGAAACATGACAGCTTTTATGAGATTTGTTTTATCAATGAGTTTAAAAAACACATAAGGTAAAACTGTCTTCCCTCATTGATTTAATGAATCACATGGATCCAGTCGAGGATTAAAGGTTTTTAATAAAAAAAAAATTATTTTCACTGCAATCTTTTATTTCGGATCCCTAAATTCCCAACATCTACAGTTAAGGATGAGAGATTTAGGAAGTTTTAGGAGGAACTCATTCAAAGCTGTGAATCCAACTAAAAATTGCATGCTAAGGCAACCCATTTCAAGCGTTAGTTTGAAGAAATGGAGTTAGAATGCAATAAGACCAAGCAAGCTGTGTTACCAAGTGGGAATTAACTCCTCTTTCAAGGTTTAGGACTAGCTACTTAAGCAGACTAACAAGCTTTAGAGGTTAGGAATCCAATGGAACTTGATACTGAGTTGAATAGTGGGGAAGAAGTTGTCGATGATGTTTGGAAAAAAAGTTGATAAATTCCTTCATAACAAGTAATGATACGTGAATGAATTCACCTTGACTGCTTAAGGTGCCATTAGGCACATTCTTAAAAAGAGTAAGGGATCCATGCAATTGTTGCAATGTTTATTTATCTAAGTACAAACATATCATGGATTAAGAGGATGAAGTTGATGATGAGGTGGAGAAGACAAAGCAAGAGGAAGAGGAGGCAAGGATGAATGACGACTACTGAGTTGGTGTGATCAAAGTGAGCAAGAGAAATTCATGCTACTTGAGGAGATGGCAAAGCAAACCAACTCCTCCAAAGATATCCCAACAGAGACGATTTATGCTGAGTCTAATTAGGGTGTGCATGGGGATTAGAGAAGACTTCAATGGGAGGAGAGCTGATAGGCATTGATCTTGTGTCAAAGGTTGTTGATTTTGACAATATTCCTATCGATCCCCTTACTCATTTGATTAAGATCAATGCTTAAGTGCAAGTGAAGGCTAAGGGTCTATTAGAGGAACTAACCAATCAATTCACCCTTAATAAGAATCATTAGTGGTTGCATTTTTTAGTCATTTCTTGTTTCTTCTCATATTATTTTGAATGAAGCAGTGTGGTCAAGATATTAATCAAGAATGATGTATGACTATCTAATGATGTGAATGTAATGAATGCTTTGCTTCTATTTCTCTTTATCCTTTGTCTATCTTTTGCTTTAATTTGCATTGTGAATATTTCAATAGGTATAACTTTGGCTAAGTGAATTCGGTTAGTTTTGGATCCCAATTCGGTCATCGACTTCGTTTGTTCGTAAGCTTAATTTTTGAGATTCTAAGTTTTATGCCCCACATATAGAAACCTCGAGATTTGTGCTATGCTATTATTAGCTCTTCGATATGGTAGCGTGGCAATTATGCATTATGAGACATTAGATCTCTTCGCATAATAATCAAAGGTTATGGGATGCCCAATGGATTATCTTCGTAATTTTTGATACAATCTTAAATTTAAGTGGTGCTATTTAGAAAGATTACTGCACCTCTAATTCTTCCATAAAAAGGGGGCATTAACTCACATTTGTCTACTACACTAGAATTTTCCTCTCTGTTTCTTCACTTCTTATAATATGTCTTTTGTAGGTACAATATGGATGGGAAGATCGAATCTTTAGGGAGGCTTGAAAAACTATTGGAGAAATCATGTTGAAAATAGTAATATGGATCTTTTTAGTGTAAGACACTTATTTTTGCATTGTGGCATCAAGGTTACCTAATTTGAGTGTAGAGCTTAAGGTCTTGAGATTTAGAAGAAGAGTTTCTTAGACGTTTCCATATTGAGGAGGTTATCTAATAAAAATTGAAGAGATTGATGTTAAAAAATATGAGGAGTTGTTTTTATGTGTTTGTACTAATATTATGAGCTTACCCAATATAAGCTGAAGAGCTTAGTGTTAAAAGGTGAAAAAGGAAGTCACTTAGATGTTTATATTAATGAACTTAGCAAAAGTTAAAGAGCTTATTATTAAATAGTATAAGGGGGAGTATCTCAAATGTTCACATTAATGAGTACCTAACCCAATTTGAAGAGCATAGGTAAATCAATCAGGTTAAAAAGCTTAGTTGAGTGATTAGACCGAGTATTTTGATAATTAGCTTGAGTTTAAGAGCTCAACTGAATAAGCCTTAGTGACTACATAAGTATTATTTATGTATTGAATAATTACAAAGATACGTGAAAGGAACATTTATAATTTCCTTAATAAGCATAATCATTGCAATTATGATTCCTTGCATTCCATGTCTAGGAGATAGGCTGACTATCTAACTTTTCCAATAAGTATGCTCCATTCCCTAAACTATTGACCACCTTAATAGGGTTTTCCCAATTTGTGGCTAGTTTTCCTTGTCCTTTGTGTGACCCTATGGCTTTGAGTATGCTATACACTAGGTTCGATGTTGAAAGATGTTATGTTTGACCTTTTTATTATAATATCTTGCTGCTCAAAGCTGAAAAGCAATTGATCTCATCATGATCAAGTCTTGAATTTCTTCAATGGTGTCCATATTAGCATTGAGTCTTATTTCGTTTGCCATAACATCAAGGCCTTAAGTTTGTAAGTAAGGGAGTTCCAATTCAAATGGGTAAACGACTTTAGCACCAAAAGAAAGTAAATATCATATTTCCCTAGTTAATGTGCAATGGGTAGTGTGGTATCCTCATAGAATGTTTGGGAGCTTGACTAGGTAAAAACCCTTGGCGCATTAACTTCATTTTTAAATTTTTTAGGATTGATTTTATTGATAGCTTCCATTTCTCCTTTTTTCAAAGTATGTGCCACTGATGCGTACCATAGTTCAATGTGGTAATCTATATAAAAATCTGTAAACGTTTACATGTCAATTTTAGTTTTGGTGTTTATAATTAGGAATGAAGGAACTCCAAATTGAATGATAATGACGCAAATGTTTCCACATTCTTCTCTATGATCTTAGCAATTTTTTTTGCTTCCACTCATTTAGTGAAATAGTTTACATAGAAAATAACATATTGGTGTTAGCTAGTTACCTTAGGGAAAGAATCGAATATGTTGAGCCCCTATTAGGTAAATGATCGTAGATGGTAAGAGAGTGCCACTGGCTACTTGGTGTTTGGTTATGTTGCATGCTTTGGCCATTTGGGGCATTCTTTTATTACTTTAATAACACTTTATTTCATGGTCAGCCAATAGTCACTGAGATAAAAGGCTTGGACATGAAGAGTTGCACTTTAGATTCAGTAACTAATTCTTCATAGTGTAATTCCTTGAGGACTGTTAAACCTTCTTCATTACGAAGGCATTGGAGTAATGGGTAGATTTTGGCTTTGTCTACACAAAGGGTTGTCAATCGGGGCATAATTAGTGTTATTGTACCTAGACTTCTTAGCTTCCATCCCATTAAAAGGGACTATATTGTGCTGAGATAACATAGTATGGGGTCTATCTAGTAGTATTTGTGGTTTTAGGCTGAATCTCCAAGGCCTCTAATCTTTGCTTATCATGGTTCCTCTTTGGGAGGAACTTGATAAAATTCTTGTTGTTAACATTGTTTAGGTCAGTGATACTTGGCAATATAAATTCAGAAAGCTTGTTAACCTTTGAGTTCCTGGTTTAAGGAATTTTATAAATACTTAAAGAGGGGAACTTCGAAGTCAAAGCTTTAAAATCCCCATATACTTAATCATCGTGTTGCCCTTTGTTCCATACTCATTGTGCACTTGTTGAACTATGATTTAGAAGTCTTAGTAGAATTTCAAATTTTTAGCTCCAATATCTTTTGCTAGCTTCAACCTAGCAATTTTGGCTTTGTATTCTGTCTCATTGTTGCTAGCATTGAACCTAAACTTAAGGTATAGTAGACTGTCACACTAAAAGGCCTTTGAGAATGAGCCCTACTTAACTTCCCCCTCGAATAGAGGATCTGTCCACATGAAGTTCCATTATAGTTTATCTTGTTATTCGGTAGTGTTTTCTTCTCTAGCATACTCAATAGAAAATTTTGTCAATACTTGCGCTTTAATGGCATCAAACAGTTTATGTTAGATACTGAATAAAAGTGTTTTGTCTTAAGACTCATATCAGAGTAAAAGAGATTTTTTGGTTACTAATTACAATCAACTAATAGAATATATAAATTATCAAATAAAAGTGTCTTTAAGTTCTCAAAAAGACTATATGATGTGCAGCGCCAATTACATGACCATCCTTCAAAGTCATCATACCCATACCCATTGATTAGTAGTGTAAATCCATAAAGAGATCATCAACAGTACTTGAAATGATAAAAGAATGAGTAATGAAATCTAGTATGCAATAAACAAACTCTAACCCACATGTCGCATACACCTATCTAAAAGCAACAAGGACACATATAATATATTAATGAGTAACAAGCAAGCATTTCTACGTTAGAAAAATATTAACACACACAAGAATACATGACTTTAACAAAAATAGAAAAAACAAGGAATGGAAGGGGTCTCTAATCCAATATCTAAGGGGGTAAAGGGTAAGAAGGGGACTGTCAAGCCTCTAAACTTGCCAAACAGAAAAAAAAAAAAAAAATTGTCTCATCCGGCTCATCACCTCATGTCCAGGCATTAATAAGTACAATCCATTACAATAGTTTATACAAGGCCTGTGCCCTCATATAACTTGTCACAACTTCATTTTAGCTCCAATTGATTATCCGATCTCAAATATTACCCTATTGACTATCCATTGAGCCTTACCATGCATTTCGTGGAGATTTAAGCATCTTACTCCACAATATTCTAAAGTTGCGATTACCTCACTACCCAGTCCATGGATGCCACTTTTTGGACTAAGCAGCCAGGTAACAACTAACACATATTAAGGTCAAGTTTAAGTGTTAGGCTGATTAGTAATCATATCATAGTAAGCAACACACATTTACTGTTGCCTAATAATCGTCTCACAACTCTTTTTCTATTGTTTTCTCTCAAGCTCAATTGGTAATAAATATTCATGAGTTAATACTTGTATTAGGAGATTATTTCAATTAACTTAATCATTTCTTTTTTAAACTTTCATTTCTTAAATTACTCGGGTTAGGACTCGGGTTAGGGCCCACATGTTATGAAACTTAGTTTAAGACTCAACTCATTTATATATGTTGAGTTTGGTTATGGATAAGTGATATTTCCTAGGTTTTCTATGTTATTGATTTTATTTGGCCAAGTTGTCTAGTTAATTATTTAGGTTTTAGTTGTTTTTTTTTTTTTTATTTAAGTACACTAACTCGTTTGTGATTTGTTTTATGGCTATCAACTCTTAATTAGTCAAAAGCTAGTAACCTAAGACCATTAATTAGACATCTAAGTCCTTTATGTCCTAAATTGATTTATCTCATATATTTATTACTATTAAATCCTTATCTTCCTTAATAGGTTATAATTCACATAGAAATTTTATTGTCCAAATCATAGTCATTATAAGTATTTCTCATCATAATCCTCTCCATTTGCCAACATAAACCCTTTGTGACTTGCCCATCCATATCTAGCCATGGAACATAACTAGTGTTGTATGTCCTTATTATCTAGCAAGGATACATAGGACACTATTCTACATTCTCCAATTTCCATGTTTGATTTCTTTTAATTACCATAAATCCAATTTTCATGAAGAGGGTAAGTGTATATGCTCAACAAGTAACTACACTATAATAAACACAAACTGCTAATCGACAAAGAACTCAGTTTTGTTAATAATTGTTATAATTAATACCACCATCATACATGATACAAAAGTGAGAATAGTCAGCACAAGTAAGCCTAACATCCTAAGAAAAAAATTGAGTCTATGAATTAAATTGAGTTTTGGGATCCTAGATTTTAATTTCACCTTTGGAACACATGAATCATTTGGAATAAAATAAAATGAAATGTGGAATAACAAATCCATTCCTATATTTAAAGTGTTAGGGAATAGAATGGAATGTGAATCAAGTGCATTGTGTAGAAAGTGTTCCTAACAATAACTATAGATTATAAATGTGTGATAGGATAAAGATGTAATCAAACTAGAGATAATAGATGATGGTGGAATAGAATCATGCTTCTACCTTCACAAAAGTGGAATCAAATTCCCCTTTAAATTTGGAATCATTGATTCTATGGAATTGTGATTTCAGCTTCTCAAATCGCATCCAAACATCGGAAAAGGAGTAGAACCTAGAATGTCGAATCCATTCTTTCACACCAAATATGACATAAGAGTCAAATAGCATCATCTTAAGCTTAGTTTACATTATACAATACCATCCATTACTAACTTATTGACAACTTTTCTTTGAATATTTGGACCTATATTAGTGTTCCACTATATCACTAATTTGCTTATCTGGATTGGTCATTAACTTTAGTGGCTAAACAACTAGCCACTTCATCCTAAATAATTGACTCTCCAGAGGTGACGAACATTTAATCCATAATCTATCTATCCAAATTAGTTACAAAACTATGATTTTTATAGGCTAGACATATATATATATATATATATATATTAAGTTCATTAAATAATCTTAATGTATACTCTAACAGCTTGAAAATTTTTATTTACCTAATAGCCATATAAATTGACAATCAATATCAAACTTGTGATTTTACTATTAACTAGAATGTTTAGAATCAGTAAAACCATTTAAAATCATGCAAAGCTGATAAAATCATAAAATCATAGAATTATACACCTAAATTTATAAATCTACCTGAAGTCTATACCTAGATAATTTTGTATCTATTTTGATAAAGAAAAAAGTTATAAAATTATAAACTTTTAGAATTGTACATTTAACTTATGATTTTCACAATCATTTTTACACTAATCAATATAATCTCTCTAAAGTTTGTTTTAGCTTATTTTAATTGATTATAAAATAATCATGGTGCTTCGACATGTCTATAAATTATATTGGGGTTAAAAAATACATTAAAAGATGTTTAGATGAAACTTTAGAATGGCAAAGGAAGTGTGGCTAGAAAACCTAAGTAGTTAACAAGTGGGTGAAGAAGCAAATCTAATTAGCCAAATTCTCAAAGCACTTGATAGGGTCTAATGTGGTTGTCCACTTCAAGAAAATCATAGTATTTTGGGTTAAAAAGAGCAAATTCAATTTGTCTTAACACTTTTGTATGTAAATTCATCTAATTTAGGAAACAAGGATTGACCCAAGGTCTTACAAGTTGTTCAAACAATCTTATTGCTAAGGAAAAATTTATATTATCTTGTTATTACATTTTTTTTATCTAGTTCCTAGTTATTATTCTAAAGTTTTATGAATAGGAAAATCAAAGAGTAAGCCAATGATCACAGATAGATAACAACTTATTATCTTTACTAACATTTCTTTAAACTTGTAATCTATTTTAAGAATTAGAAATTCCATAGCACTTCTATCTTTAGATTATGGCATGGGATGAAATTAAGGTTTAGGTTTGATTTAAGCTAGTGTTAGATGAAGATTCTTGGGGTATGATTTTGCAAGTTGATGTCAGAATTAGGAGTGAGTGATACATTTCGTACTTGAAATTTGTCAATTTGTTTAATTAAATATCTAAAGTTTAAAAATGTCATTGTACTATATAAACTTTGCTTATTTTTGTAATTAACTGCCTAAATTTAATTAAATATTTTAATTAGCTACCCTAAATTTACTTATTTTTGCAATTGACTACTTCATATATATACTATAAATGAACTCGAAAAGTTTATAGGTATTAAATTGATATTTTTAAACATTAGATACGTAATTGCACAAACTAGTAAAGTTTAGGTACTACATGTAACATTTACTCTATTGTGATGACATGCTTTTTGTTGAAAGACTATTTTGATAGTGTAAAACTACCGATTAATGTACCAAGTGCATATGCAGTAATGAAAACTGGTGAGTACCAAGTCGAATCCATAGGGAGCTAATAGACTAAGTACTAATTTATAGTGATTTTACTCCAAGCTAGACAATCGAACTAGAGTTTGAGAGTTCTAAACTAATTAAACTACTTCCAAAACTATCACTATAAATTATAACTAATCTAACACTAAAAACTAAACTAATTCTACTTGTGAACCTCCTTCATAAATAGGTGTGATGACATGTAATGGTTTTTGTTAAGATTTCTATTCGTTGCTTTGTAATTATAATTGGGTTTGTTTACTTTGATTTTGATTAAACTTACAAGAATTTGCTTCCTTTTCGAGTTGCAAGATTCTATTTATAATATGGATATCTCTCTTAAGTAACCCATTTATAATATCAGTTAAACAACACATTCCCCTCACAAGCCATGTTATTCTAATTGAATTTATGGTTCAAGCATGTGTCTATGTCAATAAACCATAATTTCAAACGCATTAAGAACGTGAGTTCTACAACTTGAGTCGAAACAGCACATGTCCATGTAAATCTCGAAGTTGAATTCTATTTTAATCGAGATTTATAATCTCTTTCGAGTATCTTAAACTCTAATTTATAAGAAGTTCATAGACAAACTTTTAACCTTGTAAACATTGAAATGGAAATAACCAAAGTTCCAAATCAACAAGACCTGTTGTAAAATATTAATCAACTACTCAAAAAAATCCATATACCATCACATAATCCCACTAGACAATTCTAGCTCACACTAAAATGTGGAATTTTATTCATAAAAATCTGAATACAATTCATTACAAAAGATAAAGGATAGAGATCACTCAGATATTGCAGAATATCTTCTTGTAAATTTTAGGATCTAACTAATGCTCAAAATGAATAGTGCTAGAGGAAGATGTTGGTAGAATGAGGTCGAATGAAATATAAAATGGTGGAATGGTCTGTCAAGAGATAAAGACAAGACCAAAATATGGTCTATCCTGAAAGACAAAGACAAGGAAAAATGAAGATGAAAATGGTATATATAGGGTACGTGTATGGTGAGTTGGTGAGTGGAATTATGGTGATGCGAATGCTGATTAGCTTTGGTGGCTACGATGTGACAAGTATGTGGAGTGGATCCCTAAAAACTGGGAAAGGTACAAAAGAAGAATAAAAGGCCTTATAAAATATTCACAAGCCTAAAAGAGAAAATAGAAATAATAAGAAAATAAAATAAGATATTGTTGGAGTTAATGTTGCCCGGTCTGGTTGGATGGCTCATTTAGCTTGATTGTCATTTGCTCGGTGGCAATAGAACAAGTTAACGCATGCTTGCAATGATAGTAAACTCGGTATGGTTTAGCAAGGCTTCAAGTCGAATTGGTGCTCAAAAAGCTTCAAAAGCAACTAATCTTAGTGAAGGTCAGCTCGAGAATTGCACTCTGTTTAGGATTTCAGTGTGAGCTAGTAGGAGTCTGGTCATTGTGGGCGTTAGCACGACTGCTGTTGCTATTATGTCTGTTCATTCTAGTAAGCTCGGCTAGCATTCTATAAAAGCTCCAGGGGTGCTTGAAATTTGCTTTGTGGCTCTCAGAACTTGTTCGGCTTGTTCAACACTTCGGTTTGGTCAAAGAAGACAACCAAGTTGGTGTTTGCTACTCAAGTAGTTAGATCTACAAGCTCTGAAGTCAGCATCACGTCAATCAGCTCAGAAGCAGCTTGATCTTCACTGTTGTAGCTCGGTCAAGCATCACTTGAGCAGGTCGCTCGGTGGCGTGCTTCAGCTCAATGAGGTCAGCATCTATGGTTGATGAAGCTCGGTCAGATATTGAAGCTCAGCCAACCCACAACAGGTCTGTATGGATATGGACAGTTGTTCGATCATCTGTTTTCTTATCTTTGCCTCTGTGCTTTCGAGCTCAGCTCAGTTGTTTCTATGTTCGCTCGACCAGATCAAAATAAGATGTCCCATCTTCGTTCTGCTAGACAGGTGTGGCTGCTACTCAGCGTTGAAGTGCCGGTGGTGCTAGGTGAATGATCCGTGCTACTACCTCAGTCAGCCTACTGTTGTGTTGATGACCTTGAGCTCGCCAGTGGCCATCTCGGTTGTCCAAGGAAGCTCAGAATTTTTACTTGAGCATTCCAACTTGTGCAGTAGCTTGATTATCAGTCACTCTGGTCGATGCTTCTTTGGTGTAAATTTTCTGCAGTAACTCACGAAAGGACTCAATTGCAAATGATTTAGCCTTCGTGTAAGAAATTGTTTCTCCATAGTCTGTAGCTCCAAACAGATTAGTTCAAATGTGCTTTATTTACTCCAAAACAGCCCATTCATGCAAAATTGCTAAAATTAGCAGTCTAAAAGCTTAATTTTAATCCTTTTCACACATTTTTACTCCATTGATCCAAAAGTCCTAGAATTTATCAAATCACAGTAGATCTGCTCAATAAAAGTGCTAAAACAACATGAAAGTGTTTTAAGCATATAGGATAAATGTATAAATTTATACATTTATCATTTGACAATTCGGGTTTTCTATTTATAGATATCAAATTCAATTATTAAGTTTTATAACTTCTTAGGACTACATGGCCTCAAGTGGTTGTTCTCTCCCATCACAACGAGAAGTTTTTTTACAGTAGTAAATTGTGAGGGAGCCCTAAAACTATATTTATGATGTTTAGGAAGGGTTTTTTTGTGTATTCCACCTTTTGATAGCTTTATATATTATGGCAGTTGTTCTACTTATTATTTTGGTTTAAGATGTTGAATTTTAGTTTTATGTTTTAAACTATAGATTTTAATTATTTGATTAAGCTCCTTGAAATTGTTTTATTCTTATTTATATTATATACTTAGTTCTCCATTGGCAATTATTATTGCTATTGTTGTTTAACTTGTTAACTATAATTTTTGTATGAAAGCATATGTAAATGGAGGTGTAAACTTGCATTTTTGTTTTATTAATATGAAATATTAAAAAAAAATCTATGAGTAAAGGCAAAATAATAAATTACCAAAACTTATTTTCCACATTTATCTAGTATCTACCTTCCTTAAAACAAAGTTTTACTCTAAGAAACGTTGCCTAGGTTTCCTATATAAAAACCTTCTCATACCTTTCCTCATTCTCTTCTTGCAGGATTTCAAAGAAACCATAGAAAAACCAGAAGGATGCTTTAAAACCAGCTAGTAGAAAATTAGATTGTGAGAAACCTTGTTTTTAGTTTTTGATAAACTAATGGGAGATTATCATTAAAGGTATTTTTTGATAGGAAGTCAAAGAAGCTGAAGATGAGGATCATGAGATAATTAAAGCTAATATCATGTTATAAAGTTTATAATAGTATAATAGAAAATGTTCTTACAATATATTTACGGATTTATAGGAGACTTCGATCAAGAATTTTGAAATTGTGCTTGGCAATTGGTCAAAACGATAAACTTAGTTCTAGAATTAAGGTGAGGAACTAGATAACTGATCATTTTAATAAATTTGTTCATGTGATTGGAGAAACTTAGATTTTGCTAAGAATCGATCTAAAGCTAATTGTGGCTAAACAAGAATTCAGGAGACATCGAACTCAATAAATGAATTTGATGAGTAAAATAGGTTAATAATTAAAACTTTGGAGAAAAGGATGCATTGAAGAACCTTAGGAAACACTTTTGAATCATGCTGGGAAGCAAACTAAAGTGATCTAAAATGGAGAAACAAAAGGAAAAGACATTCAAATTGAATTGGAAGACTGTTTGGCTGACCACCTTTAGTTGATTACCTAGGCTAACCACCTTTGATTGACCGCTCTTGTTAGCTACTCTTCTGATCGGTCTCCTCGGTCAATTTGAAGAAAAATTTTAAAGTAAACTATGTTTGAGGACAAAAAATAGTAATTAGATTATATAATCTCTTTCAAGCTAAATTTCAATATTGGTTCAATCATTCTTGTAATAAAAGTTTGGAATTAGATTATCATATTTACGTAAGTGTTTATTGTTGTTTGGTGGTTGTGCTTGTTGGCTTAATGAATTATTAGAGTAATAAATATTTGATTTACTAAATAATGTGCTTATTTTACATTCATGTTGTTGTGAAAATTTTTTCACAAAAACATTAGAACATATAAGCCATGTTTTATAAATTGTCAGGAATCTCAAATTGCTTATATTTGTTTTTGTTACAAGTTTTTGGATACTGTACCAATATGGTGCTTATGCTCGATTTTCTCACATTGAGGCAAAGTACCTGACAAAGTAAAAGCCCGATTCTATGCACTTGGACCAAGTACCTAAATCTAAACCATAAAGATCAATAGAGCTGTGCAAACGGGTCATGTGGACTAACCTGCCCGCCCCACCCCGCCCTGCGTCAACCAGCAGGTTATGCAGGCTAACCCGCATTGCTATGTGAGCTAAAATTTTTAACCTAACCCGCCTCACACAGGTTGGTGGGTTATGCGGGCTAGTCTCAAACCCGCTAATATATATTTAATATTAAAAAAATTATAAGAATTCAAATTTAAATTTTCAATAATTTTAATATAGAATATATTTCTTTTTATCTCACAATTACCTACAGACTAATCCCAATGATAGTTGTGTATGGAAAAATTATGGATTTCTATTTTGAAATTTTTTATTTTAATATAAAAGGATCTATTTTAACCAATAGAAATTAGAATTCATTCTAATTTTTTTCTTTGGCGCGGCAACGAAAAATACATCATGAAAATTATTAATTGATATTGTGTTTCTTATTTTAAATAGAAGCATCTAAATATCTAATAAATATAAAAGAAAAAGTATTGATAAAAGACTAAGGATATAATAAATATAAAAGTTGAAAGTTTAAAACATCACTCCCATAAGAATTACATAATCAACATTCAACAAGTAAATAATAGAAAAATAAAACGAAGAGGAAATAAAGAGGGTAATGTATTAGTTTTTTTTTTTATAAGATATATATATTTTAATGTTTTTTTAAGTGCGGGTTTGCAGGCAAACTCGACCCGTAGCAGGCTGGCCCGCTTCAACTAGCGGGTTATGCGGGGCTGGCTATTTTGGTCCGCACATTAAACGGGCTAAAATTTTTAGCCTAACTCGCATTTTTTTTTGCAGTTGAGTATTTCAACTGATATCTAATCCATTTTATTTTATAAAAACTATTAAGTTCGTCATTCTCGTCATTATTGGAAATTCCAACTTAAAACGGCCATAACTTGGTCATTTTAACTCAGAATTTTGCAAATTATATACCGATTCCTATCTATTTCGAAAGATCTATCTAATTATAATATAATATCTCAATTTTGAAAACTTTTAAGTCTTGGAAAGATCCGAACAGTTTTGGTCAGTATCCGAACATCCATTTTCGAAATTTTTTTTTTTGTGAGGAATTATAATATTTCTACTATCCATGCCAAATATGCATGCAATATTAACAAATTACCATTATGAATGGTATGTTATGAGCTTCCTATATGTATGTTCTTGATGATATTCTATTAGAGAACATTTTTAGAAAGCTTTTACTCAACAAGATGTCATGAATACCTAGCTTAGCAAGACTAGTTTTGTGTTCTTGACAAATCATACTTGTTTTAGAGATTTTCCTTAATAAAATTTATTTATTCTTGCTAAATTTAAGTCTTTACCATATTTATTCCCTAAGGTCTTCATTTTTCAACAAAAATCCTCATTTTTCACTTTGTAAACGAGTGTTTGAATATTGGCTATTCCTAGATCCGAATTTTGTAGAAAATGGTTCTTAAGTGATTCCTTTAAGAAAAACTCATTTGATACTTTAAAATTTAAGGCTCCATTATTCCTATCACCTGAGGACCTCATTTCCTTAATAAAATTTCCATTTTGAGTTTGAAAAATAGGTGTTTTACATACCCTCTTTTCCTAGTTACAAATTTTATGTAACTATCCTAAGATCTAAATTTTTCTATTTTGTAAATATTTCTTGTTAGACAATTTCTGTTAGTAGATCTACTATTAACTTATAAAAATCACTCTTATTGATACCTATTCTGTAAGCCCTTCATTTTTCACATAAAAATTATGTTTTGGAGTTGAAAAATAGGTTTTAAAAATACAACTCTTTTTCCATCCGAATTTACAAAAGTTTGTTTTGATGAAATCAAATTTGTTCTTGAGCTTTTTGGCTCATATTCATAAATATCATAACTTTTAGAAATAATAAAACATTCATTTACATAAGACAAAAATCTTTATGACCATTTATTCATCTTAGACATAATAAATGCATGAGATCTCCAATATCATGTAAAAGAATAGATGTTTAGAAGCTAGATCTAAGTGTAATGATCATGTTAGATGCATGAAATGAAGTATACTACTATGACAATAATGTAGTAGCAAGATTCCTACATGAAATCATCACTATATGAACATACATTATGATCATGACAAAAGTATGAGCTTTAAACATAAGATCCACAACTTATGATGGTTTAATCTTCATGTTCTAGTGGTTTCATATCCCTAACATGAAGCTCATGGGGACTTTTATGAATCCACACACGAATGATCTTCCCATTACATGTTTTTGTGGTGGTGAAGTTTAGATCTATACCTATTAAGCTTTGTAAGCAAGAGGAGTTGAAGAAAAAAAAATGTGTGTGAGTGTATGTGTGCTAGAGAAGGTCATGACAAAGAGGAAAGAAAAGAGAGGGTTTTGTAAAAAATTTCCAAAAGTGAAATGAAGAAAGAGAAAGGAAAGGCATAAAAGAGTTTATATAGGGAATTGAATTAGGGTTTGTGTGATTAAAATAAAGGAAGAAAAATAAAACAATTAAGAGGGAAAATAAAGCGATATGCGCTGGCCATGGAGAGGAGAGGGAGAGAAAATGAGAGTTTTACAATTTTTCAAATTTAATTTGTGTAATAAAGTGTGTTGGAAAAGTAAACGTAAGGAATATGATGTAATGAAGTAAGGTTAGATTGTAAGGATGTAAGAGTAGGGGTATGGCTTGTGAGTGTGAGTAGGATATGAGCTTGTACTTGTGAATAGTAATGAATAGTAGATTAGACAATTAAATTACTGGTTAGTAAAGAAAATACGATAAAAGGCTATAACTGTAATTCTTATAAACCGAAAAATTATAATAAATATATTTTTGAATTCCTTATTAAATTCTAGTCTTAATGAGTATTCCAGAATATTTTTCTAATTTCGAGTCCCAAGGCTCGGTTTTCCATAATGGAGCCCGGTCGGGTTTCAAACAAATAATTTCCCAAAAACTAATTTTTTTATGTTTCGATATATTTAGAACTATAATCTATATTATTTAGCTCTCAAAATTTCTGCGGTTTTATTCTCGGTGAAGCCAGACTTAGGGTTTCTAGGTTTCTTTCTAACCCTAACTATTCTGGTTTAGGGTTTTGGTTTCCCATTTAGTTCTCGAAGTCAAGCTTGGTTTACAAAGAAAGCCGAGGCTTACAATTAGTTTATGACACCATGTAAATATCTTCTCCTCCCTACATAAGGGAGGGAATGTGGTGTGTGTGTGTGAGTATAGACATGTGTATGAAGTTTGTGTTGTTCCTAAAGAACTTAAGAGAGTCAAAGGAACTATGTTGTTGTTCGTGTGTTCGTGTTGTAAGACTCCAGAAGGGGTTTTATTTTCTCTACTCTCTTCTCTATTTTATCATGTCTATATTTCTATTATTGTTAACCTTGTTTATTTCTTGTTTTATCACTATGTATGAGTAGATAGTAGGATTTATTCATTGAATTAACATGAATGGTTTTTAAATGCATAATTTATCTAGTAGTTAATTAGTTCAATAAGTTGAATGGAATGAATCTAGAAATTAGCATATGCGCAATATCATTCTTAGTTAGATTTCCTTGGAACACATTGAAAGATGTTTCCTTTAAACAGATCTAATTTACTAACGAAGCGATTATAGTGATACAGATATCATGGTGAGATTTTTTGCAATGTTAAATTAAGAAGAGATTCTAATTAGACATATTTATGGTTAAGCAAGAATGAAAATGAGAAGAACATTTGTATAGATTATGAATTCTTGTAGTTGATTAATGATTAGAAAGCTAATGGTTGAAATTCAAGTTAAGGAGATGAACGAATTTGATTGTTATTGTTGTGTTCTGTTATTGTGTTGTGTTAAGTAGTATAACTTAGTGTAATTTCTAGTATTAGATTAGTATTAATAATTCAGCTATTCTTTTAGTCGAATAGATAATAAGAGGAATAGAAAGTACTAGTGCTTCAAAATGTTTATAGTGGAGACGACCCTATACTTAATCCTAAACTGCATAATGATAGGTGCACTTGTCTAGCTTTAACCATGTTTAGGAAAAGGAATTATAGGATTATAAATCTAAAATTTAGTCACTCATCTAGATACCACCATATCATTATATATTTCTCTCCTTCTAAATATTCCCACACCTCATATATCTCTTTTTCTCCTCTTTTTGTTCATTACTTTTGTGCTAATATTTTAATATCTAAACTTCCATAGTATTGTTACTGCATAAAATCATGACTTTTAAAGTGATGAATTAGTATTGTTCTATGGAAGTGAATAGGTTTACAATGAAGAGGTCACATGAGTGTTGCATAAATATTGTGCTACATGCGACTTAAAAAGAGTAACGTGTAATAAGACATAAGAGTGATATAAGAAGGTTCAACTATAGATGGCTGAATGCATTTGTGATAGGTTAGGAAGCTGAAAAGCAATAATTGGTGAAATAGAATGTGCTCTTGATTTATAATAAGTGTTTGATCTTTTGAATAAGAGATTCAATATGATGATGTCATCCATCGATGTGTGTTCTTTATTCAAATCTAATTTATCAAAATTGAAGAGAACCAATGGATATTTGTAGAACTTCAATGTGATTCATAGGATCATGTTAGCAATTAATGGCTAGTCCCTTTCATAAATGGATACTATTGAAGGCTCCCTCGTAGAACCAAAACCCATCAAAGGCTTTTTATTTTTAGTTTCTTATTATTATTCTTTTTAGTGCATGAGCTTGTAAAGAAATATTAAAATTAGGCAGGCTAATCTTAATGAGCTCTATTCTAAGTCCACCGTACCAAATATCCTTTATCATTCGAAATAAATGGTGAACTTGACTCTTTAACTTGAATAGTCAAATCTATGACATTACTAAGTTTAAAGCCCATTAATTAAATTTAATCCTCTATATTCTATAACAATCGTGCAAGTAATTCTTGTAAAAGGTTTTGTGTGAGTTTGTGCTGGTGTATATTCTTGTTATGTATGTTTATTCATTGAAATGTTAATCACTAAATCCACATGATTTTTTGTTTCCTTAATTCCACATGACTTTTATTAGTCTCATATTTCGCACTTATAGGTAAGTATAAGCCCAAAACTTTGCCTTTTGTTTTAATATAAATCTAATTTTGAAGAGACTCAAAGTTACTATTAAATTTTTGAAACTTCCTTATAATTGATATTCTAAAATAAATATCTAAACCTACCTAAAGTGATGTACTTATATGCTAGAATTAGCAGTGAAACACATATATACCAAACTTAGAAACTGAAATTATATAACTACAAATTGTAAAAAAAAAAAAGAAATTACAAAGATACCAATGTTTTATGGCATCTTAAAAATGTGATACACTATTTTTTTATAGGTATCACATATTATAGGTGCGATATAGTATGTATACCATATATATTACATGCGATACACACAAGTATTACATGAACTACATGCAATATACATAGTTATCATATGTACTATATGCGATATACACGGATATGACATATTGTAAGTGCAACACCCATGCTAACATCTATGTGTTGGTGTCGCATCTTCAACATGCAGCACTATTAGATTTTAAATATCGTAACAAACCATAAATATATGGTTAATTTGGAGGAAATAATTGAACCAAATGTTAAAATTGATTTAACTTTTCTTAAATATATAATAATATTTAATGAGTGAATTACACTGGAATGTTATAACATTTAAGGATAAGTTTATTTGAGATCACAACATTTAGGAAAGTCGGTCAATTGAGGTTATCATTGACACGTGTCACAATGTGACTAATCTTCTAATCAAATTTTTGTCCCATTGATATGCGTAAATGGTGACCTTAATTAACTCATTTCTCTAGATATTATGACTGCAAATAAAATTACCTTCAAACATTATGACATTTCGATATAATTTACTAAATATTTAATTTTTGACTAAATTTTTTTAAACAATGCATTTAAAAGATTTTTTAATTTACATTTATTAAAATGTATACTTTTTTTTTTAAATTTTAAGACCATAATTTATAAATTATGTATGGAGCTTGGCTCAAATATATATCATAACATGGCCTTATGAATAGAATTAGATGTTAATAAACAATTGAAATTTATTAATTGTACATATGTTGAAGTCATCATCTTCTTATACATTATAAATACTTGTCATCATTAAATGAATTTACTACTTTTTTGGATGAGATTACATCATATGCAAATATACTTTTTTTTTTTAAAATTACAATATAACTTAATTGGTAAACCAAATTGAGCTAAGCAAAAATTTAATGGTTTGGGAAAATTTTTATTATGAATATTTGGTTTACTTCCAAACTATAAAAAACCAAATTGTATTATTATGGTTGGTTTGGCTCAAAAGGAAAATTGGATTAAACATAAATGTGTCCACCTATTTATAACCTTAGAGAAAAACCATGAAGACTAATGTAGATTATGAGTCACATGTCACTAGATCTACTTCTTTGCATTACGTTGGATACATGGAAGATTGTGGAAAACAAAAGAGAAGAAAATAGATATAAACAAAAAAGTATGAGAAGATACAAAAAGGAAAAAAAAAAAGAAGCCCAATTTATTTACTTTCCAAATTCTAGGTTAATATAGTCAAATTCTCATATTATTTCTCGTCTTTTCTTTTTATTCCCTTTATATTAACCAAACAATTGAAAAGAAAATGTTTTTACTCATTTCCATCCATTTCCACTCTTTATATCCAAATATTGATAAAAATTGTTTCTCCTTTCCTTTTTTTTTTAATTGTTTTCCTCAGCATAATTTTTTTCTTTCATTTTATTTTGTATTAATCGACAAAATATAGAAAGAAAGGGTATTCATGCAATACTCATTTCATTTGCCTTTATTTTATTCCTTTAAGTGAAAATAATTGATTTCAAATAGCATTATAATCTCGTAAAATTAATATTTGTTTCTCAAGCAAGATGATCTAGGTTTGAATTCTCCCTCCTAGTTGTGGTAGTAAAAAAAGAAAGAAAAAGTCATGACAAGTAAAAAGGATTGATTGGATTTGACAAGGTCTCCTAAAGTAAATAACTCATAGATAATAATCCAATCTCAAATATAGAAGTGCAAATCATATGACAAAGCTCTTGATTAAGCTTACTATATATGAGGAAAAAAACCATCTCACCTTAATATACAACTTACAAAGCTGCAATTCCTCACATATATGGGTCTATTTCCAATCTTTAGACTTATATTTGATTTGCTAAAATAAAGCTATTATTCTACCTTTATTACTTGTGACATAAAGCAAGGATGGCTTAAATGGCCATGACTTAAGTAATAGGTTGGGATATACCTTAAAAAATGGGTCATTCTATACACCCGTAATAGTGGGTTGTCATCTACCATTACAAAATTAGATAAAAAAAATTACCAAAAATTTCTTCATTTTTGTAAAATGTGGTTGTAGCACCCATAAGGTGGTGGTACCACCATAAGTGGGATAAAAGATCTACTTTCAAAAGTGGGTTTTAAACTAATTGATGGTTGTTTTGACAATTCTCTAATACATCTATCGTGGTAGGTGTCTGCTTATCACCACAAAATTCCACAAAATTACAAAGGAAAAGAAAAATTTTGTGAAAACATCTCTCTCTCAAATGGTGTTCATTCTAGCTACCTTTTAGTGGTTATTTCAACCACCCTTTAACCTTGAAGTGATTCAATTTATGTGTGTGTGTCTTCTTTTTACTCTTCTGCCCCATTTTTCATTGTCTTTTTTTTTTCTAGATTTTTTATTTTAGTTAATTTAGTTATATTTTCTATATTATTTATTTAATTTTATTTTGATATTCACTCTCGGTATAAAATAAAAGGGTAAATTGAATTGTTACTCAATTAAAGTGTAATAGATGGGAGCTAATGGGACCATTCAGTTAGTCACATAACCATTAAAACAAATATAATAATTAAAGTATTAACTATTTTAGTGGTACGCCCAATTGTATATAATATGACCCGTTAAATAGTTAACCAGATTGATCATGTCAAAATTAATGATTAGATTAGAGAATTTACTGATATGTAATAACTATTAAATGACTATTATAATGTTTAATTGATGGACTAATTATTAGAATAAAAATATCATATCTATTTACCCTTATTGTAATGGCAAAGTATTTGTCATGTCTGGTGCACAGAAATGGACCCGGAATGGAATCGCAATTCCAGGTTCTATTCCATTTCCAATGTTTGGATACACTTTTAAAAGCCGAAATCGCTATTCCTTAGGATTGATAATTTCAACTTTGAAAAGGAATTCGATTTTACCTTTTAGAAGGTGGAATCACGATTCAATTCTAGTTTTATTAATTGCATGCAATGTAATTACTCTTTTATCCTATTATATATTCATAACTTACAATTATTGTTAAGGACATTTCCAACAAATACATCATAAAGCCATTCCATTCCATTCTATGTTTAATTCTAAACATAGGATTGGATTTATCATTTTGGAACCCATTCCATTCCATTCCATTTCAAACCATCTAATTTCAAATCATTTCAGTATACCAAACGTAACAAGTAAAAAAGCAAATAACCTTCATAACCTATTGACTTTGGTGTAAATACATTGTTAAACTTTAAATGTTGTAAATCACCCCTCCTTCTTCCCTAAACTTTAATAAATCAACAGAGAACTCCTAAAAGTTGAAAGTAACCCCATAAAACTTTGATATTGGTGTAAAAACACACTTTAAAGATATCAAATTGTACTTTTACTCCCTCTTAAATTTTGATTTTAGTGTTTTTTAAACAAAAATTCAAATGTCCTATATATTTTCAATTTATCAAAATTTAAGGGGCTTGTTTGCGAATTTTTGAACTTCACTATATACCTACACTTCTAATATGTTAATGTTTAGAGGCCAATTTTACAATTTCCCTATATATTTTATTATAGCCAAAGAAAGGATTTAAGGAAGGGTGATGTACTAAGGTAGAAGTATTTATGGATAGATAATGAATAAACTATATTGAATAGTAATTAATAGTGGTTGGGTCATAAATTGCTATTATTATTATCATCATCATCATCATCAATAACAATTTATGAGAAATTGCTATTGGATATATTGAAATGAACTAAATCTCATAATTATAACTTTATAGGAAGGAGAAGGAAATGGGAGAATCGAAAAAGAAAAAAACTTATGGTGTGAAGAAAAGTTTATTTTGCAAACTCTTTTGTAAAATTAAAGAAAAATGGTCAAATATAGTTCACAATTTTTGTTCTAATTATTTATAGGTTGATTACTATTTGCCATGGAGTATCACTCTTAATTTAAAAACATACTTATTATAAAATGAAATAATCTTGAAGAAATTTTTACCTAATTTTCATCTTTTTCTACTCCAGTGTATCATATGGTTTATTCCTCATATTTATTACAATAAGTGCTTTTGATTGATACTCTATTAGTCAAAACATTCTTTTAGAGATGACACATGAAAGGAAATACCAAACTGATGATAATAGATTGAATTTCTACTAATATGTGATGTGTTAATATTATTGAAACGTCATTCCCACTAAGACAAGTATCATTGAAGTCCTCCTTTGGGCTAAGGTTTGATATTACCCACAACTAGGATTGTTTGTCAAATTGAATCAAACTAAGAAAAGAACAAAATTGGACTAAATTGTAGAATTACGGTTCTTTGTAATCCAATTAGGTCTGAAGAAGTTTCAAATTGATTGCACTTATGTTCAAAGGGTTAAATAGACCGGACGACTTGAAGCTGAACTAAATTGCTTCTAATTAAAGAGAGAGAGAGATGCTATTTACTTTCAAGCCTTACTAGTATTTCATTAAACCCTATTTATTTTTCTATTTTGATTTTTGTCACTCCATCATCAACCATTTTTAGTTTACTTATTTTTCTTTCACCTCCATCTTCCATCGCTCATCTTCAGTATCTCATCTTTAAAACAAACCCACATGCCTTCATTATCACTTTAGAAGCAATGTTACCATCATATAATATTATATAGTTTTATAATACATAATAATCTTCAATTTGAGTGAACTTCAAAAATTTATTATTAAAACATAATGTTTTTAAAAGCAATTCACTAGATCCAAATTTTTAAAATTGATTGGATTTATTAAAAGTTTAAATCAAAACATTTTAAAGATGTGTAAAAAATATGTTTACCAAATCTCTTTTTAAAGAATTCCCTAAATACAATTAAGATAACTTTAATCACAAAACAATCAATGCTAAACATATGTCTACCATGCGACTTATAATTTTATGTATAGTCATCTTTTTAAGATGCGAAACCGTACTTTTGAAATGTGATTCATCAATATAATCATTATAATTGTATAGCGATTTATGTATTAGTATGTGAGTTGTATTTTATATATGCAATTTATGTGTTAATAATAAAATCGCTTCTTATAGACGCATTTTTATATCAATATTTTGGTATTGAATATCATTTGTATTTGTGTGAGTTTTATTAAGAAGGATGGTAGCTACCCAATTTCTTTTTTTGAAAATGTGGTTTAGTTGAAATTCAATATTAGGCCATATTTGGATTGTTGGATATTTATCTGTATCGTAGTTATAACTTATTTATATTATATTTATATCGTATTTTTTAGATAATTTATAAATAAAATTGCTAGTTTTTTGTTACTACTATTTTTTGATAAATGTTTATTTAAGAATGGTTACTCTATAATATTAAGAGCAGCAATGCCTAAGCAAACAAACAGAAACCAAATCGCGAACATTTGCTGCACCAAGAGCCCCGATCCGCTGCTATTGCTATTGTTTTTCAGTTCCCTACTGCATCGAGCACGTGACTGCTGAATGCGTCGTTAGTTCAATCTCAGCCACTAGTCTTCTTCCCTTCAACCACACACTGGCACACATTCCAAAAATCTGCTCCTTTTTGAAGCCCACGTTCACGTTCTGCTTTCAATTCCCTTAAATGGCTGTGAGTTCCACCTCCACATGCTCTTCTTCAGTTAGCTTCAGTCCCATTTCATATCCATGCTCAAACACCCGCAAGCCACTCTCTTTCTTATCATTAACCGACGACCCTTCTTCTTCTTCTCTTCGGGTGTCGGCAATTTCGACGCCGAAAGCCCGGTTCATTGCCCGCCGTAGAGAGTCCGTTTCGGTTAGGCAACTCGAACGGCCTCTAAGTATGTCAGCTTGTTATTGTTAGAGTTTAAGAGTTAAAGAGTTGTTTTTAGTTTTTTGTACTGTTCCGAGGTAGTACAATATTTGACCGGTTGGAAGCTGGGTTGTGTTTGTTTCGCAGAAAATGTTTTCTTGAAATGCTTAATATAGCAAGAATTTTGGAATCTTTAAACTTTATAATAATTTCAAGAGTTTATAATTCAATAATCACTGAAATAACAATGAAGGAAATCAATTTAGCTCATTTTTCATATACATTTAAATCTGATACTGCTACTTTTTTATGCCTCCCACGATTACTTATCGCTGAAAGCCAGCCAGATAAACTAACAGATGTCAAAAAGCAGTCTCAAAAACGATTTCTGCCAAACAAACACACTCTGAAGTTTTGTATGATGAATTTTAGGCTGCTTATTATTGTAATTATATGTACTTTCTTTTTTGGTTACAAGGTATCTTTGAATTAATGACTGTATAAGGGAAAGTTGGTATTTTTCACTCTAGAAAGCTATTTGGGTTCATGGGAAGTACGATCGTCCAGTCTGTCTTCTGATTGGGAGGTTCTATGGTCCTGAACCATCCGTCAACGATTTAACCATGAAAATAAATTAAAATAAATATAATAAATAGGTTATTAACTATTTTAGAATTTGGTAACGGTTGGGTATGCTAGAATGATGGCTTATCAAAATTAACGGTGGGGCTATGGAAATTTTCTTAATTAAAAAAGTAATTGGGCCGTTAAGTAACCGATAGATCGGACTGCTCTGTTAAAAAAAGAACAGGATCATAGAATTTTTATGTATGCTAATTACCATCTCATTTGCAAATTTGGCAAGTTAAGGAAATGCACCCTGATGTCTATCTCTAGAGATTACAAGAGGTGTACACTTGGGCATAGCTGTTTCAGGAAACTTTTAGCTGTTGGTAGGGGAGTGGATTTGAGGTATAAAGTGCACACTTTTAAAAGTTCTGAGAGTTTGGGCTGGAATTGCAATCACCCCCATCTCATACACTAGCAAAATATTTCAGTTAAATTTGTCCATTTGATATTTTAATGTGCTGTTTTCGTGTAGTCATGCTATTGTTTTGAATTTGGCAGTGAAAAACCAAAATTGGTTTTGTTTTGTAGAAATTTTTACATTTGTTATAATGGTACGGTAGAAGACAATGGCAGCAGCCAAACTTTAAGCAGTGGTGGTTAGCAATCATGAAAATGCCAATTAACTTTCTGAGAATAAGAACCGTTTTTTCTTATTTTCTATGTATGATGTCAATGATGGTTAATTTTCACCACTGTTTATCAGCTAGGACCTTCGCTCCCCACTACTCCAACATGTGTGAGATTACTAAACTGAGATTACAGTGATAATATTTTAAAAATTCCCAATTTGTTCTTGGAGCTGGAAAAAATATCTCAAGTTGAGAATTGAAAATATATATATATATATATATATATATTTGGTATAAGGTACAGTGTAGTGCTTATGAGCCCTGAATTTTGTACTACTAATGTAGAGCAGTTGGTTATATAGATGGTGGCTAATAGATGGAGGCAGTACAAGGGTGGTTGCTTATGTAAAAAAACAATAGTGGTTGCTTATGTAAAAAAACAATAGTATATGTAAATGCAGCTCTTTTGGAAAGTGTATCATTTTCTAGGTTGTATTAGAGTATCTTCTTCCAACATAAAGATGTTTCTCGTTAAGTTTTAGCTTACCATCCAAAACTGGGAAGTATCTTCCATGAAAGAAAAACATCATTAGCAATTCTGTTTCCTTGATGCTACTAAATATTTTGATCTAGACTTGGATTTTTCTAATTTTGTAGGGTGATTGTGGCTTCAAGCTCTTAATCTGTTATTAAATATTCTTTTGTTCCTCTTAGGTGAATATATGAGCTTGCCTGCAAGTCAATACTCGGTGTTGGATGCAGAGAGAATCGAGAGAGTTGATGATAATACATTCAGGTGCTATGTGTACAGATTGAAGTTTTTTGCTTTTGAGGTTTGCCCTGTTCTTCTGGTGAGAGTGGAAGAGCAACCCAATGGCTGTTGCATTAAGCTCCTTTCATGTAAGGTGTGTTGTTTTACTACATTTTGTTCTTGCCTTGATTGTTGTTGTATTTTGTTGGATATTCGATTGAAAAATGTTATAATATGAGGTTTAACTTAGGAGATGGTACTTGCACTCTTAACACTGAAAAAAATTAATTGTATATGGAATGTTTATGTATCAATTTTGAATTTATAAATTTACATCCCTTGGATGGATTTGGTCCAAATTCTTGTTTAAGCCATTTGCACCTTGTGACTGCAACTTGGGCCTGTTTCTGTGCATTTTTCTGAGGAAAAAACTAAATATTTTTTCTATTTTCAGATTTGCTTTGTAATTATGGTGTTAATACCTGGTTTAACATTTTCTTTACTATTGGCAGCTTGAGGGCTCTCCAATGGTAGTTGCACAAAATGATAAATTTGATGGTAAGAAGCTTCTACCCTATCTTTTAGTTCCTTTTTTTCATGCTTTCAATTGAGGATGTACAACTTGTTTTCAGTGGGACATGGACATTCTCATGCTGGTAATATGCATACACAAATATGGTTTTGCGAATGAACGAGCTGTATAGGATGCACCTCCATTTAAAAAAAACAATACAAGGAGAAATGTGTATGTTCCTAGAGTTGAGGATTTTGAATCTTGGTCAAGTTAGTGACACAAGCAGTTTGGTACATTGGATTAACTTAGTCTAAACAAGGTAAACAAGGTAAGATTGGTGGAATGCTTTATACAAGAACTATTAATAAAATGTATGAATGAGCAAAGTGTGCTGGGTGCTTCATGTATTTTGTGGTGTCTATTTGACTTGAAAAGTACTCTTCTTGATGCTACAATAGCCTATATGATTAGCGATACTAAAATTGGATATTAGTGAATCTAATTGTTGATATCATCCAATTTTCACTAATTGGCTGCATTTCCCGAGAGTTTAAACTTGGTTGTTGGGGATTTCTAGGAGTATAGACCCTGTTCCTTCATCTGTTTATTGACAAAATAACCTTTTTGAATGGCCTAGTGGCAAGACCCAGTCTATCAAGAAATGTGGTGTTGAGTTTGATTATTCCCAGAATCATATTTTGGTGGTTTTTAGAGTGGGCCACAGCAGCTAGTCATTTGGCTCATCTACTGCAGAAAGAGACATGATTTTCTGAGGATTGACTTAGTAAAATCCCATATTGCTCCAATCTATTCCAAGTAATTTCTAAGCTCAAGCTTTTGAAGGTGGAGCTCAAGAGGTTGAATGTTAGGGATTATTCCCATTTTTCTTCGAGGGTTGTTAGGGCAAAAGACGAGCTGCTCACAATTCAAGCAACCATTGCTCAACTCTCTCAACTCTCTTGCGTTTCAGGAGGTTAAGGTGCCAATTTGATACCTTGGTGTTGATACGGACCCTGCCAACCTATGACGAAATTCGATACCTAAATCTGGCTATTGATCCCAAGATCGGATGGAAACCGTGACCCGTGGCTTATATCTAAGCAAGAACCTTGATATAGTGTAGACGCCACAACTAGATGAAGATCCGATTGATAATCGAAAATTGAATGCCACGGATTATCGATAAGTTCGAGAAAAGTTCATTCACGAACCAAAGAGAAATTCTCTCGATTTTCATTCTAAGTAATGTATGTCAAATACAAAGCAAAGGATTGCTTATAATAGTACAAAGGAATGCTAAAGGACATAAAACAATTGTTGTTGTCAAATAACATAAGTTGGCGCCATTTTTATCAACATAGGCGGCCTTTAAAGAAAAACAAAAAAACATGATTTTAGAACACTGTACACTTCCAAAGCCGTTGTAAGGCCAACAACTTATATAGCGAAGGCTGGGAGCGTAGATGGAGTAAGCTAGTAGTGTTGGGCTGGTATACAGGGCTGTTCATCCAATTCGTCATCTTGGTCCATTCCCAAGTTAACTTTGAGGGCGTTGATCAGTTTGAGCTCATTCTTGGTGGTGTGTACATGGATCTCCTCCTCTTGAACTTCTTGGATTAATCTATTGAGTGCATCCTTGAAATTTTTTAGCTCAAGTTCTTGTGACTGGTCTAGACAACAACTCAAGTGGATCTACTCTCTATCTTCTAGTCATGCCTCCATCATTCCCTTCCTCTTGAGAATGATCTGTCCTCAAATCATCATCTAGATCAAATGGACTCAGATTAGTAACATTAAAAGTAGTGCTTACATGATACTCATAAGGTAAATCAAGCTTATAAGCATTGTCATTGATGTACTCAAGAACTTAAAAAGGACTATTGCCTCTGGGAAGCAACTTTGAATGCCTTTGCTCGGGAAATCTTTCTTTATGCATGTGCGCCCAAACTTAATCTTTGGGTTCAAAGAATATTTGATAGTACCCTTTGTTGGCTTGCTTTGCATATTGTGCTATCCTTCGCTCGATTTTGAGCTTTGCCTTCTCATGAATTTGCTTAACAAACTTCGCTTTCTTTTTGCTATCTAAATTCGAATGTTCAGATAAAAGGTTGTAAATCCAAAGGAGTTAGCGGATTAAAACCATATACAATCTCAAAGGTGAAAATTTAGTAGAAGAATGTAGAGTACGGTTATAAGCAAATGCTAAGGTTAATTACTTTGACGGTATTTGAACTTTTCTTGATTTAACAGTTTTGTACCTAAAAAAAAATTTCGTTTCATAAAAATACTTAACGTTTTAAATCTTTTAGCCATGGCACTTTTAGCCGGATTTCGACAAAAAATCCGATGATGTGTTGACGTGGCATGAAAACTATATTAAAAAAATATTTATTTTTTATTTCCATGTTAGTTTTTTTTTTTAGCATATTTTTTTTCCTTTCACTTACCCATCTCTCTCTCCACGCGATGGTACTATTCCTTCTTCTTCTTCCTCACAAACCTAAAAGCTGTCTCCTCTCTCTCTCTCTCTCTCTCCAAACAGTAATCCAATCATTGACTCCACAACTGAACCCATCAACCACTACCTCAATGACCACCAACGACGCCACACCAACCAGCAACTACGACCACCTAGATTCCTTGACCATGCGACCATGAACAACCAACTACCACCTCAATGACCACCATCGATGTCACGCCAACCACCACCTCAACTATCACTCTGAAGTCCAAACACTGCCACAACTACCAGAGAAGTCCAAACACAAATCCTGTTGATATACGTGTAATATTATTAGTATTATATTAACAATGTAATTAATAGTATGGTAGGTAAGGTAGACCAATAGTCACAATTAATAGTATGGTAGGTAAGGAAAACCAATAGTCACAATTAATAGTATGGTAGGCAAGGTAGATCAGTAGTCACAAATTTTTTGTATAAATAGATGTATTCTTGTACAAATTATATATGAAAAAGACTTTATAATTTCATCATGGTATCAGAGCCTCGCTGCCATTAGAGGCGAGTTTTCCTCCCTCCGCAGCAGTAGGTTTTAGTTTTTTACTTTCCCATTTTCTTTTTTTTTTTCCGTTACTGTTCGTTCCTTTTCTCTTTTTTTTTTTTTTCTAAAGGAGGTCGAGTTTCCTCCCTCCATTTTTTGTCACCGCCGCTACAAGGAGGAGGAGCATCCCCCGATCGGCCTATCCCAGAAGTCCGACCGCCATCAGAGGCCGCGCGTGGGCTCACGCGCCGATTGTTCTTCTGCGGAATTCCTCACGCGCCGGCGCATGAGGGCGCGTGGGAGGTCCGAGCCACCTCCGACGAGTGGCGTTCGGCTCGACAGCCCAAATCCGGCCTTTTCCCTTCCGTTTTTCCTCCGACACGACTACTGTTCCGACGACTACTGTTCCGACGTGCACTATTCCGACGTGCACTATTCCAACGAGATCTATTTTTGGATTGTTCTGGTATCTCCTTTTCTTTCAATATGGAAAGTGATAAGAAAATTATAGCTATTAGTACTGATAATCCTTCACTGCAAATTAGTCCTATCAAGCTTGATGGAAATAATTATCTTGCCTGGTCACGGTCTTGTTTATTGTTTATCAAAGCTAGAGGAATGCAGGATTATATTACCGGTACTAAAGTCAAACCAGCAACAACTGATCCAACATTCAACCAGTGGGATTCTGAAAATTCGCTGGTAATGTCATGGCTTATCAATTCCATGCAGCCCCAAATTTCAAGGACATACTTATTGCTTGACACAGCAGCAAAAATATGGAATTCTGTTACTCTCACCTATTCACAAGTGGGAAATGATGCCCAGATTTATGAGATTCGAAACAAAGTCCATGGTTTGAAGCAAGGAGAGATGACAATCTCGCAGTATTTTTCTGAGTTGAATGGCCTGTGGCAAGAGCTTGACTATTATCAAGATTTTCAGGTTGATTGTACTGAAGATGCAGTCAAATTTCAGAAACTGCTTGCAAAAGAAAGGGTCTATGATTTCTTGGCCGGACTGAACAATGAATTTGATCAGATTAGAGTTCATGTTCTGGGTAAGACCCCTTTTCCTTCTCTTGAGGAAGCATATTCCTATGTTCAGCAGGAAGAGAGCAGACGCAATACCATGCTCTATATCCCACAAGTTGAAAAATCTGGTTTAGTAGCAGCTAGTGATTCATCTGAGCAGCTGAAAACCCAAAGTTCTAATAAGGATCATTTGCGATGTGATTATTGTGGAAGACCACGTCATACCAAAGAGACTTGCTGGAAATTACATGGACGCCCAACGAGAGGTCGTGGAGGCAAACGAGTTAATTCTACTCGGGCAAATTTGTCTGAAACTATAACAACTCCTGAGATGACTCCCTCTGACTTCTTTTCTCCTGATGAGATTCAGTATCTTAAGCGTCTGATGTCTCATAAAGAATCTTCCTCCGGTGCCAAATCCAACTTTGTGCAGTCAGGTAATGCTTTTTCTGCTACCCTTGATACTAATCATTGGATTATTGATTCTGGTGCGAATAGACACATGACGGGCTCCTCAAAAAATCTTCTTGAATACTCACCATGTTTAAATAAGGACAATGTCCGAATAGCCGATGGCTCTTTTACTCCAGTTTCTGGAACAGGTTCTGTTTTCTGTACTCCCCATATCAAACTATCCTCTGTGCTTCATGTCCCTCAATTTCCTGTCAATCTGTTATCTGTCAGTACACTTACAAAAAATCTCAACTGTAAAATTGAGTTTTTTCCTGATCATTGTGTCTTTCAGGATCTTCAAACAGGGAAGAGGATTGGCAGTGGTAGATTGCACGATGGCTTATATATGTTGGATGAAAGTCAAGGATCTAGTCTCCAACAGGTTTTTTATGGGGAAAATAAAGATGTTAATCAAGAAATCTTGCAATGGCATAGGCGTTTGGGACATCCCTCCTTTTTTGTGTTAAGTAAATTATTTCCTAGTTTGTTTTCAAAGACTCAGTTTGATTCATTAGTTTGTGATCCTTGCGAATATGCAAAACATTCTCGAAACTCTTATCCTTTGATTAATAATAAAAGCCAGTTTCCTTTCATGACTATTCATTCTGATGTTTGGGGTCCTACTCAGACTACTTCCTTGTCTGGTAATCGATGGTTTGTCACTTTTATTGATTGTTGCACCAGGATGACTTGGGTCTATTTACTTAAGGCTAAGAGTGATGTGTTTTCTTGCTTTCAGTCTTTTCATAAGATGGTTTGCACCCAATTTGATGCTAAAATAAAAATTCTTAGGACTGATAATGGCACTGAATACATGAATGAAAGATTTGATTCTTATTTAAGGTCACATGGGATAATTCATCAAACTAGTTGTCCCTATACAAGTGCACAGAATGGGGTAGCTGAGAGGAAGAATCGGCATCTTTTGGAAGTTGCTAGATCTCTTATGTTTACCATGAATCTTCCTAAGCCTTACTGGGGCAATGCAATTCTAGTTGCTGCATATCTAATCAACCGAATGCCTCTTAGAGTCCTTAACTACAAGAGTCCTTTAGAAATCTTAACAGGACATAACACATACACTGTCCCTCCAAAGGTTTTTGGATGTGTTTGTTTTGTTCATACTAAGGATGCTGGGAAACTAGATCCAAGAGCCCTTAAGTGTGTGTTTATTGGGTACTCGCCGACACAAAAAGGTTACAGATGCTACCACCCTCCATCTAGGAAGTATTTTGTGAGTATGGATGTTACTTTCAGAGAAACTGAACCTTACTACAATCCAACTCCATCATCTCTTCAGGGGGGAGATTAGGAGGAGAGAATAATGCAAAAGCAAAGGAAGAGATGATACCTAGTACTGTGACCCTCATTGATCTTACCCCAAGAACAAGTGATGATCAGAAGGAGACTATAATCCAGGGGGAGAAAATTGGACGTTTGGATAAACCTGATTTGAAGAGGTACTCAAGGAGAAACAAAGACACAACAGAAGAAGTCATCGTGCAACCTATCTCCGCTGCCAAGAATCATCCTCTTCTGGTGAGTTATTTTTTGATGATTTAGATAAACCTATTTCTCAAAGAAAAGGTGTTAGAGCCTGTACTAAACATCCCATTTCTAATTTTGTTTCCTATGATTCTTTATCTCCTACCTATAGAGGTTTTGCCTTGTCCATTTCGTCTGTGTCTATTCCACAGGATTGGAAGGAAGCACTCAATGATCCAAAATGGAAGGGAGCAATGATTGAAGAAATGAAAGCCTTGACTAAGAATGAGACTTGGGAGCTTGTTACCTCTCCACCTGGAAAGAAACTGGTAGGCTGCAAATGGGTGTTTACTGTAAAACACAAAGCTGATGGATCAATTGATAGGTTCAAAGCTAGATTGGTGGCTAAAGGATTCACTCAAACGTATGGGGTAGACTACCAGGAAACTTTTGCTCCAGTAGCAAAAATGAACACAATCAGAATCTTGTTATCATGTGCAGCCAATCTTGATTGGGATTTACAGCAGTTTGATGTGAAAAATGCCTTTTTACATGGAGATTTAGAAGAAGAAGTGTATATGGAGATCCCACCTGGATTTGATACTGAAACAACACATGGGAAAGTATGCAGACTGAAAAAGGCATTATATGGATTAAAGCAATCTCCTAGAGCATGGTTCGACAGATTCAGCAAAGCTATGACTTCTTTCGGCTATCAACAGAGCAATGCAGATCATACTCTATTTATTAAACATAACAAGGGTAAAATTACTATTCTCATAGTTTATGTTGATGATATAGTATTGACAGGAGATGATGAAAAGGAGATAGCTCGATTGAAGAAACTTTTGGCCCAGGAATTTGAAATTAAGGATCTGGGAAAACTGCAATATTTCTTAGGAATTGAAGTTGCCAGATCAAAGAAAGGTATCTTCATTTCTCAGAGAAAATATATTCTGGATCTCCTGGAAGAAACTGGCATGTTAGGTTGTAAGCCAGCTGAATCTCCTATTGAAAACAACCATAAGCTACAAGTTGGAATTGGTGATGCAGTTGATTTAGGGAGATATCAGAGATTGGTAGGAAGACTAATATATCTCTCTCATACTAGACCCGACATTGCATATGCAGTCAGTCTAGTGAGTCAATTTATGCATGATCCACGAGAATCACACATGCAAGCAGTATTTCGCATCTTGAGATATCTGAAGTCTGCTCCCGGAAAAGGACTACTATTTGCCAAACATGGTCACCTTCAGATAGAATGCTTCACAGATGCAGATTGGGCTGGATCTCCAAGTGATAGAAGATCCACCACTGGCTACTGTACTTTTGTAGGAGGAAATCTAGTAACATGGAGGAGCAAGAAACAAAATGTAGTTGCTCGATCAAGTGCTGAAGCAGAATACAGAGCTATGGCTCAAGGGGTTTGTGAGCTTCTGTGGGTACAGAAGATATTAGAAGAATTAAGTCTATCAAGCAAAGATACACTGTCCTTGTATTGTGACAATAAAGCTGCTATTAATATAGCACAAAATCCAGTTCAACATGATAGAACCAAGCACATAGAGATTGATCGACACTTCATCAAAGAAAAATTGAATAATGGTGCCTTGAATTTACATCATGTGACATCTGATAAGCAACTGGCTGATGTATTTACTAAAGGGTTGTGTCACAGGACCTATCATACTTTAGTTTGCAAGTTGGGCATGTGTGATATCTATGCTCCAACTTGAGGGGGAGTGTTGATATACGTGTAATATTATTAGTATTATATTAACAATGTAATTAATAGTATGGTAGGTAAGGTAGACCAATAGTTACAATTAGTATGGTAGGTAAGGAAAACCAATAGTCACAATTAATAGTATGGTAGGCAAGGTAGATCAGTAGTCACAAATTTTTTGTATAAATAGATGTATTCTTGTACAAATTATATATGAAAAATACTTTATAATTTCATCAAATCCAAACACTACCACTTTGACTTCCCCTTTCAACCACTTCACATGACTCTATCCTACCAAATGCTAGATTCAACCACTAACCACCAGCAAACTCACTTACCCACGACAACAACTCCGATTAAACTTGAATCCAAGCAACATCCACAAACCGAAACAACTATGTATGATAAACCCAAGCTAAACACAAAATCCCCTACACAACCTTCATCATCACATTGCCACCCAAACCCAAACAGCAAATCAACAACCCCCGCTACCTTCATCAGTAAACCCACAATCGCAAAATCCAACACCAAAATAAAACCCATTTCGAATGCCACCCACGACAACGACTCCGACTCCGACTCCGACTACGTCACTATCGACTTTTTTTTTTTTATTGTTACCGTAATATTGGATTTTAAGTTGACTGCAATATGCAGAGGCTTTTATGTTTTATTTGGTCTTCTTTATTAAATTGAATGTGGGTCAGAGTCATCATGGGTGGTGAGTTCGTTGTTCGTTGGAGTTCAGTTTGGTTTATAAAAGGAGTCTTAATTGCTGCACAAAAAAACTCATCTTACTATGAATGTTTTCTAGAACATGGAAGGTAAAAAATCAAAATTTTTAAATTTTAAATGGTCTGCAACACAACTTTCAATTAAATTAGATGTTCAAGATACAAATTAAATGACAATTACTTTTAGCATGTGATTGTTAATATCCTTATGAGCATTAGAAAAATCAAAGCTTTAGTAAAAAATGGAGCTTTGAAACTCAGTGATGGCAGATGTAAGGAGGTTGGAGAAAATGGGCATGTAGGTATATGTGCCAGGAGAGAGAAAAGTAAAAAAGAAAAAAGAAAAAAAAATTCACAATCATGAAATATTTTATAATATAAAAAATAAATATGCTGATATGGAAAAAAGAAAATATTTTCTTAAATTAAATTTTTTGCCATGTCAGCATATTGTTAGAGTTTTGGTTGAAATCCTGCTAAAAATACCATGGCTAAAAGATTTAGAAAGTTTAAGTATTTTTGTGAAATGAAATTTTTTTTAGGTACAAAACTGTTAAATCAAGAAAGTTCAGGTACCATCAGTGAAATTAACTCGTTAATTCTACATGTCGTAAACATTCTTCCCATGTTTTAATGTTTTTTTAATGATAACCCTTAACGAAGTCAATAAAGTCCTATTTACTACTTCAGTTTGACCATTAGACTGGATGAGAAGTAGTAGAAAACAATAACTTAGGTCCTAACTTACACCACAAGGTCTTCTAGAAGTAACTTAAGAACTTAACATCTCTATCTGAAACAATAGTTCTAGGCATACTATATAATCTTACAACCTCTTTAAAGAACAAATCAACATCATGAGAACCATTATCAGTTTTGTGGCATGGAATAAAATGTGCCATCTTTGAAAACCTATCCACAACCACAAAAATAGAATCCTTATCATTTTTTCTCCTAGGTAGACCTAACACAAAGTCCATGGAAATATCTATCCAAGGTTCACTAGGAATAGGTAATGGTGTGTACAAGCCATGAGGTTGTACTCAGGATTTAGCTTGCCTACAGGTAATACATCTCCTACAAATTCTCTCAACATCCCTCTTCAAATCCCCAAAGTTTTAACTACTCCAAATCATCCTATTAATCCTTCACCATGAGACTCCTTCACCAACAATTCTCTAATAGAACAATTAGGAATGCACAATTTATTTTCCCTAAATAGATAACCATGATGCCTAAAGGATTTACCGATAGTAGCTGTTCCACAACATGCATAATGCTTAATAAAATCTTGGTCTAGAGAATACAATTCCTTATTATGCTCAAAACCGAGTAATTTAACTTCAAGAGTTGAGATTAGCACATACCCATGTGAAAGTGCATCGGCAATGATGTTTTCCTTACCCTGGTTATAACGGATGACATAAGGAAATGTCTCTATAAATTCCCACCCATTGTGCATGCCTTTTGTTCAACTTGTGTTGGCCCTTCAAGTGCTTCGATGACATATGGTTGGTATGAACTACAAACTCCTTAGGCCACAGGTAGTGTTGCCACGTCTCCAAAGCCTTAACCAATGCATCCATCTTCTTGTCTTAAGTGGGGTATGTCAAGGTTGCTCCACTGAGCTTTTTACTAAAGTATGCAATTGGTCTTCCTTCTTGCATCAGAACAGCTCCAATCCCTAAACCTAAAGCGTCACATTCAATTTCAAAAGTTTTTGAGAAGTTAGGTAAAGCAAGTAAAGAAGCATGAGTTAGTTTGTCCTTAATCAGTTGGAATACCTTTTTTTGTTCCTCTCTCCACTTAAACCCAACATTCTTCTTGATGACTTCGGTCAAAAAGGTGTGGCTATGCTATTAAAGTTCTTCACAAACCGCCTATAAAAACTTGCAATTCCATGGAAGCTTTGCACATTACTTACACTGGTTAGACTTGGTCATTCTTGAATTGCAAGAACCTTCTCTTCATCAATCCGTATTCCCTGTGCACTAACCACAAAACCAAGAAACACAAGCTTATCTATGCAAAATGTGCAGTTCTTAAGGTTAGCAAATAATCTTTCCTTTTAAAGTACATCCAAAACAGATCTCAAATGGTTTAAATGTCATCTAAGTTGGTGCTATAAATGAGTTATCATCAAAGCAGATAACTACAACTTTTCCAATGAAAGCATGCAAAATATAGTTCATTAAAAGCATCAAAATATTAGGTGCATTGGTTAATTCAAAAGGCATAACCAACCACTCATATAAATCATATTTTGTTTTAAATGTAGTTTTCCATTCATCTCCTTCTTTATCCTAATATGATGATATCTACTTTTCAAATCAATTTTTTGAAAATACACTAATTGATACAATTCATCTAGCATGTCATCTAAGTGAGGAATGGGATGACGATACTTTACCGTTATGTTGTTGATGGCTCGACAATCAATACACCTTCTCCACGACCTATCCTTCTTAGGCACCAAAATCACTGGTACAGTGCATGGACTCATGCTTTACCTCACGTGCCCTTTATCCATCAACTCATTAACCTGCCTTTGGAGTTCCTTTGTCTCCTCTGGATTACTCCTATAAGCTAGTTGGTTTGGAATGGTTGCATCGGGTACAAAATCTATTTGATGCTCAATCCCTTGTATTGGAGATAATCCTTTTGGGATTTCTTCAGGGAACACATCCTCAAATTCTTGCAAAATAGAGACGACAGAACTAGGCAGAGAGTCAAGAAATTTGTTATTATTCAATTATGTTTCTTTGTAAATCAACATCAGCATAGGTTGATTCAAAACTAATGCTCTCCTCACCGTACTCATTCTTGCCACGCAACTCTCCTTTTATAAGGCCGCAGTCTCCTTTTCTATCACCACTAAAGCCGAGCCTCTTTCGACTTGGCTACTGTCACTCTTTCTAGCCTTCCCTTCTTTTTCATTTTGATTTTTAACCTTTTTTTCTTTTTCTCTCTCTCTTTCTCTTGCTCTCTTAGTCTCTCTTTTTTTCACTCACCTTTTGTTTTTCAAAAGACTATTGAAGCTGCATTTGATCCTCATACATTTACCAAGGGGTTAAAGGTGCAAGAGTATGATTCTTGTCATTGTGAACAAGTGAATACTTGTTTGTGAAGCCATTATGAATCACCTTCATGTCAAATTACCATGGCCTTCCTAACAACACATGAAAAGCTTGCATACTACATCACATAACACCTTATCCTCATACCTCCCGATGTGAAATGCAATCATAGCTTGTTTGTTCACTTTGGTCTCACCACTATTATTCAACCATTGCAACTTGTATGGACTGGGGTGCTTAGTGGTCTTGAGCCTTAATTTTTCCACAAGAAAAGTGCTAACAACATTAGTGCAACTACTCCTATCAATAATCATACTACATACCTTGTCATCGACGTAGTATTTATTATGAAAGATATTTTCCCGTTGCACTTTAGTTTCCTCTTTCACTTGCGTACCTAAGGCTCATTTCACAAATGCCATTAACCTCTCCATCGGAACTTCATCACTAGCATCTTCCAATGGTGGCATCTCTTTGTTCTCAGTGTTTGACCCTGTCTCATATTCACTATCTTCATATGATCATAACATGTTTGTTTGGACATTGGTTTGCCATGCGACCCTTCACTGGCATTTGAAACACTTAATGCCACGATTTCTAAGAGTAGAAGAATCAGATTTACGTTGATTCTCGTGACTGGCCACATCATGTTTCTGTTTCTCCTCATTTTTCCAATGATTCGACTTCCAAAAGGATGAACTCGAACCAGGTATAAAACATGTAGCACTACTACCCTTCTTCTTGAGTTGGTTCTTAATCTTAATTGCTATGTGAACCGTATCCTCCAACTCCACCACATTTTGAATCTCCCTATTTAAACTAGCAAAAAAATCTTGCCATCGTAGCCTCACGGTCCTCTTCAGCATTTGCCTCGATCATCGCAACCTCTGTCTCCTTATAGTACTCCTCCACACTTCTATTGCCTTGTCTAAGGGTCTGCAATTTATTGTACAATTCCTTGTAAAAATATGTGGTACAAAACGTTTTCTCATCACCCTCTTCATCTCCTCTCAAGTTTCTATTAGTGGCTTCCTATCCTTTCTCCTATTCAACACTAGCTGGTCTCACCAAACGATGACATAATCTGAAAATTCAATGATAGCTAGTTTTGACTTTCTTAGCTTCAGAGTAATTATGACAATCAAAGATTAACTCACTTTTTTTCCCCACTCAAGATACGCCTCAGGGCCAGTCTTTCCGTAGAAAGATGGAATCTTCAATTTTTATACTACCTAAATAATCATTTTCCCGATTCCTAGCTCCTTTAAATCTACCTCCATACTTTCTATTGCTATCAACAGAACCCCGATCTAAATCTTCTTTAATTCCAAACTTTTCATATTCTTCTTCTTCTATCCTCACTCCTCTCTTAGGAAATCTCTCTCTTCTACGTCCTGGAAGAACACTTCTTGAATGCTCCAAATTCTGTTCTACTTTCTCATGAAGTTGTTCCATCTCCTCTTTAAGCATCCGTTTCATCTCCGTCATCAAAACATCCAAAACCAACTTCGGATCAAATCCTCCCTTTACGCCTCTAGATGCACTTTTGTCTTACATTTTGCTACAAAAACAAGGTTAGTAATAATAAAACAAAGAAAAACCTCACAAATAACTCCCTTACGTGTTTCCATTCAAGGATGATTCGCTTAAATCTCTCGTGTTTTTCACACAAAAGATATCTGATTTTTCCTAAATTTAATCTCCCTTGCGATTCTTTTAGAACTAATCAAACAAATGAAGGTCTTTCCACATAAATCAATCAAACCTTATCAATGGATCTATCGGAACTACTCAAATAAAGCAACTCCTTGGAACTTTTCGGAACAAAGCAAATCTTTTCAAAAATCCAATCAATTGATACTTTTTTTTTTGGGCATGAATTTCTTTCTTTCTTTTGTTTTTTTAATCAACTAATATGAGCTAACACAAGAATCGATAACAAATCCATCAAGAATAAAGAACACAACGAAACCTAAGAAGGAAAAAGGATAAAGAATCTCAAGAACCCTAAAAGACACAATCTTTTTTTTTTTTTTTTTTTTTGTGATAACGAAAAGGATAAGCGAACTTTAAACAAACTGGGCTCTGATACCAAACTGATACGAATCCCGCTAACCTGTTACGAAACTCGGTACCTAAATCTGGCTATTGATCCCAAGATCGTTCAAAATCGGATGGAAACCGCAACCCATTGCTTATATGTAAGCAAGAACCTTAGTATAGTATAGCCGCCACAACTGGTGATGGAGATCCGATTGATAAGCGGAAGATTAAATGCCATGGATTAACCGATAAGTTCAAGAAAAGTTCATTCAAGAACCAAAGAGAAATGCTCTTAATTTTTATTTCAAGTAATGTATGTCAAATACAAAGCAAAGGACTACTTATGATAGTACAAAGGAATGCCAAAGAACATAAAACAATTGTGTTGTCAAATAACATAAGTTGGTGGCCTTTTGAATCAACATAGGCGGCCTTTAAAGAAAAGCAAGAAAACACGATACTGGAACACTGTACACTTCCAAGGCTGTTGTAAGGCCGGCGGCATAGATGGAGTAAGTTGGCGGCGTTGGGCTGGCAGATAGGGCTATTCGTCCAATTTGTCATCTAGGTTCATTCCTGAGTTAACTTTGAGCACGTTGATTAGTTTGAGCTCATTTTTGGTGGTGTGCACATGGATCTCCTCCTTTTGAACCTCTTGGATCAATTCATTGAGTGCATCCTTGAATTTTTTAGCTCAAGTTCTTGTAATCAGTTCAGTCAGCAACTCAAGTAGATCTATTCTCCATCTTCTAGTCATGCCTTCATCAGGTGTTCTCCTCATCTCTTTAAAACTTAAAAGGGCAGATTGTGATGTTCTAGTCCAGAAAATCACCACTAAATTTGATTCCTGGAGTAGCGAGTTTTTCTCTTACGCAAGCCATCTTCAACTTATAAAGTCAATTATTTTCTCAATGCAAGTTTATTAGGCATCAATCTACACTCCCTAAGAAGGTGGTTAAAATTGTGGAACAACTTATGAGGAATTTTCTTTGAAGTGGTAATCCCAATGTATCCTCTAAAGCTAAAGTAAAATGGGATGTTGTTTGTTCTCCCTTAGTTGAAGGTGGTCTTGGTTTTCATAAGTTACAGATATGGAACAAGGCGGCACATCTGAAACACATTTAGCATTTATGTAAGGATGGCTTTTGTGGCATCTGGGTAGATTGGGATTTACTCCATTTTTCTCAAAGGAAGAAATTTTTGGTCTATTAAATGCCCTTTTGCTTGTTCATGGTCTTGGAGGAAACTCCTCAAGTTACGAGCTTCTTGTTGCCTTTTCTTTTACTGAAAAGTTGGGGATGGGTTGTCCATCTCTTTATGGTCGGACTTCTGGCTTCCACAAGGACCTCTTGACTTGAACTACAGGTCTAGGGAAATCTCCTCTTCTCGGCTTCCAGTATCAGCTAGATTGTGTTCCTTAATAGAGAACAATACGTGGGTCTTCCCATATGTGCTCTTTTGGGAATATTTTCAGATATCCCATCATATCTCACCAAATTCCATGGCCACCGATATGTTGATTTGGCGCCCATCTTCTTTAGGCATTTTTTCCATCAGGAGTGCCTATAATGCACTTCGGATGGTTGGTCCAAGGGTCTCTTGGTCTAAGTTCGATTGGTTAAGGAAAACTATGCCTAGACACTGCCTCATTCTTTGATTGGCCGACAATGGTAAATTATACACATTGGATAAGCTGAATCTTTGGGAAATTACCTCTCATGTGACTTGCTTCTTATCTAATTCATAACCCAGATCTCAATTGCACCTCTTCTTTCAATACCAGTACTCCAGTAGCAATTGGTCTTTGATAATGTCGGTTCTCGACTGTTCTTCCTCCTATAGTTCTTCGCAAGGCACTATTGATTTTGTCACAGCTCCAATTAAAATGCCCCTAAATAGAAGACAGCTTTTGTAGCAACAATATATTGCATATGGTATGCACGCAACTCGTCCTGTTTAGGGGACATATACCTATTAGTTCCTTTCTAGTTAGGAATATCATGAATTATATAAATATCTATATTTAAGGATGATCTAGTTTGCTTGATTTTAGCTTGACAGGTTTTGTCCTAGTTTCTCTTGTATATTTTTTTTGAGCTCCAGTCCTGCTTTGGTTGTTTTATTCTTTCATTATTAATGAATTTTTTAATTAAAAAAAAAAATCCCATATTTCTTATACAATACAATCCACAGAAATTGCACTAATCCTTTGGTTGCACCCTCTTGTACAAGGTAGCTAAATGTAAATTTCCATCATATTCTATTGAGAAGGACTTGAAGTGAGACATGAGCTGCTGCACAATTGATTATATATTAAACTAAGCACAAGAGTTCGTGAGTAAGAAGGGGCAGAAAAAGGCAAAGATAAAGCTACAATCGGTTGAGCTAATAAATAAAAGCTATACAAACGCATGCATGCAGTATTAAGCAACGTACAAGAAGAATGAAGCTGATCAGGTGTTGATACTTTAGTGGATGTGTGTTAACAACATTATCAAAAGAATAACCTTGTTTCTTGCCAATTGCAGATAAGAAAATTTTGCTATGGCTCTTCTAGGAAGGTGATTGATGATTTGAATTGTCATAAAGTGATATATGTAAATGTGGTTCTTGCCTGGTAGGGAAGTGACTGAAGTGGATGTAACAGTAAAATAAGGAAATAATCTATAAAACATTTTACCCTGAATGGTATCTTAAAAACATTTATCAGAAAGTAAGGTTTAAAATTTAATTGTTAAGACCATTGATGTCAAATAATTTTTGCATTTTGTTTTCTAAACTCATAGTTAAGGCCCTCACTTTGTTCTGCTCTTTCTGCAATGATGTTTGCTGGATAAATAGGTTATAGTAAAATAAAGTCACATTCTGTTTTTTCATTAAAGTGCAAAACTGGTTGATATGCATCATCTGAAAGTATAATTTGTTATCTGAAATAGAATGCACATAACGTCTAACGATTGTATATTTCCTGGACAAAGGTCTACATTATTATCCTGGATAGTATGCACATGTTAAGCATACGATCCAAAATGTTTGGAGGAAATTAACAGGCATATCTGGAATTCATTTTGAAGCTATAATTTTTTTTTTTTTTTTTTTAAAATACACATAAGTAGAGGAACTCACAAGATGGAATGCTGGTTGTCTTGTATGAGAAAAATTATGAAGTGTGGACATTGGAAATGTGACTTATTTGTATTATATCTGAAGTTGGTCCAGTTAGGAAAGGGAGGTACCATCTCAAGACATGGATGAAGAATTGAAGATTTATAAGGCCCTTTTGTTTTATCAAAAGAGGGGTAAAAGAAGAGCCTGAGCACTAAGCTGAAAGGAATACAATCCGGCAATTTTGCTAAAACTGCCATACTTAGGGAGTAAATGATGTCCTCTCTTAATTGTTGGAGGATTTAGATTGGAAGCTTGAATGGTACTGATATATTTAAGTTCAATGGCATAGAGTGATCCATCAGATGATACTAGTTAATTTATAAAAGTTAATTCTTGTTGTTATTGAATTCTGGCTGCCTTTGTAAAACACGTCAAATAGCCTATGGATAGGAGTCTATAACTTGTAGTTCTGTTAATTGCAATGGGCAGTTTTCCTCCTTTACAGGTGTTCATTGTCTACATTTTCTATCGTGAGCCATCAACTGCCACCCACTTGTAACTTCTATGTGGGAGCCTCCATAACCATTTGTTGGTAATTCCATTTGGTGTGTAAATGAGTCAAACCTATTTGGAAGTTATTTTAGTTTGACTCAATTACACATGAGTCAAGTTTGAGTTTGAGTTTAAGTTACTTAAGTAGTTTATTGAGTTAAAGCATGAACTTCATGGTATTTGGCTTGACGAACTTGAAGCCTAATTGAGCCTAAGTTGAGTTAGGAGTGATTTGAGCTTGAGTCAGGTTTGGGCATCATTGAAATATTTTCAAAATTAAGATGGGTTTAATAGAGTCAAGCTCGAACTCAATTCAGCTTAATCAAGCTCTAGTCTAGTTCAACTTTTGAATTTTTGAGTGGAGCATGAGCTTAATATGGTTTTGTCTCGGCTCTACTCTTTTGCACCCATAAGCCACACAATCAGCATACATTGTGGTCTCAATTCTTATTCCATCCGAGCCAGATCACCCTTTTTTCCCCCTTTGGATAACAGAGGAGCATGGTTGTACTAGGATCAGCTACCTCCAATAACATGGACTAATCCATAAAACTCATGTACTGGTTAAGTACAACTTGCAATATGTAGGTAATGCCAAGCAATGACCTTGGAAAGATTGAACCGAGGAGATAAAAAGAAATCTGTTAGATCAATCATTTTAACTCTTTTTTTTTTGGGTAAAGAACTATTTTTACTCTTAGTAAAGCCTTAAGTGTATGATTGTTCTAATGAACTTCCATGGAATCAATTTTGGAAGATTTTCAAGGAGATGTCTTATGAAGATTGGAGCATGTTCAAATTTCATCCGGTTCTTTCAACACCAAGCCCTTTTTTAGGGCCACCTATATAAGACCTGTTTAGATTTGGTTTTTATTTTATTTTATTTTTTAATTATATAATTATGACGGTGGTAGTTATTGAGGTATAAAAAGTGGGATGTGAAAATTCATGTATTTTCAAGAGAATACTTTTAATAAATTTTATACATCAAGAAAGGAAAATATTAATTGGTATTTTTGTTAAAACGAGTAAAGGGTAAATAAGTCTAATTTTGTAAGGGTTTGTTGGGTATTTAATTTTGGAAGAGGAATATACGCATACACGCTCTTCAACTTATTGGCCTTTTTTTCCTTGTCAAATGCGTTTACTTGAGTGTTCGCCAAAAAATACCAAATGGACAAAAACATGAATTAAATGGACCCATGATACAAGAATAATTTAACTAGTTAAGGTCTTTTATAATTGGTGTGTTTGGAGTAGGCGGATTAATTAGGGTGTAGCCCCTTCAATGCCAAGAGAATAGAAAAACTGGAGCATTCTAGTGTAATTGACTGTTAATAATGTGAGCTACTGAAAGCTGCTAGTGTGGCTAGGATGTCTTCTTAAGCTTCTGCACACTCTTTATGAACTGTTTGCATTTTTATATGGTCAAACTCTGTTAATTTGGTTCATTAGAATAGTATAAATTTGGAGAAAGAATAGTTATTCCTTTGTTTATTTTGTTGTATGATTTAGGCGTTGTTGAACTGAAACTTATACTTTTAAGGATTAGTAATTTCTTAAAAATATGAAATGAACAAATTCCCTATCCATTTCATATCACATAGTATGGACGATTTTTTCCTTTAGGACACTTGCTAAAAGTAATTACTTAAATAACGTTTAATTAAAATTAATTTTTGAAATACAGTTTTAAAATTGCATGTGTTAAACAGGATTTGTGAACAATATATTTGGGTCTTGTATCATGTATTATATATGTAATATATACACGCATGTCCGTCTTGTAAATGGGATATACATGCATATCCCATCTTATAGATGCGATTTTGCTTTGGTACACAAACTTTATATCTCATTTTATACACGTGATATGTGTAAAAAATTTTATATCCCATCTTATAGACGCAATTTTGCAATAGCTCTTAGTAATCATTTTTCTTTGACTTATATTTTGGTAATTTCTTTTTATGAGTGTTGTAGACATGTTTAACCTAGTATAGAGTCTATAGACATTGCATATGGTATTAAGTTTTTGCAAAACAAATAAGGAAATAGTTATTTCATATTAATAAAGACATAATGACAATTTTATTCTAGAGAACCAAACTCGACGTATAAGTATATGCTCTGTTGCCAAGTAGGGAGATAAATAATGAGTCCTTAAGTCAAATTGCTTTGAGAAAACAAATGTCATACAGGGTTTGCAAAATTTTCTTTGGAATATCATTATATTATCGCGTTTGGCAGTAAAATCTATATTATTAAATTTTTTATCTTGTTAATTCTGCACCTACGGGTTTCTAGATACCCAATGTCTGGGTGCCCTGTTGAACATTTTTCAGTGAGTATGCTAAAATCTTGTAGGTTAGATATCTTGATCGAGAAGCCTCAGTTACTCAGTGTTCTTACCTGATAGTTAAATAGTATGTCAGAAAATGAAAAATCAGACATGTTTGCGCTTTATCTTGATATTTTAGAATGGAAAGAGCACATTATGTTTGTCTGTTACATGATGCTAAATATTATCTTAGCAGCATTTCTAAATTATCAATATCTATGCTATTTTCAGGAGTACATTGACATTGATTTCATATTGGTATGCAGCTTCTATGGAGAACAAAATATCATGTGCTGGAAGTCGAGACAGCTCATCTATGCAACAACTATCTTCAGATGCAGTCATTGAGGTGCTTTTTTTGAAATAGCTATGATTCATAATTATATTGTATGTCTTTTGGTAGTTGATGCTGCTATTGACACGTTGGTGATAAAACAGGTTAGCATTGAGATTCCTTTTGCATTCCGAGCATTTCCAGTTCAAGCAATTGAATCAACTGGTGCTCAAGTCCTTGATCAAATACTGAGGATTATGCTGCCACGCTTTATGGCACAGGTCTGCCTTTATTATAATTTGATGTTGGACCTATGAGAACAACTTGGACACGATTGTCTTATTTGACTCCACAATGTACCTTGCGCAGCTTGTAAAAGACTACCAAGCATGGGCTTCTGGTGATACCTCAAGACAACCTCTGGGAACAGGTAAAATCTGAGCAGGAAAAGGTTGGTTTGATTATCATTTTCACTCGTGCTTTGTTCTGGCTGCAAAAGTCCATCGAGTCACATTCATGCTAGGCTAATCTGGCTCTCTCCATAAGGGTGCATAACCAAGAGATAAGGGTGTTAGAAGGTGAAGCAACTGTAGTTCGTCTGTTATTTTCCATTTTGTAGCATGTAGAGTTGTATTCTTTAAATCTAAATACAATCTCAACAATTGTCACCACACTGAAAAACATCAAATGAGTTGGGTACTGTTTCGAGGGCTCTTTCCTAGGACTTTTAGTTGCTTAACAGCATTGTGAATACGAGACTGCTCTATTCATTGCTATAAATTTTGCAACTATATGCTTGTTTTATGTTTGCACGATACGGCCATGAGGCTTCAAGTTGTGAGATATGTACTGATACGATTATGGAAACAAATTTGCACAAGTTGTCATACTTAAATTATTTGGTATAGTACCCTTGTGAAAACGCAAGTGACAGATGCTTTTGTGGTGATGTTTTCATGGAGAAAACATACGACATGCATGCACCTATAAGAAAATGGGATGCAATTTTTGTTAAAAATAAAAGAATAATAAAAAACTGTCATAAAGTAGAAAGGGCGCATGCCTTGTGTGTGTGTTTTTTTTTTTTTTCCCACAAAATGCAATAAAAATGTTGTTGCACTATAGTCTTGTGTTTACTTTGTAGAATGGTGCCTGGAGACGGAAAATGAGAGAGAAAACAAGTCTTTTGATTGATGGAAGTAGAAATTATTGGCCAAAGTTGTCAAATGGCAACTTAAAATTGGGTCTTAACCAGGTAAACCAATTATCTTGAGTGTAGTTATCACATACCACAAATGAACAATGTTATCACATATCATAATATGGTAAACTTATATAATGCACCACTATGAATAAAGTTCGTACCCAAATCACTTACCATAGAAGGATGTATTTACTACAATGTGACGAACATACTAGTTACAACAATAGAATGAACATATCACAATATGATGCACTTACCACATTGCAACAAACCTATAACTTACCACAATCGAACACACTTACGACAATTTGACGAATTTACCATTGTAGAGAAGTTTGTTACGGAAATCGCTTACTACAATACAATGCTCCATAATCGAATAAACTTATCATAATGTGATGAAATTATGACTATGGAAAGATTGGTATCGAAACCATTTATCACAACGCAACAAACCTACCACTCACTAAAAATGGATGAATTTACTTTAATGCGACAAACTTACAACTATGAATAAGGTGTATAGAATCTACTTATCACATTACGATTCACTAATCACTATGTGACAAAACTACTACTTATCATAATTGAACGCACTTATCAAAATCCTGCAAACTTACGATTATGAAAATGTTGGTATAAAAACTACTTCAAGCAATACAATGCATGTATCCCAATACAAAAAATCTATCATCTACCATAATCGAAGAAGTTACCACAACGTGATGCATTTACTACGGAAAAGTTGGTACAAAAACCTCTTACCACAATACAACGTAGTTACTATAATGCAACAAACATACCACTTATCGTAATTCAACATACTTACCACCTAAACTACTTTACATTATAAGCTTAAGAAGCCCTCATTCATCGACTTGTTGGTAAGGTACGGATTGATAGAGAAGTGGAATCTTTAATGACACAAAGGTAGAATCTTTAATGCGGTAGAACGCTCGTCCATCTCGACTTGCCAATGTAAGATTTACTGATTTGGTTGTATTCTGAGTGAACTATACTAGACGCAGATTGATGTATGTTACTAGCTTATCTATATGGTATGGACCAGCTAGTTGGTTTTCTCTTTCACTTTTCTTTTGAAATGGCTTATTCAAGTTGATTCCAAAGGAATCGTATGTTACTAGTGGTAAATGGCTCCACCAAGCTTGCAATCAAGACACTTGATGGCTTCAGGCTTTGTCACGTACGGTTCCTTTGAGAAGGGTGTGATACCACCACCTATCAGGCCCGACGAGCGGTCCACGGAGCTGCATCCTTACTCACCTGGTCTATGCACATCGCTCTCTCCAGGAGGGTGGCCGCCTATCATAGATCTTCCCATTTTCAAGAAGATCCCGGGCTCGATCTGGTTTAGTATCAAGGTGATTTTCTTTCTGTTCCTATATATATGGGTCCGTGCAGCATTTCCACGATATCGTTATGATCAATTAATGGGACTTGGCTGGAAAGTGTTCTTGCCTCTATCATTAGCTTGGGTAGTCTCCGTTTCTGGTGTTTTAGTCACCTTTCAATGGCTCCCTTAAGTGCGAGGAATTGCCCTCTTGACTAATGGGAAGCGGGCTAGTCCCCGAAAATGCCCTTCCTTTGGAGTTGGGGAAAAAAATATGACTTTACCTACTTTCTTAATTTCATTTCTTTGCCGGAATCCATCAATAGGGCTTTTCTGAGATAATGCCACTTTTTTTCAAGTTATCGAGTGATAGTAAAGAATCTCGTTCTCACATTAACTAGACAAGTTGGAGCTGAGGTCTTAGACGGATGGTGGGACCTACCTAAGAAAGAGGTTATGATTCGAACTTCGATGAAACTCTTTTTGCACGTCGTAAGAAGGTAGCTGTAGGGAGAACCTATGACTGGATTGTATTGAATTTTTCCTCGAGTCAGGGCCGCTCCTGTGGCAAATGAGGAAACCGGAATCACACTTTGCTCTTCGATGCTAGCTAGGTGTGGATCGAAACTTACCTTATTTGAAAACGGGCGGGAAATCCTTCTTAATCGAATTCTAAACCGTCGTGGCGCTGCTGGATGCTTTTGATCAATAGAACAGGAAGAGGAGTCAGCCAAAAAGAAAGACCACCAAAAGTAACGACCACCAAGATACGCATAGTGATTCGATCTTTTGATCACCCATTTTTTGAAAACCACTTTTGGGGGCTTCCGCCTTACACACAGAAGATTGGATTGCCTGAATCACGAGTATTATATACTGTCTTACGATCACCTCATATTGATAAAAAGTCCAGAGAACAATTTGAAATGGAAATCAAGAAACAATTTCTGGTCATAAAAACAGAAAGGCATGAATTGCGCAAGAAGTTCTTTCGGTTAAAACGCCGTGCGACTCGGAGGACATAAGACTTCTTTTCTTGGTCAAGCCCAAAAGATTGCCGACAGGATGCTCCTACCCCACCATGCCTGGCCCTTTACCTTACCTTAAGAAGAAAGAGGGGGGTATGAAGCGTGGGAAAGACTGCAAGAAGTGTATGATAAACAGGTAACCTTAAGTTAAGGAGTGGCGGCAAAACTCTTGATTGATCAACGCGAGTGAACTGTGCTTAGACGCTTCGTCAAACCGCACCGATCTACGAGAGGAGCTGATGGATGAGTAGGCTTCCCCTTTCGACTCACGGAATGTGATCTGGGGCACGATGGGCGTTTGCGTGCCTCGGTAGGAAAGAGATCACCGGAGTATAGCACAAGATCGCCTTTTCTTGCTGCCATGGGGTCGACCTGTGAACAAGGTAAACCCAATGGGAACCAAAAAACAACGGGAGGGTACCGCATTGGGCATAAGACGATCCAAAAAGCGAAGGCTCACCCAGCTGAAGGAAGGAGCTTTGTAAGCTTACCTTCTTATTAGAGAAAAGGGGAAAGGGGCAACCTATCTTACTAATGGAAAGGGGGTGAGATAGGCGACAGGTAGCTTGCTTCTAAGCTGGGCCGTGAGGAATAAATTGATCTTTATCGGTGTTGACTTGGATCTCAGGTGATGGAATAAGGCGGCCAGAAGCGACAAGCAGTTGTGGTCGAAGCTTGGCTCTAGCTAATAGGCTAGCAGTAAGCTTGGCTACAGCAAAGCGCTTACCAAGCAAGAAGGAAAGGGCCTTTGCCACTTGAGTCGTATGCGGAGGAACTTGTACGTGCGGTTCTTGGGGGGAGAGTTAGTAGGAGCCATCCCATCCTATTAGCGTATATTTGGAGCTCAATATGAAATCCTATTTTCTTGCAAGACTTGTTCGGATAAGGGAAAACTCTAGAGATTGCTTCAATGTAAGATCATTGCCTTGACCTTTTCCTGAACCAGAACCGGAGGGGGAGGAGGTGCGAAAGTTCCCATTGATTAGAGAGCAGAGTGCGTATATGGATGGAAGCCGCAGTGATAGTCAACTAGAAAGACCTGTTTGGGTTAATTTTAGGCATAGGCCTCACATAGAGGAAAACTATATTATAAAAAAGACCGCTCAAGAAAGGCTACTAAGAAAGAAGCCAGAAGATCATTCACATCGGTCTACTCTTAAAACAATGATAGCGACAAAGCCAAAGGGAACAAGTGAGCTAAGATATAACTTTGGAGAGTGGACTGCCATATATAAATGAGGGGCAATGGCTACTACATACTGCCAATTTAGGACAGTTGCCTTTCAGAATCGAGGAAAGAGAAGGAAGAAGGCCCCTCCTGCGATCACCGAATAGAAAGACAAGCTTAGCTGATATAACCCGTGAAAGCCATCAAATAAAGTCCTTCAGGCTGCACGATGCTATAACATACTCTTACTAGAGGGACTTGAGATTTTTGTTGGTTCTGTGCGCTCTTCTCGGATTCTCTTCATGGTGGTTCATTGCACCCAAACTCTTTTAAAGCCTAAGGCTCTATTAACACCTAACCTCAAACTTCTTTTTCAAGTAGTAAGGGACACCTTTCTTGATTGAGTGTGCAGTTCTCATTAAATATGTTGCCCAAGCAAATGTGGTGAGCCTTTGAATAGTGTAGCAAAGGTTCTATTTATTTGAGGAGCAGCCATTCGACTTGCTGAAAATAAATGAGACCAGTGAGAATAAAAAAGCAAGGGCACTCGCCATTTATCTTGCTTCCGTAATTCTTAGTATTGCCCTTGTTGAATCTATTTCACAATAAAGGATATACCTCAATCTTGATTAGCGGTAAGCTTCAGTGTAGTAAATAAGGGAAAAAGTAGATAAAATATAGCATTTCTAATTTGTGAATTTCTAATGAGTGCCATGTTCCACATGCTGGATCTTCTATTATTCTATGTTTTTTTCGAAAGCGTTCATTAGTCTTTTTACTCTTTCGTCACTGGACTTTTTTCATAGAAAGTAAAAAAAGACTAGAGGGGGCTCCTGGTTTGTATGCAGAAGTAGATTCCAATTGGAATTAAGGAATCTTTGGGGTTGCGGGATAGGGTGGGCGCCTCCCCAGAGCACCTTCCCTTATAGAAGTAAGTTAAGGGATGAATGGCTGTGAAAGGAGTTGCGATGCTCTTTTCTGCTTATGGTTCAGCGCGCAGAATGACAAAAGAAATTTCCATTTCTTTTTTGGGCTCAGCCATATCTTCTTTGTGTATCTTTTTTGTTACATAAGTTAATTAAGAAGTGCAGCGGGTGTCGTGCTTATTGAAAGCGCGAGTGATATAAAAAAAAATTAAATGGTTGTTTTAGAAAACTTTTTAAGTTCGATGAGACCTATACCTCATTATGGTGACCAAAGGCCTGACCCTCTTTTATTTAATTAATTTATTCTACTTTGGTATCTACTTTAGTAAATGTAAAGACTACCTTATACCTGGAATTAAATTTCCTCAGCCAAAGGAGTTTGTTTGAGCAAGAGCAAGCGTGGAAAGAAGAATTGGTCTTACTATCTATGGGTAGGAAAACCTCTTGGTCCTATCGAACCAGTGAATTCATTCCTGGGAAAACAATCCCATCTTTCTCTCTTTCTCATCTTCAAACGAATGTTTAGTCTGAATTCCTTTTTTTACTTTTTTTTTATAGGAAGGTGATATTTTTATTCACACACAATCCTTGTACAGCAAATTAATTTTTAGTAAAATTATAGAACTCTTCCAATCGGTGACTACGTTACTTATCTCTCTGGCTATTCCGTATTCAAAGTAGGAAAGATTCTATTTCCGTCCAGTACGGATCCTACCCAGCCTATCGTACGTCTTCCCGTAGCCCCTATGCCCATATCCCCTTGTTTCGGTGTAAGGTCTTTATCTTTTTCTGTCTATCTTTCTGGATAGTTTGTCTTCCTATTCTTTCTATTCTAAGTGGGCCGAAGTCGTCCCAATGAAATTGGTGGACCAAGATGACATCATCGAGAAGAAGTCTTCCCTGTTGAGTTCTTAAGAGAAGAACCAAGCAACTGAAACAATTGTTTTTTAATCATTGACTGAACCATCGTTAAACCTCCACCAACATTAGATGATAGAGGGACATTCCACTAGCTAAATAGATCCACTTGGCTTTCCAACCTGCAAGTCTTTGCTGCACTTTCTTCATTATGTGGTTAGTTTCTTTCTTTTCACTCTTTTGTGAATCAAAGGTACTCTTAAAGTACTTACCAAGATCATTGGTATGATAAATATTGGTAATTGCTTTTAATGAACTAATAGTATGAATCTGAGTCTTAGGACTCTGAAATAACTTGGACTTAGAAAGTTTTAAATGGTACTACAGGTTTGCTTTGCTGTAAAAGCCGATATTTATGGCACTGCTGCCAACAAGAATGTGGCCTCTAGCCTTCCAATGATTGAAAAAAAAGGGATAGAGTTTTTACCTCTAGGGACTCAATGAAATTTGACAGTTTTTATATACTATACCTATATCCGGTAAAGCGCTATTTGAAATATAAAATATCTGATACACCTTTTATAGCTCTTTCTATCTAATATACTCCCTTTCTCACAAAAAAAAAAAAAAAAAAAAAAAGATTCCTTAGTGGCAGTGGCATGTCCAGACATCAGATTCCCATCCAAAAGGGATAAGGATGGGCAGACATTTAAAGATAGGCATACGTTGCTGTAGAAAGAAGAGATCCATGTTCTATAGAGAAAGGCGGATAATAAACTCACTTAGAAGAAGAAAGAGCACCCGAACGAAGATCTGTTGAAATAAACCGAGACTCTTATCGGTCTGCCAAAGGTGCTGAAAAGCACAGCACTTCCCTAGATCAGTGGCTAGTAACGTGCGGTTCCTTTGAGAAGTAACCACACGTGAGTTCTTATGCGGCGCTTGACCATCCCTCATATTATTGTTTGTTGTTTATCTGGATGGCGAGCAAGCCTTATCTTCCCTGACTTCCCAAGTTTGATTCAAGCCTCACATTCTCATAAGGTGCGCCCTCTCGGCTTTACCACGATCCTCCATATGTTTGGAAGGTTCAACTATATCAACTGGTTTCCGCCTGCCTTGGCCTCATCAGGAAAGCAGCATCAACTCCTAGCAAGTTTATCCACGGGAGGCTAGACCCTCCTTCAGATATAATCAACATCCCGAACAAACCCTATGTTGATGTCATTGATAGCTCTATGTACCCAAGTTAAAAACCCCCATAAAGTCCTTAACTTTCGGACCGTGACACTTTCTCCTACTTAAATTCATGACGTCCTCGTTCTGAGACAAATTTGCTGCAGCCACTACCCACTCTCAAGCTCTCACCCCTTCTCTATACTCACTGTCAGCACACCCAAGATCATCTCACCAGGACTTTGGGCTTTCGCGAGCTTTCGTAAGCTTCCTCTCACCCTTGCCCTCGCCCATTCATCTATCCTCCGAGGTCGCCTCTTGTTGAGTTACCCAATGATAGGATTTGAGCAAAAGATCTTGTTTCACCCCAACTCGTGATACAACCGCCTTCAAGCAACTATGTCCTCATTTTGGTGGCCGCTCCACTTGAGCTTCATCCACAAGAGCTAAATTGACAATAAAATTAGGGCAAAATCTTATCTCCATGACTCGCGACACAGTTGCCCTCTAGAAACGATGTCATATCTCTAGTGTTTGCTCCCCTTGAGCTTTGCTTGCACGAATCGCATCTATAACAAGAATTACCCACTCGTTAAGAACTCTGGAGAGCATCTAAGCGGTGGCTCCCCCTTATTCCCTAAGAACCGCGCTTGCGAGTTCCCCCGCATACAGCTCAAGTGGCGAAGGCCCTTTCCTTCGCAATTGGTAAGCGCTTCACTGCAGCCAAGCTTACTGCTAGCCTATCGACTAGAGCCAAGCTTCGAACGCGATTGCTTGTCATTTCTGGCCACCTTATTCCATTACTCGAGATCCAAGTCAGCACTGGCAAAGGTCTCTTGATTCCTCGCGGTGGGGTCGGCTTGGAAGCAAGCTACCTGTCGCCTATCTCACCCCCCATTTGTTGCCCTTTCCCCTTTCTCTAATAAGAAGGTAAGCTTCCAAAGCTCCTTCCTTCAGCTGGTGCGCCTTATCATTTTTAAATCTTTTTATTTATATTGGGAAATTTTCCTTAACATCGAATATTGGTTTAGTATATCATTTTCTTTAACATCGACAAATTTTTTAACTTTACAAAAATCGACATTTAGACAAAATAACATGTTATATGGCATTTTAATCGTGTGCAATGTAACCACATGAAATAATTTCATGTATTAGATACCTTTGAATAACTTCACTATTACCGATATAAATTGTAACCTTGCAAACACAGAAGGAAGTTAGTTAGACACGGGGGTGTCATACTATAGTACATGAATGAGATATGAACAATTTCTACCAATTGTAACTGGAGGCATCACATGGGTTCTCACTATAGGCATGTGAATGAGGTGCAACAATATTTGAGTCACCCCTTTTGTCAACCTCCACATCCTCCCTTCCTCAGCATATCAGAAATTCTCTTTCACTAAGATGGCGTTCTTATCCTTATATTGGACTACATCGACTTGCTCTCTTCACACTATCTCAAAACTTGTGCTTGTTACATTTGGACATATGTTTAGGCAGTGTGGCTAGTTGCATGGTAGTTGTTATACCTCTTAGGTGCATTTGTTGTCTTGTATTGCTTATATATTGGCGCTTGCCTTTGTGACTTAATCAGTTCTTGATTGCCTTTAGGAGTTGTGTGCTATCTATATTCGATCCATCACATGCCAATGGCATCCCATGTACCTTTACCAATAGGTGTGCCACCACCTCCACAACTTCATTGCACTATTTTGGTATCTGACTTGCCCAATAGCACATTTGTTTGCAAGCAGTTGTCAAGGATCCATACCTTGTTTTCCAATCCATGGTATAGTCTATTGCATTACCTAAAGAACCTTTATAGCTATGGAGCTCTTTATCCTTCTTTGTCCACTTATCAATATGAGATTGGAGAGTATTTCCATGAGTTCCTCAATCTTTTGCCACATGAATTGTGGATAGTAGAACAACTCTTTTGTTTCAAACTCTTAAGTAAGGGCAATTAATCGAATGGTCTTAGGTCTTGAACGCCACTTAGTCGGCCTTTCCATTGACAATATATTGTCGTAACAAACACTATCAAAGGACAATACCTTCTGTTTTACCCATAACATACCATAGAGCCACTGTGCAGGTTTCTTCGTAGACTATTATATGACGCATACATGGACATTGGCAACATGCAATTTAATTCTCTTTAACATTGTCAACAATGCTTGCTCTTATATTTTGCAATTGTTTCCTCATGATGAGGGCTATCAATAACCCTATTGAAACCTTCGTAAAATTGGTAAAGTTTGAATCCTTTTTGTAGAAACCTCTTCACCAATGTATGGATTGATTCACACCATTGAGTTGTTCGCATGGTTTCCAAAAAGTACCTATGAAGGTATGCCCCTACCCATACATATCTATTTGCTAAGGGTTCCCATGCGACTTATGCTTGCTCACCGCCTCTACTAATATATCATCGAATTCCCAAATCGTCATTAGCAAATATAAATACTTCCTAAACATTGCAATGAACTCTTTGTTCCAGATGTTCATTTGGCCATTTCATTCAAGATGTCATGCATGTAGCCGATGTGCTACATGAGACCAAACTTGCACTATCATAGTGTCATTGCTTTTGCTCCATCAGTGATGACAGACATTGAATATTTCCCACTCATTACTTTAGAAAAGTTGTTGAGAACCTAACAATAAACATCCATTGACTCCTCAGTCAACAATGCAGTTGTGGTGGTGATGGTTAATCCCTATAATGATCACAAAGGGCATGTTATAAGCATTTATTTTGTTTATCGAGTTGAACATAACAATATCTCCAATGCATTAATGGTAGATCTAACCTCTAGAGTCTACCCACAACAATTATGATAGTCTCCCTTCATCCAATTCAGTTTAATAGAGAAACTTAGGTTCTTCCTCACTTCTTGCAACCATATATGCAACCACAGATTCCACATCACCTTTGTTGATGTGGCTTGTCATTGAGTCTTTATGTAAATGTATAAATCTCTTTTTGTGAACTTTACCTTATCATACCCACCTAATAAATTAACCAAATGCTCTATAATTTGACAAGGTTTTATACTAATTCCATTTAGTACGTTGATGTGTACAACGTTTGATGATGAAATTTTTAGATTTCCCATCAACAAGAGTGAGTGATTTGGTGCAGCAAGTTCATTTGTATGTTCAGTAATCATCTCTTTCACCGTCTACTTCTTGTCACTATTTAATAGAATTTTAAACATCACCTTACATTCGACCTTTGTGATAGAATGTTTATCATAATATTGTCTTTTATTCTTTAGTGATCTTGCCTCTGTACATTGAAGCCCGTTGAAATTGCATGCATCTTATGTAAGTCCTTTGTTTCCTCATGTGATGAAAACTCCATTATCCCTTTGTCTTTAGTTGTTTAATTCCTATATTTGTTGGCATCACTTCCTCTGAAAATATAGAGCAATAAGTTTCTAAGTTAACATTACCTCCTCTTAGTGGACAAAGTATAGAGTAATAAGTTTCTATATTAGCATACACATTTTTCTTGTCCTTTTAACCCGAGGTTGTATGGTGAAGGAATAGAAAGGAAGACAATGAATATCATGACCCTAGACAGGCCTTTATGAGTAATTGGAGTACCACATTCCCTGTGAGATGAACCATAACAAGTGTAAAACTACACTGAGTACATGTTAGTAGGCTATATTTAGCACTACTAACAATTGTCGATTTTTGCATGTTGTACCTACAATTGGAAACGCTTGATTCAAATAATAGTGTTGACTACTGGCATCAATGAACTATATAGTATTTATCATAATAAACATTTTATTCATAAGGTAACACAATTAAAGGCTCACATCTCGACTTCAATGTTTATATGTAGGCGGCACAACATCATGTAGGGTAAAATACTTTTCTGTGGGAAGTGCATTGTAGTGGGCAAAGCTATTAAGGAGATAATCTTAATGCAATCAAAGAGGAATAGGGAGATGAAAAAAAATTTAGAGGAAGTGATGTCAACACATATAGGTATTTAACAACAAAAGACATTAGGACAATGGAGTTTTCAGCACATGAGGAAATAGAGGACTTCTATATCGATATATAAAGGCAAGATCATTAAAGAATGGTATTGTGGCAATGCAAAGGTGGAAGTATAATAGAACAAAAACGTCCACTTTTGATAATCAGGGGGTAAGGAAAGCCTATAGATGTTCTATCATATAGGTTGAATAAGGTATGACGTTTAGGGTTCTATTAAATGGTGATAAGAAGTGGAAAGTAAAAGATATTGTTACTAAGCATACACATGAACTTGTTGCACCAAATAATTCAATTCTATCGAAAGGGAATCGAAAAATTTCATCACTAAAAGGGGCATACATCAACAAATTGAACGAAACCAGTATAAAACCTAGTTTAATTATGGAATGTCGGGTAATCAGGTGGCTACCATAAGGTTGGGTTCACAAAAAGGGATTTGTATAATTACATAGAGGCTCAATGATAGATGCATGTTAGCGTGGTGATACGAAATCTATGGTTGCATATATGTTTGCAAAAAGTGAGGAAGATCTGAGGTTTTTCTACCAAACCAATTGGACAAAGGCTGACTATCTGGTAGTTGTAGCTAAGTTCTAAAGGAAAAATTTATTATTTATGCTTTGGAGATGTTGTGTTCAATTTGACATACAAAACATATATTTACAACATGCTTTTTATGATCAATATAAAGATCAACAATCATCACCAAAGCTACATTTTTGCATCTACATTGTTGACTAAGGAGTCAATTGATGCTCAACATTAGGTGCTCAGTAACGTTTTTGAAGCTATGAGTAGGGAACATCTAATGTTTGTCATCACTGATGGAGCAATGGGAACGCACACTATGATAATGCAAGTTTGACCTCATGCAACACATCGACTATGCCCATATCATTTGGAGTGAAATGACCATACTAACATCTGGAACAAAAAGTTTGTTGTAGAGTTTAGGAAGTGTTTGTATTTGCTAATGACAAGTAGGGAATTCGAGGATATTTGAGCAAAGGTGATGAATAAACATGATTTGTGTGGGAATCCTTGGGCAGAAATGAAGTATGCAAATACATAACACGGGCAAAGGTATACCTTCGTGGGTGCTTTTTGGCAATAATGTGGACAACTCAACATTATGAATCAATCCATACATTAGTGAAGACATTTTTCACATAAATGATTTAGACTTCACCAATTCCTTGAATGTTTAAATAGGGTGGTTGATAGCCTTTGTAATAAGGAGATAATTGCATAATATGAGAGCAAGCGCACCTAGCTTACACTGTAGATGATGTTGAAGAGAAATAATTCGCATGATGCTACAATGTTCATGCATGCGTCATATTATAGTCTACAAAGAAATCCGTGTAAAGGCTCTATGGTATGTTGTGGGAAGAACAAAAGGTAATGGCCTTAACAATATTCATTATGATGATATGGAGTTGATGGAAAGGTTAATCAAGTGGTGTTCAAGACCTAGGATCCTTTAATTAACTACTTTTGCTTGGAGTTTGCAGCGAATGAGTTGCCCTATTGTCATGTAATTCATGTGGCAAAGATTGAGAAACTTATGAAGATACCTTTCAATTTCATATTGACCAGGTGGATGAAGAGGGCTAAGCAACTCTATTGTAGTGAGGGTTTATAGGTGGTGCAAAGGATTATGCCATAGAATGGAAAACATGGTATGAATCCTTGACAACTATTTGTATCCATATGTGTTATTAGGCAAGTTAGACATCAAAAGGTACAATAAAGTTGTAGGGGAAGTGGCATGCCTAATGGTAAAAGTGCATAGGATGCAATTTAGTATGTGATGGACCCAATCTAGATAGCGCGTAGCTCCTAGAGGCAATCAAGAACCTAATTAGGCTGCAAAGGCAAACGTCAACATTTAAATGACGTAAGACAGCAAATGCACCTAAGAGGTATAGCAATTGCCACGTAACTGATCATATCAAGAAAATCCTACCCAAACATATGCTCGAATATAACTAGCACGAGTTTTGGAATGGTACGAAGAGAGCAAGTTGATGTGGTCCAATATGAGGACAAGGATGTCATCATAAGGAAACATAATTTCTTGTTTGCTGAAGAAAGGAGGATGTGGAGGGTTGATGAAAGGGGTTGTTGGACCTCATTCACATGCTTATGGTGTGAACCCATGTGACGCCTCTAGTTACAATTGGTACGCATTGTTCATATCTCATTTACATGCCTATAGTGTGTGAACAATGCGTACCAAGGATGTCATCATAAGGAAACATAACACTTGTTGTTTGACTGACTTCCTCATTTGTTTGCAGAGGTGCAGCTTGGTATTGGAAATAGTAGTCATTCAAAGGTACCTAATCCATAATACATGATGATGATTTTATGTGGTTACATTGTACATATTAAAGTGTCATCGAACATGTTATTTTATCTAAATGTCAACTTTTGTAAAGTTAGAAATTTGTCGATATTAAGGAAAATGATGTACTAAATCAGTATTCAATGTTAAGGAAATGTCTTGATGTTAACGAAAAGATTTAAAATGATGTATGACATTTGGTTTTAAGTGGGATCAACTGGAGTAAGCCATTATGGAAGAAAAGTATAAGAAAGAACACTGGTAAGCCGATCCATCCCATACAAGTAAGCTGGTAACAATCATTAGTCTATACCCTATACAATTCACTTAGAATACCAGCAAGCCATTAAGTCTTACATCATCGAGCCAACATGGGCGAGAGTTTTGCCCACATTAAGGATTCTACCGACATGCCAGTCTACACCTTATTGGCAAGTAGGTGACTGAGGGCTTTCTAGGCCAATTGTGTAAAGAATTCTAAGTTGTGAGTTCATCAAATTTGATATGTACATCCTATTGTGGCAAGTGATATATATGTTGCGTTGTCATAACTATATCGTATTCTGGTTAAATGTTTATGTACTTATTTATCCATAGTAGTAAGTGTGTTGTATTGTGGTAACTTTGCTCGATTGTGGTATATGGTAGGTTTGTCATATTTTGGTATGTACATCATATTATGTTAAGTGATTTCTATACTAATTTTATCATAGTGGTAAGTTCGTCACATTGTGGTAGGTCCATTGTTAAGTTAGTTTTATACAAACATTTTCATAGTGGTAACTTTGTCTTACTGTCGTAAGTACAATTGATAGTGGTGAGTAATAAGTTTATTAGATTATGCTAAGTGCATCGTATTTTGGTAAGTGGTTTCTATACCAACTTATTCATAGTGGTAAGTTAGTCGCATTGTGATGTGTTTGATTGTGGTAAGTGGTAGGTTTGTCGCATTGTGATGTGTTTGATTGTGGTAAGTGGTAGGTTTGTCGCATTATGCTAAGTGCGTTGTATTGGGGTAAATAGTTTTAATACGAATATTTCCATGGTGGTAGGTATCTTGGATTGTGGTACATATATTCAATTGTGGTAAGTAGTTTCCATATCAACTTTGTTATAATGGTAAGGCCATCAGATTATGGAGGGATAATAGCAGGTTAAGTGTCTCTATTATTAATTTTTGTTAATTTAGTGTTTCATCTTTAGATTTTAGCAAATTATTACTTCTAATTTTAAAGTATATGCAATTCGATATTTCTATTAAATAATATTGGTCAATAGTAGACACTTAGCAAACAATTGTCAAGATCTAAAGATGAGACACTTAATTATTAAAAATTACAAAAAATTAAAAGTATAAATGTTTTGTTCGCTATTATTTCTCATAAATATAAACATCCGTCAATTATTATTTAATAGAGATACTGAATCATTAAAAGTACATACACCGATTTGTTAAAATATAAAGATATGATACCAAATTGTCAAAAATTGAGAATATAGGCACTTGACTTGCTATTATCTTCATTGTAGTAAGTGTGTTTGATTGTGGTAAGTGGTAGTTTATATCGCATTATGCTAAGTGTGTCATATTATGGTAAGTGGTTACTATACAAACTTTTTCCTAGTGATAAATTCATCGAGTTGTGATAAGTGCATTTGATTATGGTAGATGGTAGATTGGTCGCATTGTTTTAAGTATATTGTATTATGGTAAGGGGTTCTATACCAGCCTTTCCATAGCGTAAATACATCTCCTTATGATAACTATGTTTGATTGTGTAAGTGGTATATTTGTCTCATTATTGTAAGTGTGTTACATTATGGTAAGTGATTTCTATACCAACCTTTTGAAGGTAATAAGTTTGTCGCATTATGATAAGTGTGTTCGATTGTGATAAGTGGTAAGTTTTCCACATTGTGTTAAGTATGTTGTATTGTGGTAAAAGATTTCTATACCAACTTTTCCATAATGATAAGTTCATTCGATTATGGTAAGGGTGTTTGATTGTGGTAAATGATAGGTTTGTGATTATGGTAAGTGGGTCATATTGTGATAAGTAGGTTATATATTGCTTCTCCATAGTGGTAAGTTCAACTATAGTAAGTGGTAGGTTTGTTGTATTGTGGTATGTGGTTTTTATACCAACTTTTCCATTGTGGTAAATTTGCTGCATTGTGATAAGTTCTTTCAATTGTGATTAGTGGTAGATTTGTCGCATTGTGCTAAGTTATATCATGGTAAGTAATTTGTATATCGACTTTTCCATAGTAGTGAGTTCATCAGATTGCGATAAGTGCATTCAATTGTGATAATAGTAGGTTTGTCACATTGTTGTAAATGCGTTGTATTGTGATAAGTGGTAAGTTCGCTCTATTGTGGTAAGTATGTTCTATTTGTGGTAAGTGGCTTGGGTATTAATTTTTTCATATTGGTGAGTTTGTTGTATTGTTGTATGTGGTAACTTTATTCGTTTATGGTAAGTCCACATCTGATTGTGGTAACTACATTCTGGTTCACCAGTTTACCCTATCAAAACCCAAGTTTAAGTCACCATTTGGAGACTTACGCCAATAATTTCCCCTGATGAAGAGAGATGTTCGCTAAAGAATATGCAGTTACAACCTACATGTTGCGCCTATACCACAAGCAACAATGAAAGTATATTTATATTCGATGTGATATACAACTATGAAGTTGAATTGAAGCTCATACAATCTTACGTAGCACTTTTAAGTACTTCATTTATGAAATTTGGTGAATTGCACAAGCTATCTTGAGAATTTTGTAAAATATACTTTGTAATTCAACAAATACTGGATTTGTTGATATTGATATTATCGCAAGACAGATGCTAACATGTTATAGCAATGTTAGCAGTAGTAATAATTTTATTTAAATATTATAACATTATACATTAGCTAAAATAATAAAAAATTAATAAAATTTGGAAAAAAAAATTGAATTGTTGTTTTGATATCACTTTTAACATTTATATACATATATATAAGAAATTAATATAAAAAGGTCTTTGAAACCATTATCAACGATGGAGGGTAAGGGTTGAGTAGCACAAGACCACTACATACTTAAGGGGGTTGCAATTAGAAGTGGATTTAGCATCACTTTTTTTTTTTTAATTTAAAGAAATATTTACAAATTTGAATCATCAATAATATCAAAGTATATTGTCCCCTACTTAGACTAATAAATCTATAAGCGAGTTGCATGACCGGATTGAGTCTTTATGGTGTTTTTTTTTTTTCTTTTTGTCCCTCCTTAAATTAAAAATTCTTCAATGTTGTAATTGGAGTTTTGTGCGATAGTTCAACTTGTAAGTACCACAATTTATAAGAAAGCATATAAAAAAAAGGAGCCTTTGTTTGAGTATATACGATATCGAACACACTAATTGTGTTTGAATGCTATTGGTAGGACTATCAGCCAATCATTTGAGATAATTATAAAAATTAATTAATATAATTAAATGATAAGATAGACAATCTTAATTAATGCAAGCATTAAGAAATCATAATTATAAAAACGTATAACCATTGAATGACAAAGCAAAATTTTGTGACATTTTATCAAATTGAATTGTAATATTTCCAAAAGGAAATGACATTATGCTCTTAGGTATATTGATAGTGCGACAAAACACTAATACAGGGGATGAGATACATTTCCACAATCATACATTCAAATGCATTTAAGTTCTCTATTGTCATGTAATAGAAAAGTTATATGAGTAGCTTTTTTAAGATGGTACTAAAGATCATAGATTTGATCCTATTTTGGGATATGATGGAGTTGAGCTAGAATAGTGTTGTGTTAGTTACAAACTTGATTTGAATCTTTAAAGCTTGGCATGGCTTATATTTGTATAATCTAATTCTTAGGTAGTAAATGATAAGCTCAAAACAGGCTAGGATATGGTATGCTATTATTTTCTCTCTTCTTTTTCTCTTCTGTCTCTCAAAATCAACTCCTAATCTCAAATTTCAATAAGATTATAGAGAAATTAAAGTTACAAAGCAATATAGAAGATGGAGAATGAGCATGTAGAAGCTTCATCAACTAGGAAGGAGGAGGAGTAGTGAGGATCAATTTGCATGTGTTTGCTAAAAAGATAAGTGTAGTTGTCTTCTTTGTTTAATTTGTTATTACTGCATGAAAATGATAAATAGATGCTAGTTATATGTAGGGTTTAAGATAAAATTGAGAAACAAGAGATATATAAACATGTTTGATTAAACCGAGGCTTGAGTATGCATTTATAGAATTAGAAGATGATGAGATGATTTGATGAAATATGAATATAGATGTTATAAATGATGATTGTAAGTTGTATGCTGAATATAAGATGTTAAATGTTTAAAAATGATGTAAAATAAGTTGTATCCTTTGTTTTTGTATATGAGCATATAAAACCATATTTATGTAAAACGAAATAGAGAGAAGCACGGTTGGATATGGTTGGCCATGTTCTGGTCATGTTTCTTCTCTTATGAGTAAAAATAAAGAGCACGACTGAATAGAGCTTACGTTTATGGGACCAGTTGAGTTTTACTAGATTATAGATTGTGATGGGTAGAGTGTATGTAATAGTTGTAAACTCTAGATGAGGCAATTTTCTTTTTTGGTTAGATCTAGGAGATATAAGTATCCAGGCTGCTTATCTTAACCCCCTAAGTAGCTACTGTTACTCAGAACCCCTAGATTCCTAGAGGCTTGGTTTAGAGTATGAGTGCCCCAGATTGCTTGTTATACTTTAATTATAAGATATAAACTGTTGATTGATGCATTGCATTAGAATAAGCATTTGTGTCATCTTATGCGTATTTGTGTTACTGTCGTATTGGGCTTCAACTCATTGTTGTTATCTTTCCAAGTAATAGTGATGATGATGGTGATGTGTTGATGATGATGATTGGATCAGATGTATTGGACGACTTTAAAGGATTTAGATGATGAGTAAAGTGGATTAAGTTCATGGCTGTAATTTATTTTAATTTATTTAAATAACTGGATTTATCTTTTAAAGTCTGTATTTTCTTTAAGAGTTTATTTGAGGAGTCCACATGCTTTGTAATGAGCTTTTAAGCTTTACCATCATGAAAGGTATATGAGATACCTGATGGTATGTTTTTATTTTATGAAAGTTGATCTACTTGTATGAGTAAAAGTTAGAAATGTTTTTATAAAGTTTGTTTTCCACCGCTACTAAATCTAGTTATCTATCAGAATCTAATTAAATGATTTTAAAATTTAAAATCGGCTAGCAAATATTCACGATAAAACATATCTTTGAAGAAAGTCTGAGTATATGATACGTAAGTGTTATACGTGGCATTGTACATGCCTTCTTGAAGTAATTCTGGGTCGTTACAATTGATGTTTAATGTATTTATTTTTAGTAACATTCTCCATTGAGCATATTGAGGGCATAACATATAAGAAACTAGATGTGTATTTGATATTGCTTTCTAATATGTTGCTAAAAATTGATAAATCAGAAGCTTGTCTATTTTCTATTGAGTCTTTACGTGGTAGACTTTTATGCCATTCTTTTCTTTCTGTTTGTAAATAAGTTACATGTAATAAAATTAACACTTCTTGGACTATTATCTTGACTCCATCTAAATATTTTCCCTTATTTTTTTTTCTAAGATAATTAAGAGAAAAAAAAAAAAAAAGAAAAATAGACCCCATAACTCCAAACATCTAAGTCTGACTAGTAATAGTTTTAATAGTTTATTATTATCTTTTTTTTTTCTTTTAACTTGTCATTTGTTCGATGTGGTTTTAGTATGTCAGAGTTAAAATTTCAATATAATCGTCTTTTTATCGTTTTGGCAAATAATAATAATAATAATCAACATTTCCCTACTTTGAGAAATTTTCACGAAAAAAATTAGACAATATCAAATGAGTTATGAAAATTTCAATTAGTGGAGTCAAGTCCTAAAAACTTCAAAAATCAATAAATTGAGTGATTTTATCAATCTTTTTTATTATCATTTTAATTTTTTTTAATATGCATATCCTATATGTGGCTAAATGAATTAAATTCAATCTAGTAATTATTTTCTCCTCAGAAGTAAAATCATTTTTGACAATCCGGTCATAAAAGGCTGATAAGAAACCACAGAACAATTTCCTTTGTCCCATAAGGAACTAGTGATGTTTCTCATTATTACAATACAAGTGGGCAATAAAAATCAAAGGCAAATCCATTCGTGTCTTCTTTCCCTCAATGGATGCCAAAACAACAAGCAGCAAGACAAATAGAAATTGCCAAAAAGTGAACACCTTTTGGTCTTTCCTAATCTTCCTTATCCTTCGATTATGCACTTAGAGTGGAAATGAAATTAATGATGAACAACGCAGACTACCTAAGGATGCATGATGTGACTCATGGGGTGTGCCTTTATGGTTGATATTTTGATCTAAATTCTTGGTGTATTTAGTTTCAGCTTTTATAAGTGGAGAATTAAGTCAGCATTATTATCTTATGTTTTGTTTACCGATTCGAGCGCACTATCTTTAATCTGTTACAACAGCTATCTTATATTGTTTAGTGTAAAAATGACAAAAATGTGTCAAACAACAATGATTTAATGCTTCCCAAGGGTCTCCTAGTGTTTAATTAGAGTGGAAGAGGATAGAAAATATAAATGCTAATGTTTTCTTAGTCATAATTGTCAAAATCGCAATTTTACTTGTACGATCCTACAAGTTTACGATTTTAGAAGGCCATTCCAAGTTGATCATGTGTAGAATCATTTTTTGGTAGAATTTTACGATTTCAACCGAGTCTACATTTAAACTTAGTACAATCTTACGATTTTAACCGAATTTACCGATTTTACCTATTCAAGTCAAATAAGCTAAAATATGAAAAATACAACTATGTTTTTACAATCTCACCAATTATTATGAATTAGAATGATGTATTTTTCTTATTGTCATTTCTATTTGGTTTTCACACATTCTTTCTATCTTTTTCCCTCTCTCCCCTAAAAACCCTTATTCTATATTTATAGAATTCATTTAAGTCGAGTTATAGTTATAAAGTTTATAAGAAAACTTATTTATTTCATTTATATAATTAAAAATTTAATAAGTTGAAAATTTTAATTTTTCTTCAATTTATCACTTATTTCAAACAAAACAATAGAAAATAAATTAATTTTGACTCTATTTGCTCTTTTTTCATGTATGTTATATCACGGATTAATGGTTATTATGAAAAAATAAACTTAATTTCTTTATTTTTTTTACATCTATTATGTAATCTAAGTTTTCTATATTTTCTATAAGCATATATATAGTTTTTTAAGCTATTTTACAAAGGCTATAGAAACTTACGTTTTTACGTTTTGATTTTACGTTCCGATTCTACTGATTTCCTAGACGATTCTGTGTAGAATTACGAGTTTGACAACCTTGATCTTAGTCGGTTAATCTACCTTTAATGGAAAGTCACCGACTGGTTAATTCAAAAACAATATTCTGTTGCCCATCTCTTTAACTTTGATTTTATGAGAGCTTTATCTATCTATCTATCTATTACTATTAAGGCACTATCAAGTTATTCCAGTTCAAAATTTAACCACTTATGCCACATTACATTTTTTTTCTCTTCCATTTTATTTCAAGTAATTACGATTTACAGTTTTGTCTCTCTTACTGTACTGTACAGTTTTCCTCCCTCCATTTCTCTCCGTCTATTCCATGTTGTGCATATAAATTGTTTCAATGAAAATTTGACATAATTTCTATCTTTCTTTTTTATTAAAAAAAATTATATATATTAAAATTTTAATTCTGCTATCAAATCATATTTTGCACTCAAAAATTGAAATAATTTCATGTTTACTACTCAAATTGAAATTAATTACTTATTTAAGGTCAAAATAAAAATAATTACTAATATACAATTACTAAATCGCGTATATAAATCAGGATATACAAATATTATACGGTATACAGTATATCACGTGTTGTAGTCGAGATATTCGCATGAATATCGCGTTTATAAAACGCGATTTATACGCAAATAAAAAAATTCATGTCGCGATTACTAATCGCGATATTTGACTAATTCCTATAACGCAATTACTAATCGCGATATAGCAACGGTATATAAACATCATATCATGTTTTATTCCCGCGATTTGTGTATAAATTATCATATCATGTTTCTTAAACGCGATTTTGCTACAGTATATTGGTAATTAGTTTTATTGAAGTTGTATATTGGTAATATTTTTTCATAAAACCTTAGAAATGTATTGTACTCTTCAAAAATTAATTCCAATGTCTTATTATATTTGAGTGTATACATCTTAGGTGCATTGTGTCTACTAGTGTGTGTGTGTATATTTGTGCTGGGAAATGACCAAATAGATGGCAAGTAACATCATAGTTTAGTGGTATTACCATCCGTCTCCAAAATAAGATGTACTGGTTTAAATCCCTCACTTGCTATAATGGATTAATTTTTATGTTGTTCAAGATAAAATTTGACCACTTCAATTTACCTCTACTCAACTTTTACATTTCCACCTCCGACTTATACTTTTTCTTCTTCTTTTATATATATATATATATAATTGTGTTTTACACTTATGGTCTACTAGAGTTTCTGGATGTGTAAAATTTGTCATTGTTTTTTTTTTTTAATAGTTTCCTCAACTTTAATGTTTGTACGAATCTCTTGATGAGTTTAGACATTATAGTGTTAATTTTGGGAAAAAAAAGATAGGTTCTGGCGCAACATATTTGCAATATGGGGATCTTTATATAAATAACTTTTCACCATAACTGACATTCCAACATGTGAACCGTAAATCTTTTCAAATCAACGGATGAACGTGGGAAAGCTTTTCAAATTCAAGTAATGTATTTAAGGTAAAAATACCTAATATATACAATATGGAAACTTACTTATAGAGGTTTTTCAAAATAACTAACAAGAAACTAAAAAGATGCAAAATATTTTGAGTTAAGATAGATCTGGCAAATGATTACGAGAGGAAGATAAGACTGCATCTTAACAAATCTAATTAAATAAAATACTTGCTAGATTTACATGGTACAATTCCTACGAGTTATTTTGAGAAATATAAAAAATTGCTAAAAAAGAAACCGGAAAAAACACAATAAGATAAAAAGTTGAATAATTTTTCGAATTATTGTCACTCCTTTGATTGAAGAATCATGGTTGGCTGATAACTAGTTAGCTGATTACCGCTTTCTCGCTCCAATGTAGCTTCTATTATGGATCTTTTGTTTTGTACTTTTGTATGTTATGCCATATTTGGTATAATGAAATGAAATTAGAATAGAACGGTGATTTCAAGTTTTAATCCCATTTTATATTTGAATACACTCTTGAAAGATGAAATTCCGATTTCTAAGAATCATTATTCTACCATTGGGTGGGATTTCAAATCTTGGACTTAAGAGGGGGAGTCCACAATTTCAATCCGACTTTTGAAAAGATAATTACATACTTAATCATATTTTTTATCATCAATAATGAAAATACGCTAGACATAAATAAATTATTATACATTTTACATGTTGTAAATTGAATGTGTTATATTTTGTACATACACCTATATTCATAAAATCTTCTATAATCGAGTTTCAATACAACTGCATTCTTAGGGCTTAAATTCGAGACCTTTGGCTAATCTAGAATTGCCTCATGTCAATTGATATATGCACTCAATGGTAATATATATGAATTATATTTAAATATGATATATTATTTATTGTATACATTTTCACATATTTTAAAATATATCAAACATTTAATATTTGAAGCATTTGTAGGAAAAAGAACTTTAAAGTATAACGCCATTAAAATAAATATTGCATAGTATATATATGTACATATTAAATACTATGGTATAATTATAATATGTTATATATTACTTTCGTATTTTATAGTGTAGTAAATACATATATTATGCATTATATTATACGTTTATATCATCCACAATATGTACATATAATATGCATGTCTTTACATTACATACGTTGTGTATTTATTAAAAAACAATTATAATATATTACATGCTATATATTCATTTGATGTATGTATATACAGATATATAATACATCAAGCATAACATACATACATTATTTTATAGGGATAATATAAAAAATAGTACCTGAACTTTTGTAAAAAGTCCAATAAAATACATGAAGATTGGTTTTAAGAAAATATACGCAAAAACTTCCTTCAGGATTAAAAATGTTAAAACCAAACTTCAGATAACTAATTAAACATTTTATAAAAGTTTAGGTACTAAAATATTCAAAATCAAATTTTAGATAATCAATTGAACTTTTTGCGAAAGTTCAATTACTATCATTGAGCTTCCTATAATCAATACATACCCGCCAACCAGTCACGGTGCGCATTGGAATAAGCTCATTTCTTTCATTGGGCACAACCGTCATGTCTCCTTTCTTTGGAACCACTTGGACCGGACTTACCCATGGACTATCCGAAATTGGGTATATGAGTCCTGAATCCAACAATTTAACCACCTCTTTCTTAACTACCTCCTTCATGTTTGGGTTTAACCTTCTTTGAGTTTGCACCACGGACTTAAATCCATCTTCCATCAAGATCTTGTGGGTACAAAAGGAGGGACTAATTCCCTTTATATTAGAAATCTTCCAAGCTATCGCCCTCTTGTGCTCCTTGAGCACAGAAATTAGTTTCTCCTTCTGGCATAAATCAAGCTTCGAAGATATAATCACTGGTAGCTTAGAATCTTCGGCCAAAAAGGCATACTCCAAATATGAAGGTAGTTCCTTTAATTCCAATTCAGGAGGTTCTTCTATCGAAGGCTTCAACCTAATTATATTGCCTTGGTTGATCTCCTCAATCCCAAAATCTTTCTTTTGCTCAGCAAAGACTTCCAACTGAGTAATAATTTCTCTCACTTCTTCAACTGTAGCAGCTTCACTTCCCCTTGACAGACACAACTCCAAGGGGTCCTTACTTAAAGAATTCTGCAAAAAATCAGAAATTGTTAGATCAAAAGAATCAATTGCAAAGCAAGTGTCATCACCACTCATAGGTTTCTTGAAGATGTCTGGCATTCGGGTGACCATTTCTTCACTTCCAACCGAGAACCAATATTCTGTCTTTGACATCGATAACCGCACCAGCTGTTTCCAAGAATGGCCTTCCTAATATGAGTGGCACTTCAATATCTTCATCCATGTCCAGAACTACAAAATCTGTAGGAAAAATAAAGTCTTGAACTTTAACCAAAACATCTTCCACTACTTTCTTAGGAAATCTCATAGACCTATTAGCAAGTTGTATGCTCATTCTTGTGCTCTTTGGTTCGCCTAGATTTAGTCTCTTGAACATGCTATAGGGAATGAGATTTATGCTGGCCCCAAGATCTGCTAATGCCCTCTCAACCGGTAAATTTCCTATGAAACAAGGAATAGTAAAACTGCCCGGATCCTTTAGTTTCCTAGGCAATTTGTTCAAAATAACCGCAGAACATTCCCTACCTAAGGTGACAGTAGATAGTTCTTCTAACTTTCTTTTGTTAGATAGGAGTTCCTTGAGGAATTTAGCATACTTAGGCATTTGGCCTAAGGCTTTAACTAGCGGAAGGTTGATGTGCAACTGTTTAAAAAGTTCCAAGAACTTCTTATAGTGCTCATCATCTTTATCCTTACTCAATCTAGATGGGTAAGGTAATTTTGGCTTAAATTCCCTTGGTTTTCCAGTAGGTAAACTCTTCTCTACCGATTCTTCTTTATCCTTCACTTGTTCCCCACTTTCTAAACCAACTTCTTTCTCATTCTATTGATTCCTTGCTGAAACCTGTAATTCTTTCCCACTTCTAAGCGTCACAACCTTCACTTGCTCCTTAGGATTTGACTCAGTGTTACCCGGCAATGACCCTGGAGTTCTTTCTGAAATTAATTTAGCCAGTTGGCCAATTTGTTGTTCTATGTTATGGAAAGATGCCTCTTGATTCCGATGGCGTGCATCCGAACTCTGGATAAACTGTGTCAAAGCATCCTCAACATTAGGCTTCTTCTCAGATGGTGGCAATGCAAGGCGTTGCTGTGGTGCTTGTAATTGTTGAGGCTGTGGCTTCTGAAATCCTGATGAAAAATTTGGTCTTTGTGTATTCTAATCTCTCCATGAAAAATTCGGATGATTTCTCCAGCCAGGATTGTAGGTGTTAAGGATTATAATTCCCAGCTTCACTATTTGTTCTATTAATAAAATTCAGATCTTCCATGCTTGAACTTTCTTCAGGAGCATAGACGTATCCTAATGATCTTTCCAAGGAATCGCCTTGAGGTAAAGTATCCATACTTGTCTTCATCCTATGCATTTTAGCAGTAAGTGATGCTACTTGTGCCTTAAGTTGAAAGACCGTGTTTGAATCACACATGGCAGCAATCGGTCGTAGATTGTTTCTTTACTATGCCAACTAAATGTGTTCCTTGCCATTTCTTCAATCAAGTCATAAGCCTCAGGAGCACTTTTCTTCATCAGACTCCCACCAGCTACAGAGTCAATCATTGTTTTCTTCTGATCACTAAGTGATGTATGAAAAATCCTGACCAAATCATGCATTGTAATCCCATTGTGAGGACACCGTTGAAGTAGTTCCTTAAACCTTTCCCACGACTCGTAAAGTGATTCTCCTTCATACTGACTGAAGGAAAATATCTCATTTCTCAATTGAATCGTCTTATTGGGTGGAAAGAATTTCTCTAAGAACCTCTGGGCCACTTGATTCCAACTGGTTAATGAATGAGGAGGCAATGACTCCAACCAATTCGCGCTTTGTCCCTAAGTGAAAAAGGAAACAATAAAAGGCGTATTGATTTATTTGGTGTTCCATTGGCCTTTATAGTAGCACATATTTGCAAGAAAATTCTTCAAATGAGCGTGTGGGTCTTCTGAATTTCCTCCACCAAACTGATTTACTTGTACCATTTGGATTAAGGCGCGTTTCAACTCGAAATTGTTGGCATGAATTGGAGGATAATGAATAGATGGAGCAACTCCATCGATTGTGGGCATGAACATGTCCCACATAAGTGTATGAACTTCATTTCCAGCCTCTCTAGCTGGCTCATCTCCATTTCCAACTGCTTGATTTACATTATTATCATTCCTACCGTCTTGATTCGGATTAATTTCCAATTCTTGAATTTCACCAACCCCCGTGGGTTTACATTCTCATTACCGATATCTATACTTAATGATGTTGGTCTTGCTCTTGTCACTATAGTAGGAGAGTTTTGGAGAATCTCTCTAGTTCTTCTCAATCCTTGATGTAATGTTCGCTCTGGTTCTGGATCAAAATCAACTAGTTTGATTTTACTGCTACGGGTCATAAACCTATAAACAAAGAAAAACCAGAGTTTACATGAACAATGGTATAAGAACAGAAAAATGATTCCCCGGCAACGGCGCCAAAAACTTGATTAGTTTCGATCTGAGTTTAACAATTAATATCCAATAATCCTTTCCTAATATTAAATCAACAATAGGCAAGTGCACCTATCAAATTATATTATAGAATGGCTTATAGGGTCGTATTCCTCGGGGCCCTGACAAGTACTACTACTTACCCTATTAATTATTATCTAGCAATCGAATAAATTGGATTATCTAAATTTAATCTATAATTAACAACTAAACTATATTAATTACACAGGTTCACTAAAATATTATGCAGAACACAACTCTAATACAATTTAAATCACAATAAGACAAGGTTACTCCATCATATTAACATGAACTACAAAACAATTCATCCATTTAATTACTTATCTGCAGAGATTCTCAATTCATGGTTTTTATTCTCATAATAAACCAATTCTAATTCTGTTTGCATCTACTAAAATCTCTCTTAAATAAATGGACAAATCAGAATTGCTTTAGAGTACTCTAATTATCCTTAAATCTCCTTAAACATGCAGCAAACTTCCTAATAATATCTCTATTACCAGGAGTAATTTATTCTAGTGATTTAGATCTACTCGATGGAATTGTTTTTCAACATTTTCCATCGAGATCTGATGTAGGATCATGTTGTGTACTACCATTTCCTAACTTTTATGAAGACCCATCACTAGTAATCCATAATTAAACAGATTGCTAACAATTACATGGGCAATTCATGATAATATGACTTTGTAACCCCGGATCTAGTCACTTATGACATAGCAATAAAATTTAACAACAATTAAACAACAACACAAGATACCTAAGAAAAAGAAGAGAAAACCCCTTTCAATTACAATGATAAGGATGCGATTACAGACATGAACAATTACTTCCCAGTTGTCTCTCTCGAGTTTCTTCTGGAAAATCCACACACTACAATACGTTCTACTTCGACTAATACATAGATTTCTTCCAAATAGATGTGATGGTGTTCAGAATGAAATCCCCCCCTATATCCAATGGGTGTGGTGTATTTATGTCGAAAACACTTTTCTTGAAAGTTTCTATATGAAAACAGATGACTTTTCTTTTTAATGTTCAACAGTCACACTGTTTCAAGAAAACGTCGGAAAATATTCATCACACATTTCCTAGAGTCACGACCGTACAAAGCACTTTCTTGACAATTTTCCATCTTGCATGGGCTTACACAAAGGCATCCTAAATACTGGAGTTGATTCTTCTGCCAAGTGTTGCACGGGCTTACAAGTTGGAATCTGCTTCATTTTCCTTCCTTATTGCTTCATGTACGAGCTTACAAGACCCCGTACTAGCCACTGTTTCCATTTTTTCTTCATTTTGACAAATGCACGACCATACAAGTTGGACTCCCTTTATGCTTCTTGCTTCTTTGCTTAAATTTGATTGGATTCTCCTCACATTTCTTCCTTATATTGCCAATGTGCTCAAAATTGACTTGAAATATATATATATATATATATACTAATTAAGTACCTAATCTATTAAGAATCCCATCAATAAACCATAAAATAGACTCAATTTGCCATTTAAAATGATGATAAATTATACCTATCACATTGTCTAGGAGTAGAGTTACACATAGAAATGATCTTGGTAGATCTACGTGTTTTGGTTAGGGGAATACTAAGGAGTACCTAATATTCATGCTCTAGATTCTTATATGTTGGGGAGTAACTACCATTATATATACATATATGTATATTATTATATTTATTTATAGTGGGATATTGAGTTATCCATATGTTGTTTACCCGGCTTTAATCAGAGATAATAAAACATTAGTTGTTGCATTAGTATTAGGTTTATATGTGAATGTGTGCTCGTAAATCATGTGTATATGTTTGTGGTATACTATACTTGGCTCTAACTTACTCTTTTCTTTTTTAGGTACATGTAATGATCGTGTAGGATGTTGTAACACTAGTAACTATTGATTAGCAGACTAGAAAAACAACTAGCACTAAAGTCCCTCTAAGTGATGCTTAGGGAACATATGAAAATTAATGAAAATGAGAGACCTCAGTCATGTGAAGTTAATTGGAAGGATATTAGGAGCTTAATGTTTACTAGCGTAACTTTCAGTGTAATTTGTAATATATTAGTTTAACTCTTGTAGATCAATAGTAGACATTTATGTGGTTGGTTATAATTACCTCTTGTAACCAATAACATTCAGAGTCATTAACATATGAGTGTTTTAGACCATTCATTATGTTTATTGTAATTGTAACGCCCTAAATTTAATTAGATATTATTGCCACGTATAATACTTAAGTATTACACTCTCAGGCTTCTTAGAAAGATATGCTTATTTTTTAACATTTCTAACCATTTAGTTAGATTTCTAAAGCAACTAGATATAGTTATAGAGAAATCAAACTTTATAAAAATATCTACTCCAACCAGAGCAGACTAACTTTCTACGAAACAAAATTTGATAAAATCATTTTACTATCTACTTAAAGAGTAGCTTAACTTTTACAAACATATGGCTCCAACATGCCCTATTTCAAAGAAAATACAAATTCAAAAGATAAATCCAGTTTTTTTATACAAAATAGAATACAAACTAAATATAAATAATCCAACACCCTATTTCACTTTATTCTTCCACTCATATCTCTAGGATCTCTCAAAACCCAAGTTAAACATAATCATCTTCATCAACCACACCATCATCATCACCGACATCATTCAATAACAATAACAACAATTCCATCATCATCTTCATCATTCATCAACATAGAACTTGAAAAAGACAATAACAACAATAATAAGCTGAAGCTCAGTATATAATAACGCAATCACATATGAAGTGATACACGTTCATGACTAAATGTAATGCATCAATCAATAAGTTATTATCTTTCCATTAAAATAAATAAATCAAGACTGGAGCACTCACACTTTGGATTAAGCTACTGGGAATATGGGGTCTTGAGTAACAACACGATGCTCAGAGGATTGGTATAGGCAACTCGGATACTTATATCTCTTAGATGATATAACTGATAAAGAAAAGCAGCGTCCCTAGGGTTTACGACCGTTACACACTCTTTACTTAGCCTTAGTCAATAACATCGTCTAGTTCAACCAGTCCCATAAACGTGAACTAAACCATATTATATCACCCTAAGCTTAAGCAAACATTACACCGATACCATATACCTCATTGGCTACCCGTTAGGCTACATACGAATTGCCATGGCACCATGACATACCATCATCATGGTAAAGGGTGGCACCACTCCCCGAACTAGATTCAACGGCATAAGCATAAGCAACACTCATCGATTATTAAGTCGAGTTTAAGTTTTAATTCATTTTAGGATGCCTATCCTAACAACAATACGCAAGTTATTGTGTACCTCGTATATGAAATATAAACATAGGCTCAAACGCCCTCTCAGAAGATAATCCAAAAGATTCAGAAGCTAGATTCAAACATCTGTTTAACAATTTAAACTCTATAAGAAATCTAATGAAAATCCACTTATCTCAAACTTGTTTTACTACCCTATTTGATCAGACACTAAATAGGAACCCCACTATGGCCGCGAATATTGCCCTGCTAAAATACAGACAGTTCTCCTTTATCTGTCAAAGTATTTCTTTTCACTTTGATTATCTCTTATTACAAAAACATCAACGAAGCATTCATATACCAAAAACATTCATTTCCTAAGCAAAAAAACCATTTGAAACAACATATTCCCCTTATTGCCTAAGGTTACTTTATCTCATTAACTCAAACCAACCATTAACTCATTTTAACTTAATTCTAATCAATTCGATTAGAGCTAATCATTTAATCCAATTACTAAGCTAAGACAGTTAAACTTAATCAACCTAATCCATTTTAGCTTGCTAAAGTCCATATAGTAAGTTAGATTAAGATTATTAACTAATTCATTTTGTAACTAAGATTCATATTAAATTAAGTCTATGTTAACTTAATCTTAGCTAAGTTGGTTAATCTTAATGAATCTGATTCATTTTAGTTCATTCAAGTTCATTAAGCCAAGTTGAACTTAGATTATTAACTAGATTTGTTTTATATCTAACTTTATAGTTAATCAATTTATTTATTCAATCTTTAAGTTCACTAAACTCATGCTTAATTATATCATTCAACAAGTATAGCACATCAAATATGATTTATCTATCCCATTTTAGTTCAAAAATATTCATGTAATACTTAACTACACACTTTTATCTAATAAAGCAAGTTTTCAACTTTGTTTGAAAAACATAGCAGCTGGAAAGAATTAAAATTTTGACATTGATACTTTTTGAATTTCCAAGAACTTAAAACATGAAAGTGGTATATCTCTTTTCAATCTTTCAATGCAATTTGAATTAGCTCAATCCGAGTTTATATGAAAATGTTATGATCAAAATACGAAATAGTGTAGCGTCAGGGAAAACACAAGTCACACCCATGATTTTTGGAAAGCTATTATAAAATGGCCTCTAAGTTAAGAATCATGCCCGTGATTTTTAAAAACATCCACCTTAGTCGCTACTAAGGAGTGAATCATGCCCGTGATTCATCAAATTTGTCCAACCCAAGCCTACGAAGGCTTTAATCACTCCCGTGATTCATGATTTCTCCTGAGTTGTGAATTTTCTTGTTTTTCAAAGTTCATTTTGTCAAACTTTTACACATTCTACTTAAACTAAAACTCCATAAAAGCTACATACAACTCATCACACACTCATCTGCACTAAAAACATAAAAACTCCACATCCCCAATATCATACAATTCATATATCTCCATAGCCAACATTTAAACATTTCATACTCAATCAACTCACTCATTTACTAATTTATCATAAACTCTACTTATAACAAATATATTTGGCTTTTAGCAAAACCATGCAATTGAATTCCTCTTTTCTCTACTTAATCTTCTTCTTCTTCTTATTTTACTTGATTTCTCTTCTCCTATCTCATCTTCTACTTGATTCCTTGTTTAATTTGTTGAGATTGAGATTTGAGATGATTTTTGGGAGATGGAAGAGAGAAAAGAGAATGAAGAAAAGAGAAAGGTAAGAGAAAGAGAGAAACGAAAAGAAAGGAAAAAAAATGAAGAGAATAAAGAGGCAGGGGAAAGGAAAAATAAAAAGAAGGATAAGGATAAAAGTTTAGGATATTTTAGAATAAAGGTATTGGGTTTAGAACTTTCATATCAATATCTTTAGTTCTAGAAATATTTAAAAGATGATTTTAGAATCAATAAGTTGGAAATTAAGAACTTAAAATAAGAACTTAATTTAGGAATTTAATTTAGATCAAATTGATATTTAATTTGAGTTCGGGTTTAAGAACTGATATTTTGATACAAGCAAATGAACTCAAATTTTACAAGGAGTAAGGAATTATAATTTAGGCTAAAGTTTAAGGGTTTAGAAATTTACTAAACATTTTAAACAACCTGTTTAGGGGTTTAAGAATTGAAATATCAAATTTCAACTTAATTTATTATTAATCTAATTATATCAACTTGTCTAATTATTTCCTATAATTCATTTGACTTATTTAATCTACCTAAACTCAATTTCTAACTTAGGTGGAGGTTTGGAGAATTTCAATAGTTACAGTAGATTCTAAGCCTTTACATGTCCATATATGATATGGACACGTGGCGGGTTGTAAATGACTCTAAATTTAGGGTACTACATTTGGTTTGAGATAAAAAAAAAAAAAAAAAGAAATCGTAAATTATGGTATGGTTTGGTTTTTAGTAAAAACCACACCAAACCATTCGTGCTTACCCTTATGCCATGTAATGTAACATATGATTAGGAGAATTCTAATGATTAATATTTTCTAAAAATTAAGTTTCTTCTCAATTTTATCTTTAAGATTTGACATGGGTTTGTAACCTGACTCAACCTATACTTGAGTTTAATAGTTCATGAGTTTAAAAATTTTGACCCAAATTGAAACCATCATAATCCACGTGTCTAGACTCGTAACCTAACGATAATTTTTTTTAGTTAATATAAAAAAATTTAAAAAAAACGAAAAGAAAAATCTTTAAATAAGCTAATCTGATGTGTGTAGAACATTTTGATATCAAAATATGATATGCATAAAACACTCTAATACCAAAATATGATCCTAATCTCAAGATGAAATTAGGATTAAATTGATAGATTAAGAAATCCTCACTTACCTTGAATATTACTCAGAAAGAAAGAAAAATCTCAAAGACACTTGTGAATAATTGATATTACACATAAAGATTCACTCGTGTTTGCACTCATCATAATAAGAGATAATTTGATTGATAAGAGTAAAGGAGAGAAAACACCACAAAAGAAATTTCAATAGAATTGTAGAATCAAAGTCTTTATTGTCTTTTACAAATCATGGACTATTTATTATAGTCAAAACCCTAATAAAATATCAAGGAATTATTAAAATACGCTTAATAATAGTCCTAATAAAAGACTTAATTAAAAGATTAAAATTCAGACTTATTGTGTTTCAACACAACCTCTTAACATAGGTTGTGTAAGATGCATGTATTGGAAGACAGACGCAATTCAGATGTTCTACATACCTTCGAATTCAAGCTGTGTAGGCTATTCGTGTAGAACTTCAAAAGAGGTTAGAAGGTTCTATACGATCTTGTACACAAGCAGTGCAAGCTACTTGTGTAGAACTTCAAAAGAGGTTAGAAGGTTCTACACGATCTCGTACATAAACCGTATAGGTTACTTGTGTAGAACTTCATTTCATCACCTTCAACATAAGTAATGTTGTTACTCATCTAAACTTCTACATCTTCTCTCATGCTCAAAATCATATAATTCCTCCTTCATGCACTCTTATCACTTGTACTTGAGCAATTGAACCCATAGTATGATTTCCAACATAACCTTTTTTTTAAATCCTAAAAGAAAAAAATAATAACCAAAATAAAAATTAGGCCTAGAAACCTTAACTTGTCTCTTAAAGATTTACAAAAAAAAAGGTGCATTTATTTATGTACAACTACATTTAGTTTTAGTTTTAGTTTTAGCATTAATGATGTGGAGCTATAAAAATATGTAAAGGCTATAAAGAAGATTAAAAGAAGAAAAATTAGTCTCACATTATTAAGGTCAAAGAAAAATTGAAATTTAAAAATTATTACAAAAATGTGAAAAAATCTATACAAATAATTGATACATGGAAAAAGACATGTTAAAGAAAAAGCTACTAGTGTCATTTGCTCCTCCTCTTAGTAAAGAATTGCACTCCCTGACCAAATTCTAGCTATAAGCATTGTTGAGTATCTAACTAAGTGAGTTACATACTATCCTAACCTTCGTTGAGTGGGTTGTAGTAAGGACTCACATGCATTGAGACAAGATCAGGCTTAACCTAAGTAAGACCCTCCCCCTTATCATTGGGAGGAGTTGGAAGATACCTATGATGTGGAGTTGATGGACTTCAAAGGTTTGCATTGGAGTTTTAGCTAGAATATCTCAAGTGGAGCTAAATATGACAAAGAAGGAGTTGACTCTCTAAACTCCCATGGTATAGGTGTAAGAGATGCATGGGGAGAGAACTTGTGAACAAGCAATGCATTGAACCTGGTGTCTATTGGTTCATGCTTATAGCCTCGTACCCTCTTTCAAACCTATCCTCGTGGCTTATGGCAACCTTCCTAAGCTAGCTAGGGTGGTTAGGAATCATTGTTAATTCATTTTATAAAACATGAAATCAAAGTTTTTAAAAAATTATATAAAATGCTAATAAACTCTATTCAACTTCATTTGTAATCACCAACATAGGTAAGCATACCTACTAAAATAGCATAGATAGTATTAGGTCATATTCCTTGGGAATCGTTGGATTCTATTGTACTCACATTTCATCTATTATCTAGCTAAACGAAAATTTAGCAAAACAAATGCACAGGAAAAATACTAAGCGAAGGTTAATGCTAAATATATACACGTTTTCAAGGTAAAATTAAGAATACAAGTTTGTAAATGTAAGAAGGCACTTAGGGTTTACTTCACCAATTCCTTATCATGTGATTTCTCAATAAACTTAGAGAGTTGTTTACTGAGTATATTTGCACTATTAGATTCACTAAGGTAAGCTATAGCCTTTCTCAATGTTAGAAACTCTAGATGTAGATTAGATCCTCGAAATCTCTTCAAAGCTATTAGCAATATAGATTCACATAAAGATTGAGAATCCTTTGATTAAAAATCCATTTCAAGGAATTCTAAATCCAAGTGACAGAAAGTTTCACCATTCGTCTCTCAAGGTGATTATTAGCAACTTCATTAGTAGTGTAGATCTATTCAAAAAAATAATCTCTTGATCCATTCCATTGAAATTATTCATAAATCTAAAAGGTGTACTATGCATTGATACTAATAAAGTTAACTTTGAGCTACTAAATATAAATACCCAGTCAATATTCAATTGAAACACATTTGAAATCACGTGAATCAGGTCTTAGATTCACAACCTTAAGTTAAGATGTTTATTTCTCCATAGATGTAAAAACACATATTCAAGAGAAATAACATGAAAATACAAATGAATATTATAGATTAAGTACAAAAATGGGTCTTGCAAAAACAAATTTGAGTTTAAAATGAAATTACCTAGAAAACTTGGAATTCTTTACAAAAGAAAAAAAGATTTTCTCTCACTAAGAATTCGCTTCCTATTCTATTTTAGATTAGCAGAATTGGCTACATATGGTACACTCCTTATTGAATATTTGTGCACATTTATTTATATGTGACAGACATAGAAATTATAAAGATTTTATTCATTGATATGGTGTATTCTTTATAATGGAATTCATCCTTATCTTCACGTAGGTGTATGAGCCAACTCATCATGATAGGGTTACTTTTCGTGAGTATGATCACAGGCTCGAAGGTTGGCCATGATCTAAGTTGTGATTTCTTCGTAAAAATCGTGATTTTGGGCTCAACTTCAACTGCAGGTGTAATCGTGGGCTCGACTTTGGGGGCGATTGAGAATTTTGCCTTGTTTTTGCCCTCAGTTGGGATCTTTAGCAATTGCAATTGAGCCTATCATTGCTTATTCATGTTGTTTTGCTCTAAATATTATCCTAATCAATTTGTTTCTTCTTTTCTTGATTTTAGGAGCTGAAAAACAACATTTAAACAATAAAATGCACAAAATTCGATAGGAATTTGTCTAGAGATGGATCAAATAAGGCCTCAATTTCTATGAATTGAATAAAGTATAAAAGAATTATCGATCATCTATAATAGTATCTAGAGCATTAGGCTATGTTAGATCATCAAAGACGATGTACATGAATTGGTGCACCCCTTTGTCAACATCCATACCTATGATGTTTGACTATGCCATGTGAGGAAACCAATGGATGAAGCTAGCTTACAGTAAACAATATACATCAAAGTAGTAAAATAATATACATTAAAAAGATAAAGAATTATAATGACTTGACTGTCGACTTACCACGCAACCTAATGTCACCTCGGTACAACTATGGTAGCATTGAATAATCTCACTACACGATGGTAAGTACCCCATCAGCTAATTGAATGTGTGACTCTAGTTAATGATAGCATATTGATGGGATGCCTAACGCTCTAACCAAATGGCATGGTATATGCCCTAATTGGTCTTAGTCTTGCTACAAATGTCTAGTTCATGCAAATGTCTACTTATATCCACAAAGCTGAGTATATGCAGATTTCTTCCAAACTGTCAGGTCATATGGTTCTGGTAGTATTACTCCAGGATATGGAAGCGTGTGAGAAGGATGTTAGTGATTGTGCCCTAGGCCAATTACTAGATATTATCATATATATATACATATATTATTGATACAAAGGCATTTCTATTATATTGTTTATATGTTTACTTTATAATAGAATCCATGAATAATTTAATTATTTTAAATGTCCCTAAATGCTCATTATTGTGGGAATGATAATGAATTAAATATAGTATGAGTTTTTTTTTTTTTTTTATAGTCGTGAGATGTTTATTCGTATGGGGATACAAACAAACTCATAAGCACATATTAGAGGATTATGTACTGGACTGACCTGCTATGAGATCACTACATGGATTAGTGTCATAAGTGATTCTCACAATAATAATGTCAGCATATCCTTATAATTGAAATCACCATAGGGTCTAGCATGAGGAGCATTATGATTCAACTCAATCAAATGTTGTCTTTAACCAGATAAGTATAAAGGTTGAGATTGAGCGTAACGTGAATCATATTCAGGAAGTTGAGTAATTGAGATGGGATTTGTCCCTCTCATTATGAAAGAGATGTCTTTGGGCCCTTCAATAAGTGAAACTAAGAAATGGATGGCCATGCTAAAATGAATTGATAGTGTGATCAATTTCATTTGTTTTATCAATTCACTTGGAGATTGAGAAATGATAAGATTGAACGATATAAGGGTAACATTATCCATGCCTTATATTTAATCTAGATATTATGTGAAAAAAGGATGATTACATAAGTTATGGATCAAGTAAAAATCGAATCACCAATCTTCACTTAATTTGGGTAAACATAATGTCTTACTAGAGGCCTTTGTTGACAAAAATGGTTTTAGGTCAATGGCCAACATTAAGTGAACCTATAAGGCCACACACAAAAGAATGAAAAAAAAAAAAAAAAGGATCATGGACTAAATTTAAATAAGTCCATCAGGAATAATAAATTTATTTATTATTAATCTTAATTTGTTAAGAATAATAAATAAATATAATTTGTTAAGAACAATAATAATTCCTAATTGGATTAAGAATTCTTATGTTAATAAATTAATTTATAATTAATTTATCCTTAATAAGATTAGGGGCATTAATGTCATTATTCATATTGACATTATTATAAATGAGACATAAAAGGTTTCTTTTAAGGTGAACGACATGTGTTGTTGATATTAAACCTGTAGAGAAATTCTATAAACCTTAAAAGAGAGAAACACGAGAGTTGTAAGTAAAATTTTCCCGATTAGATCTAGAAGTGTTCGAGATAATTCTAGCATGTGAAGGATCCTTTTGAAGGAGTATTTATTCGGGTGGGTACCGTAGAGGGGATCGCAAATTCGTAGTAACTATAGATCCAATCTGCCAATTGATTTCAAGTTTCAAGGTTAAAGGTATAAAATTCAAACTATTTGTTTTGTTTTAATCAAATAAAAACATATGGATACTGGATTAAGATTTTCTTTTTGAATTCCACCATAAAAGATTTGATCTTTATAAATGCTAAAACCTTATGGAAACCCAACAAAGGACCCCTATGAGCTAGATATCAATACTTGCTTGATAATATGAAGGAAGGTTAGCCATGTCAGCATAAATGTGTGGGCACCAAATGATTAGTGACAATTAACGTTATCTAACAAAAAAAATTATGCTATAAAACTATACAAGTACATTAGATCAGTACCTACTCGAAGGCCAAATGATCAAAATCATTGTGATACTTTTGTAGCAAAGGGGTTGGGTGCAAGTCAATAGCCAACCCTCAATCACAACTATGTTTCATCCACATAATGGGTTATATGTGGGAAGGGTTCCCATGCCTAAACTTGAAGGAGGATCAAGGGAGCATCGATTTTTATGCCATTAACATGTGTAGCTAAACATGGCTAGCAGTAAAGCCATTCTAATTATGTTATGTTTTATGCTTACTAGCTAGTTGTCTATAGATTTGTTGAGATAGCAAAAAACATGAAAATGACTAAGTTCTACAATTTATCTATAAACCCTATCTCCTCCAACCAGCTTCATATGCATTTATCCATATGGTTGGATGACACCACAGTTAGCATCCTATGGTACATCTCTAAAATTTTCCTTTAACCATGATGATTTTAATTGGGCTCTATATGTGTCATAGGTTGGTCACCTAGCATCGAGAAGCTATTAGCACATGTCAACCCACCTTACGTGCATACTCTAATGCTTACCTGCCCATTAATGGGGAGACTAACTTGGAAAGATATGTCTTGTAAAGTCACTATGATCTCTCCCATTAGGAAGTGAAATGTGTGTGTGTCATTGGCCACCACCACTCTGTCAGGTGTGTAATCAGGTTCTAATAAAGCTTTATGAAAGGCAAGTGTATAGCACCAAGGAACCCTGATTGCTATAGATATGGTACAGCCTCTCTTCTACACCTAACAACCTCTTACTGTACCACCTTAGTGCCACTTCTCGATAATGGCGTGCCAAGAATACAGTATCTTAGTTAATAACAGTATCAATGAGAGCGTACAAAAATAGAAAATGAAGAAAAACATAGGAATAAGCTAATGAATAGCAAACCAACCTGACCGCGCCAAGATATTTGTTACTTATGTGTTGTTAGCTACTAAGGATTGAGTTATCCGATAATTCTTCATCCATTTGCAATAATTGAAGAAAAATAATGAGTTCGCAATGACTTATAAGTAAAAGAGAAAGAAAGAAAAAATTCAACCAATATTAAATTACACAAAACATAACCACATAAGCATAACTACATCACTAGTGTATCGATCGGTACCCTCGGCCCACTGCATTGTTCGATCTAAATAATTTTTCTAATTATGGCCTTACTGATCATATGCACCACAAAAATATTTGAGGGTTCTCTTCTAAATATCCATCTCACTTTCAAAGCATTTCTCCATAAGCCTCCAAGAATCCCACATTTGACTTAGCATTGGATGCTAAATTGGAATGTTAAGGCGGGTCCATTTAGCTTTGCCAACACATGGTAGAGGAATGTCCACACACATGCGCTTAGTGCTGCCACCACATATACCAGTTACCAATGAAGGTTGCATAATCGATATGCCTTTTACTCTCAATTGCCATTGCATGCGAACATGAGATTTTGTAAGTATCCTAATTGTGACAACTTCACTTGTCCATCCTCAATTCTACCTTATAATAGTTACCCTTAATCTAGTCTTGCATTTTAGGTTATGTTGTGGTTTGAAACCTTGAGGATTTAAGCTAGGTAGCTAAAGATTATCACTTGATGGTCTCCGTTGCTTTACTCAACCTTTTTAGTTTCTTTACAGCATAGCAAATCAACACATAACCAGTAGCTGATGCATCCGATGCCTATTTTATTAGGTTGTTAAAGATTTCATTGAAGTTGTAGATTCTTTTTTGTTTAATAATGAAACAATAGACAAGTTTCTATTATCTTTCAAGTTAACATTAGAAATATCAATCATATTTGTCGTCCCAATTCCAAATCATACACCTCCATTGTAGGCTAAGGTTTACATTTGAGAATGTAAGATGAAAATACCTTCGCATCCATAGACTCACTTACTTAACCACACTATAGTACCTTCAAAGCCATTTAGGTTGCAATTGGTAAGATTCCTTCTTTAGGAGTTTCTTTCATTATTTCCTCTTAGTCTGTAAGTTGAGGTCACTTGTGACATGTCGAATCCACCAACGCTAATGCCAACCACTTGGCTATATCACGTCCTCATCCTTCACTTTCTTCTTTCGCATTTATGATGGTCAAATATGAAGCGAATGTTAAATTTATGACATTAAATAACAATCACTTTAAAAACCAAGTCCACATGTCCTTAATTTCTTGGTTTACCAAGGTATTGGCCAAAGGCATGATGTGATTTACACCATCCATCTCGGTGGATATATCTAGCTTGTGTTTGTATTTCTCTTATAGTTTAGGGCCGTCAATGGTGATTATTAACCTAAAAACAATACCAAAGGGCACTTACAATACAAAAAGCATTTGGTTAGACAATATAGAGTTGAATTTCATTTTTGCATGCCTATAATGAGTAAATGATTCAATACAAGGTGAAAAGACCTAGAAAAGTTCATCAGAAAACACATTCCCTTCAGTGTTAGATTCTATAATCATACACTCAAATTTGGTTCCAAGACTGGTCTACTATATTTCCATTTGTGAGTGAGAGAGATCAACATATGATTCACTCCACTTGCCGTAAACTTGTTCAATGGACTTGTACTTTGCTTCTTGAATCCTCTTCATGTGAATAATAAACTCAAATTGCTTACAGATGGATACTTGCATATCTTTTGCCTTAACAACATGAGAGGGTTAGACCTCATCAATAATATATCTAAATATAGTGATTGAATCTAGCTAAGGGTAATCCTAAGTGGCCATTGCATTCAAGCATGTGTGCAATTCCTCAAATCTAGTGATCTAGAAGCATCCACCATACTTCCTAAATCATGCTCTAAGTCTCCGCTTGCAACCCCTATTTAAGGCAATATCTTTCATCAACCACACCTTCTTAATTTATTCAACCACCTGATAATTATGTTGTTTTATCACGCGATGCATCTTCATTGCTTGTATGAGGTGATCATTGGTTTTAAACCATTCACCTACTTTGAATTCATTGCTAAAGCTCCAACTGTCATCACACATTAGATAGCCATATTCAAATGTTGTATATCCATTACACACATCCTTTATGAAGAGTAGCATAGGCTTTAAACTCTCAATTACATCTACATCTATTCAAGCCAATAAGCAAAATCAATAATTCTTATCCTATGAGCTATGAGGCTCAAATGTCTAAATCCAGCCCTTACTTCTACCACTCTCATCATTACTATCATCAACATATGAATCTTTAGAAGGATTAATAATAAATACATTTTAGTGTCAGTATTAGTATCCCCTATGGGGTTTATTCAATTTAAAGTTAAACACTTAAGGCCGATTATTGCATACTTCTTGGATCGCAAGAAAAGCTTATGATTTATACATCAAGCTTTTAACCAATCCGCTATACTCGGTATCCTATCCTAAATTAGCTCAGTCGTAACCAAGGGTTGAATTTCACACATCTCCATATACACTTTCATTAAACTTTATGTAAACTTTAACATCTATTGCATACCATCTTACTAACACAAATTCATAATACACAACAACATCTCCAAGAAGAACTATATAGAGCAATTGAACCTTGCACATCAAACTATTTATGTTTAGACAATTGCATATTAAGCCCACAAGTTGCTCACAGCTTGCATCTCTTAAAACAACAACCATAGTTACCAGTCACCAATCATAACATAACCCATCATTCCCTTCTACTATATTGCTATAAGCATAGCACATAATCCTTACATTTCCCATTTTCACCCCTACCTTGCCAACACTACATATCAATTCACCTCAATACCGTGAAATTACGTTACAAAAGCAAATGAACATTTAATTGTGCTCAAGAGAAACAATCTTTTAGATTATGTGAATTTTTTATGTAACAAAGAATCACTAAACACATGAATTTTTATTCAATGCCAATGCCTTGCGATCACAATCAACAAATCCACAATCTTGAATAACTTACTTAACAACATGATAAACAGGAATGGACACACATAATGTGGTTTGGAAATCTCATAAACATTCAATTGTATTCAAGATACACAAATTTGTATTCAATTAATCTGCAATCTTATAGATTAAGTGAATTTTTATTTAACAAAGAATCACTAAACACATGACTTTTTTTATTCAATGTTAATGCCCTATGATCACATTCAATGAATCTTTAATCTTGAATAGTTTACTCAATACTATGGTAAACGGAATGGACATTTGTAATGTGGTTTAGAAATTTCACTAAACATGTAATGCGGATCCTATATGAACTCGTGGGATTTTATTAAATAGTAGTGACCATGGTATACAAACATGGTGAATTTTGATATCAAAAGTCTTTAATAAAATTGATAGATTATACAAGCATATGTATCTCTTTCCTTTAAAATCTAGTAGAAAGAAAAAATTGAAACAAACATAAGGAAGATTTGGGTTTGTAGAAACGAGGGAAAATGACCAATAAAATTGATGTCTATATGGACAACACAATTGTATTGAGGTTAGGTTTTGTGAAATTTCTCATGAAAAATGCGCCTTGAAGTGATATGGACTAAAAGGCTGTTAGGTTAGGTACTTCTTAGAGAGGAATAAGTAGTGCAAATGAAGAAGAAAAGAAGTACAATCTAACTCATACTATTAGGTAAACTCAAGAGAGGGAAAGTGGAGAGGATGGTGAATTGACTTTATAAAAGATTTTATTTCTTTTTCAAATTTAATGCACAAATATGAAAACCAATGATATGAACAATATAAATGATAACAATGTTGTTGGTCCCAAATAAGTAACCAAGAGGGGGAGGGAGGGGTGAATTGGTTATTCTCAAATTTTAAACTTTTTTCTAACAAAAAATCTTCAACACCCAATTAGTTAAACAATAGTATATGGCTTTTGAATTCGCTTTGCAAACACAAATTAAACTTACCAAATAAGCAATAATGCATGGAAATAAAGAGAGTAGTGTAAGAAGACATTGCACGAGTATTTATAGAGGTTTTGCCTTATATGTCACTCATCTCTTTTAGCTCTAAGTCAGAGATCGGTATTCCACACCAGTATATTATATTGTATCTAATAAAATTTTAGAATACAAATAGTATGCCAAAACAAATAGACTCGATCCCTTCTACTCAACCTATCTAGCTCACTAAGCTATTTACTTATCTATAGAGCTATTTATCACTCCCTCTTATAATTAATCCCACAAAAGTACAAATCAAATCGAGGAATAGAAGAATATTAAAATTAATCTCAAATTATTTCGCTTAAAGCTATAAAGGAGTCACAAGCTTTGAGTTACTCTCTGAGTAATGCTCTAAAATCTAAAACGAAATAAAGTAAGGGTGATTTTTCTTAACAAAGAAGAATTTCTTCTTTTCTCTCTTTTTTTTTTTCACTTCATATATGATTTGGATGCATAGAAATCCTTTTATATAAAACTTCTCCATCATTCAAATTCTTTAAAATAATATACAGTTTAAATTCTTTTTCCATTAGAGATGGATAAGCTTGGGAAATATCCTCCATAAATTTCTCTAATATTTTGATGATTTTCCTTAGATATATTTTGAGCTTGTTGTATGCTTCAAAAGTTGTAATTTTAATCTTCAAATTCAAGAACCTTGATATCTTGAAGCTTCCACAAAATCTAGAGTAGATATTTGTCTTGTAACTTAATTAATAGTTGAAATTCATCCAAATTAGATGTGAAGGCTTTTCTCAAGATATTTCCACATATATCTCTAATAAACATGCATAAAATTTATCCCAAATGATATATCTATAAATTCCACTTGTTTTAAAATTGAAATCCCCAAAATATCTCTAACAAATGTGAATAATCTTATATATGAAAAAAAAAAAAAACTTATCTTAAAGATATCTATATGCCTGAAACTTTATCACAAATCTTCTCATGTTGCTTCTTGGTTGCTATGGAATGAAATTGTTGAAATTGTCTATAATATGCAGCCATGTTGCATGTTAAATAAAGCTGCTAGAAAATATCACAACCTGATGATGTTAAATAATAATCAACACATTTTAACTGCTATGTTAAACAAATAAGTAAATAAATATATAGCTAGTTGTGATTTCCTTTAACTTGATGCTACATGATTATATTAATGATGTTGAGTCATCACAGTGAAGAGATAAAATTAGAAATGTCCAACTTGATTCCACATATTTGATCATGTTGGCTTCATATTGCTCAGACTTCCTTGGAATTAAAAACTCTTATTAGTATATGGCATCAGCATATCACCACATCATATGATACTTTGAGTTGCAAATATTTATCATGAACTTGCTTGAATAAACTTATGTGGCATAGGCCTTTCCATTGATCCTCATGTGCTATTGAAATTTACCCGAACACTTTATTTAGATCAAAACATCCATAATAAATTCATTGTACTCCCCAAATAAACTAATCCAACTTAATAAAATTCAATCCCCGTGGATATAAACCAACTTTGATGGAATGCATCGAATATATCACCCAAGTAAATATGTATCAAGTGTGTCCTTCAAATAAATAAATTCATCACATAAAATACTTTTTCACAAACACATAATCTTTTTTTTTTTTTTAACTATATAAACATTATATGAAATTCTAATTAACCTATACACAAGAAAAAATATATTATAAACACTAAAAATATTTTGTTATCATCAAAATCAATCTAGGAGATCTAATAAATATAAAAAGAAATAAATTAAAAGAGTAGGGATAGAAACAATAAGTCGCAATATAACGTAGAGTTCAAGCTGCCATCTACTCTTCATGGACATCAAATTCCTCAATTAAGGACTTCACACCACATTATATTAATCACCAATAAAATGCCCCCAATGAGCTAAGCACAAGCACCTCAACAATTTCACAAAAGTTGTACCTTGTTACAATATTCAAATTTACATTCAAGACACAATTTGCACTCTCACTAAAAATTTCAAAACTATTCTATAGTAGTGTCTTACAAAAGAATAAGCAAGAGAAAACTTTCAATGGCATTACTTAAGATTTCTCTTACTTTGTAAATTGCAAATAAAATGTAGGAGACAAAACTATTAAGAAGAAAGATATAGATGGCTTGATTTTAACTTAAAGAGCTCTTCCAAGAGTGTCAATCCTATTAAACAACCCACATTTATAGGCTCTTCAAAAATTTTGATTGTTGTCCATTTTCTTCCAATTTTCCCCTTACATTAAATACTCTAATGAATAGCTTTTGGAAGATAGTATTAGGCACTATCTCTAAATCTACTATTGCCCTTACTTAGTCTCCTTATCATCCACACCTTGCCTACAACAAACATAGGTGAAGCACTTCTACTGTCCAAACATTGTGCCCTAAAGTTTGAACCTTAAGCACACCACACACGATCAAAAGCATTATGTGTGAAACATAGCTACCGTCTAAATTTTAGCTCACTTTCACAATGGTTTGAATATTTCAACCATGTTCAATAATAGTTGGCATCTTAACACTTGCTATAAAACATGATCAAGTCTTTGATTATGCTAGCCTTTAGATGTTAACTGCAGTAGAATAAGGTCTTGCAAAACTCCAAGCTACAAAAAGGCAAGCAAACACTTGTTATTAAGATTCATAAATCATATCAAATTCTTTTCATAATTGATTAGGGTAAATTATACTAGAAGGTATTAACGTTTGGGGGTAAGTTCATTAAAGGTATTAATATTTTAAGTAGTTAAAAATAGATATAAACGTTTGGTTAAATGTATCAAATAAGGTATTAATATTTTGCAAAGTTCATTTGAGGTATTGACGTTTAGATTAGTTTTAAATTAGATCTCTTTAATTTTTCTTCAATGGTCAACTATTGATACCTTATTTGACTTAGTTTGTCAAACATTAATACCTCTTTTCAACCACTCAAAATGTTGATACCTTAAATAAACTTACTCTCCAAACATTGATACCTCTTTTTAATAACTCAAAACGTTGATACATTAAATAAATTTACTCCTAAACTTTGATACCTTTTGATATAATTTACCCTAATTGATTATTTCTTCAATCTTAAGTTATATCAATCTTTGGATTAATTAACCATAGTTTACTTCTTAGATTAGCATACAATATCCAATTTCAAGAAATTGGCCATATATATGTGTGTGTATTTTACCTCCATGTTTTCTAACTTTAAAAAACCAAAAATTGCTACTTGTTTATTGAGATCTAAGTATAATCCCTAAATTTATTAGTTGAATGGTCTTGATTGTATTTACCTAGTTATTTTCCTTCTAGTTGTGTCACTAATTGGTAGTACCATTTTATTATCAACCTTGCATTTGGATTGTGTTTAGAATTTGTTATAGATTTTAAATGTATCATCAAACTCCAATATTTAAAATTTATGGTACCACATTTTAAATATACATGAAGAGAAGAACTAAAAGCCATTTGCTACCTAACCACTTGAAGACCTAATGCTTTATTTGATTTACATGTGTCCAACACTATTCAGATCATCCAATTCTTCCATCCAATAAGGCAATAGTACATGTTTGCATCTGCAATGTTATCAGCCAAATGACTAGCCACCTCACATGACATTCATTAGACACATTATCTTTAGGTCATATAACTCAACAGATATGTAATATTTGTTAAATATGGCGTGATTGTACTCTAATTGTCAAGACACCTTTAGTGTAATAGTTTGCAATTTATCAAAACCCTAAAATTAAATGTAATAGTGAAGATATTCTCAAGATAGATAATCTTTTGGGAAATAGATGACACCAGAACAAAACTATGGTATGCGGAATTTCAGGTTGTTATGAAGTAGTATCAGAACAATTCATTAGATGTAATCAAGGAGTTAAATGCCACATGGGCAATATGTACCTTAAGAGTATTCTTTTATCTAGTATGGTCCTAAATGTGTAATAAAATTGACAAGTACATCAACACTATGAATGTGGGTAATTGTGATATGCTTGAAATAAAGTGTGATAGAACTGTGACTTTGAATATAACAACTTATGATTCACAGGAAAAGCATGATATCAAAAACAAAACCGTCCAATGTATAATATAACTTTACTTGACACCAACAACCCTGCCATTTGCTGCCAAACACATCTACGGCTTCCTTTATCACACCATCCAGATGTATGTATGGGTGTGGAACCATACATAGTGTTAATGTATTTAGATGTGCTGTGATTAAAATATCATCAATAATGTTTTATCTTGCCTTCTGGGCTTGCCCCTGGCCCACAATTATGGCCCCACTTCACCTTCATACACGGAAAATGCAACCAATATCGAATTTGCCAAACGTTAAATGTTGAACAAATCGCATCCAACAATGACCTAGCTAGAGATATGATAAGGATTTCACTAAATGCACTCATAATGAGCTAACCGACAATGGCTACGTTAATGATAATAAAAATAATAATAATTCATGTAAAAGTTGACGTAGAAATTGTCCTATGTAATTCACTTCTTGTGTTTTCTTAATAATGTCTTTGTAGGTATGTAGTCCCATTGCATTTGTTGTGATGTCACTTTATGAGAATTACAATTCAGCCCTTTCTCTTCTAAAAATCCTCGGTATGAAAAATTCGGATACATTCAGACAAAGGTAGGAATCCATTCACATGAATGTGACTCGTCAATTGATCATAATCAACTGCATCTTGGATTATAGGAAGCAAATATTTTCCCCCACGCAAATGAGAAATCTAGAGACTTTTTTTTTTCTTTGAAAATATTGCATGTTTATAGTTGACATGTACTTTTAAACTTTTTTTTTTTTGTAATTTTATAACGAGTGTTTTGGTTTTTAACAAGTTCATTCCGTACGCTCTTTATAAATTATCTGTTAATATTAGTTAGATAAATGTGAAAAATCAAAACATGGATTATGAGTTTCTAAAAGTATCAAAATATATGTTTTTTTTTTTATTTTTCCTGATTTTTATATAACTAGCAGTTTATAATTTCCATACCGGTTTCAAGGACACTTTATAGATGTAGCTAGAAATTGTATTGTAATCAAATCCAGTAATCTGGAAAAATCGTCAGGTTACACCACTAATAAATTAGTTGCTAAGAGGGTGACATGGAAATTTTTTTTTTTTTGGGGCACGGTGGGGGCGCTAAGGGATTGTTATTGTTTGAATATGTTGGTTTGGTATTATTCTACCATCATTTTAAACCGAATCAATACTAAATCTTGCAGATATGATACCGATTAAAAATTAGTAATTTTACTTATAAACTGACCAAACAGAATCGATATTGAATTAATACTGATCCAATATTGATAAGTTACCAATACAAATCCGATGCAAATAAAATCCGACAATCCAAACAGATCCAGAGGAATAGACAAGTAGATATAGGTCCTTGATTTTTCCCTAACGGAAGAACCACAATTCCTGCGAAATATAAAGGTCGAGACATAAAATATAGAAATGTTAGTAGAATTTTAACATGCATAGAGTATATGAACTATGAGTTTGTAATTTATCGAAAAGTGATTTATGCATATCAAAATTTTATTAGTATTTACACAATATATATATATATATAGTATAATGCCTGATAAATCTTTTTTTTTTTTCACTATATAATCATGTTAGGAGAGCTGTAAGAGAATTCTTATCAGATGGATAGATATATGGATATAATTTATGTTGAATAAGCAAACCATTACTTAAAATAATTATACGCCGCTAGTTGGAAAATCTCTGATTATTTTTAATATATAGAAAGAGCAAATACGCTGAGTTATAAAGAGTGACAACTTTTCCTATGGAATTAATTCAAAAGTTGTGAGATCCTTATGTACCATCAATTATAATGTGGACACACTAAATATCATCCCAATGATCTATGTACATTAGTTGTCAAAATTTGAAAAATGTCAAACATGTCCATTATATAAACAACTAATCGAATGGGACTAGATAGTTAAAAAAAAAATTTACAAGATACTAGAATTGGATTAAAAAGTGATAAATAATAGGAAAAAGCTGGGATTTTAATGTCGACAAGACAGAGAAAAAATTAATGTAATACAATTATTTTGTCCAAAAGAACAAAAAAAAGGGATAAATGTCAAGAATTATTATTGGTTAAAATAATAAATTAATTCTAAATTATAGGTACACATTTACTATTGTTTATTGGCCTATAAATATCAAATTTAAAACTCTCTGCTTGGATTATTGGATTTTTATTTGTATCGGTAACTTATTAGTATCGGATCAGTATTAATTTAATATTGGTTTAGTTTGATCATTTTATGAGTAAAACTGTTAGTTTTTCATTGGTATCATATCTGTATCATTTCAGTATCGGTTTTCGTTTAAAAATAAAACCAAAATGATATTAAACTGACTATCTAAATAGGATATCATCTCCCGTTTTTCAAATATGATGTACTGGGTTCAAATACTCTTCTCATTTTAATAGAAAAGAAAAGTTAATTTAGATAGAAAAATATAAGTCTAATCATTCTAATAATCATGTCCATCATGTGAATTAACAATTTTTTTCACTATTCCTTCTCTCTCCAGCAACTAGCAAGCATAGGATTCTGCGAAATGGGAAACATATGATGTAGATGGAGCAAGGAAATGTGAGCGAAATGTGACCTGTTTCGAAAAGAGCCCACAATATTGCTGACTTCTAAGGGCTTCATTTTCGTACATGGATGTAAATCCAAATTAGGGCACAGTGGTAGATGATGGAAGTGATTTTTTATGGCCTCTCGGAGATGGAGTTTTGCTAAAATCCTAGAGAATGATACGAGAGATGAGTGTAGAAAGGAGCAGACAACGTGCATGGAAAGGAACAACTTACAGCAATGATGGACGTATAACCTAACATATTACTGACATCCCAATGCACTTGTCTATATGCTATGGACTTAGCTTTCACCTATTACTGAATTTCGTTCCCTCTTTCCCGGATTTATGCCGTTATCAATTATGTTGATCGGATTTTGTTAATGATTGCTACTCAAACATTTGTTTCTGGACTGAAAAAAGTAGCAATGATTGCACATGAAAGAGTATTAAAATGGATTTTGGATGACTTTAATGTTTGTCTAGAAAAGAATTACCATTCTATTTTTATTACTACAAAGTAGCTATTGTCTCATTTTATTTAATTTATAAAAAGCCAAAAAAGAAGGAATTTCATTCAACGAAATAAAATTACATCAATTAAATTAATCAGTATAAAATAATTGACTAACGAAGAGTTAGGAATACAAAAATCCATCTGATTGAATGGGCACATCTCTTCAAGCTTCAAATGTCCCGCATAAGAGATATTATCCTTCTTAGAAGAACAAGACCCATCCTACTGGCAAGTAAAGCAAATCTCATAAAAGGGACAATATAATCCCACACATGGGATGAAAACAAGAAGAAAAAGAAAAACAACAAATACATTAAATTCACTTATTCAAAAATACTACTAACAAACAACATTAACCGATATCTCAATCTTTAATCAAACCAGATCTACAAAGAGTGGACCTGTAGTGAAGGAATCTTGATTTTGATAACGATAATGATGACAATGATGAATACCTTGAATCGTTCTAAGATAAAAATTGGTTGATTTGAAAATACATAATGATAAATTTGTGAATTAATGGCGGTTAAAAAAATGTTTAGAAAGAATAGGCAACACTGCGCTAGGGTTTTGAGAGAGAGAGAGAGAGAGAGAAAGAGAGAGAGGGATTGATTTTCTTTTCGTTTACGTTTTTCTTGTGATTTCTTTATAAAAAATTTTACCCTAAAAAAAATATTTATTTCATATAATATGAAACATATATGAAATTTATATCTCTTTCCTTTACCAGAAGAGTTGTTGTTTCCAACAAAATACAAGTTCTTTAGAAAAAAAAAGATAGCATCATAAAACAAAATAATTATTATTTCTTTCCATCTTTATTTAAGTTTAGTAAACCAAACGAAATGTAAGTCTAATAAAAGCTTAAGCTCGGCTCTTTCACCCTCGAATAACTCATAATCAAATTGAGATTAGACTCAGTAGGACTAATTTAGAAAATGGGTCTATGATTGTCAATTCTCAACTTAACTAGGTCTATTTGTTTTGTCATCTTCATATCATTTTGTCTTCATCTTTTTATTTTTATTTTTTTCAAACAGACTGTTTGTCAAAAATGTATCGATAAAAAACAGATATTTTTACTCATAAATAAATCAAATAGACCAGAAATTGATATGGAATAGATACCAATGAAAAACAAACCATCCAAACAGACCCGTAATATAAAAAATATATATAATTAATGACATTGAAGATTTAAACTATTTCAATGTGAATTTAAACAAACAAAAAAATCTCATTCATAGCATTTAATGGATTACTATGAACTAATACAAGGACTGAATATATTTTTAAAATATATTTGGTTTAAATTACATAGACTTCTACCAAAAGAAAAATCCATTCCTTAATAATATGACACAAGTTTTTATCTTTAGGATAAATATGTTTTTTATTCTTAAAATTTCAATATTATCCTATTTAAGTCCTAAAATTACTCCTTTTAGGATCAATGTCAAAAATGGTACCTAAACTTTCACAAAAAGTTTAATCAAGTACTTGAAGTTTAATTTTGAATAATTTGGTATCTTAGTCGAGTTTTCGTGCATGTTTTTCCTACCTAATTGAACTTACTTTAAGTAAGAAAATGTATGCAAAAACTGGCTTTAGGTGCCGAATTATTCAAAATCAAACTTCAAGTAGAAAAATATGTGCGAAAAGTTACTTCAGCACCAAATTGTTCAAAACAAAAATTTGTGTACCTGATTAAATTTTGTTAGTTTAGTTATCATTTTTGAAATTATTCCCTTTTTTTACTAAAGTATTCAATGCTGAACATATATTATAAAAATGGATTTGTCTTAATACCATTAATTTTTTAGTTAATGTGTGCCATCTGGCAGCCTCTGATTGGCCCAAATAATTAATTTAAGTAATAAAGATAATTATTTATTAATAATATACATTAATATAGTAATTAAATAGAAAAATATAGAAATTTATAAAAAAATTGAAGAATGAGAAAAAGGTTGATCGACTAACCCCGGCTTCGAGTGGTTGGAGCAGCCATTTTTTTAAGAGGTGGGTCACGATCTTATAATGAAAAAGAAACATCCTGTAACTCTAGTTTCTCTATAAAAAGCAATGCATCCCCTTAAAGTACAGCTTCCAATACTTGTAACATATTTGATTAGTGTCTTAACTATCATGAACCACATTCTTTGTAAGTTTTTGCTTTATCTTATTCAATGTATTCAACCATTTGTTGAGATTTAACCATGTGGTTAGTAGTTTGATATTCATTTCCATCATTTAGGACCTACTTTTATTATTGAAGAAATGTCAATTTTGGTACCTATATGTTGCAAGAAAATTCAATTAAGTATTTGAACTATGAAAATAGTCCATTTAAAACTAACTGGGCTTTTCATAGATGTTTTACTGTCTCCCAAAACTATATTTCCCTTGTTTGCTAATGTGAAATAAACATGATACCTATCCTTGATACATGCTAGAAGAAAAAGAAAAGAAAAGACATTGAGAAGAAGATGATGACGATGAAAAAGGGAAGGAAAGTGAAAAGTGGAGGCACTAAGCTTAAAGCTTGGTCTTCTTCCTCAAGGAGACACATAAGCAAGTTTGAGTGTCCTTCATTAATGGATGCATCAAGCTCAATACCGAGCGGTCTCTCTTTACACCATAAATACATTTCTCAAGAGAGAAAGTAGCATGGGGAGAAAGACTTTTTCGAGTAATTTTTTATGAAATTTGCTGCTTTATTATCCTATATATCACCATATATATCCAAGCGGTCGTTTAATTTTCTTGATTTTACCCAAGTATCTAGACATTTTAGAGAGAAGCAAATTTGAGTTTGTGAAATTTAGGGAGAGAATGATTTGAAAAGAAAAAGATGTCAATTTCAAGTTAAATTGATGATGTAAATGTTTTCTACTATTCTAGCATGTATCTTTTATGTGATTAGATTAGGGTTTTTTTCCTCTTCTTTTCAACATTTAAATTTCTTACTTTCAGAACCTTAGATATTTAGAATCTCGTCTTCTTGTTTGTTAGTTTTTTAAGTGCATCCTTTTTGTACTTTTAAGTTCATCAATCTTATTATAATGTTCATACAAAGTTCAATTGAAAAAGGTAATGATTTGAGTCTTTAAGATGTAGTTTCCTTTTGTTTTTTATCCTTCTTTAAGATCTGCATGCAAAATCTTTCTTTATTTTTAAGTTTATATCTGACACCTATTAGGCTCTTAGCGTTTTCCTATACTTGCCACATCATATATCAAATGAAGTTAAGTGGAGTAGTAAAAATGGCTACAAAAAAAAAAAAATTATTAGGTATTAAATTGAACATTTCAACATTCAAATACTTCATTGAATTTTCACACAAAGTTCAGACATTAAATTAAACATTTTCCCTTTGTTATTTCATAAGTTCCAGATTAAACATATTTATAATATTTGCTTTAAAAAATTCTCTAAGAGAACTTTATATTAAGTCTACATAATATAGTGCTCTCATGCGTAATTCCTTTGAGAAAACAAATTTTCTCTTGTCTTTTCCCTCCTTTTTTTTAATATAAAAAATTATAGTAGTGGATGTTCGCCTACTACCAATGGTGGCTATTAACCACCCTCTAGTCTTGGGTTAAATGACTTCTTTCCTAATTTTTTTTTAAATTTTTAAATTTTTATTTAATACATTGTTAATTTGTATTATTGACATATATTGTGACATTTAAATTTTTTGCATAATAACATCTAAAAATTAGGATTATTTATAACTCATCACATTTGCATTTTAGTATAGCTTTATTAAACCACAATAAATGTCATCATTAACATTTAAATCACACATAATTAATTAGGTGATACCAATGTTATTAGGTGACAAGAATTCTACATAAATCACTAAATTAATACCACATTAAAACATATATTTGACAATTTAGAGATGGTTCAAAAGAGATTCCATGAATAGACCATAAACTACTACATATATAATAAAACTAGGTCAATGCCTTAAACTAACGTCCAAGTTTACAAGAAATTATATCATAGTCAAGTACATATGTAGGGAGTTTATGTATCTAAGGGTAAGTAAACTAATTTAATCATCAACTGGATAGTCGTCACCACCTATATCATCCTCATAATCAACCACCATGTCATAACTAGAAAATCAAACATCACTAAATTATCACCTGAACTTGAAAAAGAAGAAAGGATTGAGCTAGTGTTTAGTGCGATACTTCCACAAGTACAAGCACATGAGCAAATTTCAACACATTCACATGCGATCGTTCACTAATGCAATAAAAAGTCATTTTAGTATCTCTTAATTTAAACTTAACAAACAACACATTAGTAAATTGTATCCCAAACACACTTATATATAATATATACATATACGATGTTAGGAACTCCCCAATATTCATAAGCCAAAAGTCTAAAAAATTGATTTACTCATAATTATTTCTAAGCACAACTCTATGCAAGGACAATGCTACATAAGGATCATCCAGTGTCGCGTAAGCATCATTGATACTCCTGACCCACTAGCTACTAGCCACTAGCAAATACATGTAACAATCAATTATTATAATTGAGTACTCATTAAGTTTATCAATCTAACTAACTAGGAAAGCACATTCAACACACAAGGTAATACATGTACCTAGAACGTTGATTTATCCTAAACATTAAAATCTTCTAACCTAAGTTATAAAGTAATTAGAGTATTTAGAATTGCTAACACTCTTTAACTTACTATATTTTACATTTCTATAGTTCTGCCCTTGTTTTCACTTATTGTCACTTTCAACCCTACTTTGTAGAATTTACACATTTGTTTCTAACAATACATTAAATATTTATTTATTAATTTTTTATTTTTTGGGATTGGATTTTTTGGGGACCTAGGAAAGAATCTTGACTAACCATGGGTAAAATCAAGAGCTAGAGTTCAACTCTTTCTTGCTAAAATTTTATAGGGTTTTAGAAAGGTTCGATTATATATTTTATAATACATATTCCACTTACATTAATTACAAATGGCATACTTAAGAGGTAGTTTATTTAAAATAGCCCTTGTATTCTTGTTTTTTAAATCAACTATTTCTATACGTCTATAAGATTACAATGCAATAATAGAATCCTACTAGGCACCATTGATTCTCAAGTCAAATTCAAACAATAACATTGTCTGTAGAACTTAATAATCAAATAAAGGAAGCATCAAGTTTTTTATGATAGGAAATTAAGAGAAAGGATGATTTTGTTAGGAAAAGAGAAAAGGGATTGAAATTAATGAAAAAAATTGTTAATGATGGTGGGCCTAATGATGAGATGGATCATAATTTGCTTGCCCGAAAACATGATATTGAAGCTTCAATTAGTTAGTTCTGACATATCTTTACTGAAAAACGGATGTTTGAGTTGTAGAATTTGGTTAAGAACAGCTTTAAGGAATTTAAAGATTTAATGGAAAAAAAACTTTGTCAAGGGTATATTCAAGGAGAAATTTGATGGGCAATTATCTCCTTCACCAAGATTTTTTATTCCTTTTGAGGAAAATCTCCAAGCCCCTGCAGATAATCCATTTGTAGAAAAAGGAACAAGTTGTATAAGAAACTTTTGATGAACCGACTCCCCTGATCAATCCAGATTCAGTAGAAGGAGAGAAAACTAAGGAACAAATGTACACGAATCAACTCCAACTGTGGTAATGAGATCAACAATTCAAATCGAGTGTGTGACCAAAATGGCTAGCCAATCTATGCATCTTTCTTCTTCTCAATAAATTGCCCCTTTCAAAGTTCTTCTTGATTTTGCTCAAGATCCTCCATCTTCACGCACAATGATTCCTTAACAAGTTGTAGACACCATTTGAGCTATTGTTTCTATACCTAAATCTCCGAAGCTTCTCCATGTCTGAACAAGAGAATTAAGAAATCTACAATGAAGAAAGCCACTCATGTTCAAGAGAATAATGACAAGAAATATTAGTTTTTTTTTTTTTTTTTGAACTTCTGTTATCGGAATTTTAAATGTCATGTAATGACATTTTACTTGATTTCCAATGCTTCCTTGTGTTGTTTATTCTATTTTATTCATAGTATCTTGTTAAGGGGGAGCTATGGTTCAAGATGATAACAAAAAGGAAGAGAAATGGTAATATGAAAAACTTAAATATGTTAATAAGAAGTTTATTGGAAGTTCTATGGTTTGAAGGTTGATTGATAAGTTTTTTATTTATATAAATCTACTGAATATTTTGAAGCTATAAATATCATATTTTATTCAAATTTTTCATAACAAATGTTTTGTTATCATCAAAAAAGGAGAAAATGCTAACTTCACTTATTTAATTTTGATGATAATAAAAAGGATAGAGTGTTTTTTTTATCAAATTTACTAAGCGTGTTGTATGAACAAACCTTCAAATATGGTTCAAAAGAGTTGAACATAAGCATGGCAAAATGAATAGTAAGAAGTATTACAAGATGTTTTGTCCAAATGTTTTTCAACGAATGTTCAAAAGCTTTGTCAGATGATGTATCAGGGGTGTGATAAAAAAAACTAATAGTGTACTATGAAACGCTTATAGTAAAGAGCAATTTTTTTTAGGCTTTTGCTTTTTGAAACTTAAGTTGGATTAATTTTGTGAAGACCCAGCTTCACTTATTAAATATATTTGGGTAATACATCTAGTGCATTCTACTTAAGTTGATAAATATCCAATGGGGATTTTCACTTTAAATAGGTAATTAAAGACTACTGAAAATTAAAGATTAATTTTTGTAGTATACTGGGCAGAGCTACAACAAGAAGTTTTCAACTTTCTTTTTCTATCCAACACAAATATCGTAATGAATATTTTCAACAAAATTTGAGAGCATGGATAACGATGGAATGATACCCAAACTAAAGAGATTTCATCGAGATATTATTTAAGTCTGTTGAAGAATGTCCAAGAAGATAAGATCATATTAAATCAAGGATGAATGAATAAGGTCGAATATTTAGCTAAAAATTTGTTTCAATTTTCAAGTTTATCGAGAAGAATTACAACTTATCTTTCCGAATGTTTTTCACAATTATAAGGTACATGTTTATTTTCAACAACAACATGAAAAGGAAATTACAAGCTAAGAAGATCAAATCAGTCCAACGTGCAAAATTCAAACACGTAAATATTATTTCCACGTTTGAAGCTAAGAACATGATAATGAAATATTTATTGAAAATGAAGCATATATGTCAAAGCTAAGTTTATCTAGAAGATCATTGTTACCATGAAACATATATAAATAGGTAGTAGTTGAAAACTTTCATGTGAGCTACTAATTATTTATTGCTTACTACTATCAAAAGCTCATTTAGAACCTACTAGTGAACTTATATTTATTACATGCTCAAATTAAAGAGAATTCATTGTATCTTAATTTATCAACTTTTCTACTCTTTTGTTGAGCTATTTTGAGTTATTTGTGAGAAATATTTAGTATCTTGTACATTTTTGTTAGCAAAGTAAGTGGAGCCAGTGAGACAAAGTAAGATTGATTGGTGTTTGCAATTTCTCTTTTTTTTATTAAATTATTAGAACAAAATGGTGTAGATCATAGGGTCTTCAGTAGTGGACTTGGAAGAGAGGACTGACTCATAAGGGAAAACCTCTATAATTCTTCCACCTCATTTACTTTTCTGCACTTTGTTTTGAGTATTGCTTAATTTGTTCACTTAGTGTTATCATATCATCAATATAAGTAAACTTGAGGGGAATTTTAGAAAATTTGCAATTTGCAATCAACTCGAATACCAAACACCCCCCCCCCCCCCCCCCCCCCCCAAATTGATTGCTTAGTTGAGACCTATACCTTTGAAACTTAGATATCTCAATTATGCCTTGAATTGAACTATGATCTGAAACATTAACGAGTCTAAAAAATTTCAAAAGCACTTTAAAAATATTTTTAAAAAGGTGTAATAATGAGGTGAAACTCGCCTCTTTAGTCTCTAAAAGTGGAAATAAGCATAAAGACTTTTTATACTTATCTTCACTTTTAAAGAGAGGCGAGTGTCATTGATAACTAGAATAAGCAAAACTTGCCTCTTTCCAAAGAACAAAAAACTTTTTCATCGTTTGAAAATTTTTAAAGAGGCTAGTTTTCTTCTTTTTTCCCTATATATATCTCCCACTTTTGCTCTCGGCACTTCATTTACTCACTTTAATTCTCCCTTTCCCCTTCTCTCAAATTCTCCCTCTTCTCCCAGCTAAAAATTCTCTTTCCCTCGAAAATGTTTAACTATTTTTATTTTGTTAGCTTTACTAATAATCTCTCTTTCATTTTTTTTTAAACTTATAGGTATCTTGGTACCAATATTTGTTGTATACATGAGTCTGAGGTGTGTTGTCTTCTATTTATTTTTATTTATATTTGTTATAATCAATCAATTTAAAACTAAAATTAACATAAATTTTATTATATATTTCTATGTTGGAAAAATTGCAAATTACACCCCTAAACTTTTACCTTAGTGTGGATTTACCCTATAAAGTTTCAAAGTGAATTTTTTGATCCTTTAAACTTAAAAAAAAAATTGTATATTTAAGGACACTTAATATTTTCCATTAAAACAAAAGGAGGGAAGAGGTTGAAAAATGTCATGCCCCAAAAGATACTCTAAATGCGATAGTCTGCCACACTCAATATTAAAGCTTAAGTATGACAACCTTAGTCATCCCAAATGTTCGATATCGAATGTAAGGTGTACCTTCACGATCATAAAGGACCAATATTTCAAATAAGTTGTTCAAGGAGATATTCGTAATAGCAATTAAGAATGGAAATCATAACGATTATATCTTAAATATAAAATATAGGGAGTCTTACAAATATCAAAGGGGCATTCCCTTATCAAAATATATTAGGTTCATCATAATCTAATCAAACAATTACACTAAAGTTTTACTTAGAAGTCTAAGTCTACTTCTAGTCCTTGACTTCTTCCAAAAGCTCCTGAATCCAAAAGGTTAGTACATGGGAGAAATAGCCTCAGGGCTTCAGCCATAAATACGGGTGTTGCAAAAGGTATCTGAGAGAGGGTAAGTTTATTTGCTTGTCATAAAGTACTCGGACAACCAATAATCAAATACGTTATTTAGACACGCATATGAAATGTAGCAAGCATGTGAGCATATAATATATATGATTTTCCAGGAATCATATGTTGAATGGATTTATGCCCTTCATTCGAAGTTAGGTGTCCCAGGCCATATAGACCGCTATTTGCAAATAAGATTTTGTAGTTTATTTAAGCCACTATTGGCTGCTAAAATGTAGTTTATTCGAGTATCTACTCGCCGTTAAATTAATTCGAGTGACCATTAGTCGTTATGTAGAGTTTCGAGCTCTATGGTCTCACTATTATGCTCTTGTCCCACCAAGTGTATAGTAATGAATGCAATGTGACCCACTACATATTATGCATAAATCGATTTAATTAAGTATTGATGGCATAAGATTAAATATTTTAGGGGTGATCATAGAATTTGTAGACATATCATTTCTATACTAAATCAAACATTAAGTATAGACAATTCCCGCCTCGATATACTTAATATAAATTCAATCATATATATAAAGCACATGCATTTTTCGATTTTATTTTTTCCTAATTCTAATACTACTATCCTACAAGCAAAAACGTAAGTACGAAACATAAAAAATAAACTCACTCGGCCATTGCAGTATTCTACTAGTAAAAATAGTCTTCTAGGTAGGAAAAGTCACATTCCACATTACCTAAACAAGAGAAATACCCAAAATGATTATTTTGTGGAAGTTCCACTTAAACTTGCCAATTCTATTTTACTATGTTCATCATAATCCGGATGGGGGTGAAATTCCAACTTAAAATGTCCATAACTTGCTCATTTTAACTCGAAATTTTGCTTATAATATGTCATTTTCTACCTACTCGAAAAGATCTATATATTTCAAAGGTTATGTTTATCATACAAGTTCATTTGGTTTTAAAATGGTATCATATAGAATAGTCACGAATTTCCTAGCTCTTAAAAATGAATTTTTCTAAACTTTACTTATCCAAAAGCCATGAACAAACACATAGATATTTGTATAGTTAAAAAATTATTTTAATACATATGTAAACTCATATTATATAAATGATTCTAATGATGTTGTCTTAACAATGATTTTTCATAAAACAATTTGTCTTAGTAGTTTGAAAAAGTGAAACTTGACAAGTTTGTTTTAAGTTGTTGGGAAGAAAACTAAAAAATTTTGAGTTATAAAGTGGATGATTTCTAATTACAATTACTTTTCCTTAACTCTTAAAATATAATGTAAGTTCCAAAATTTCAGTCCTTTTAAGTCATCTACCAATTTTATCCTTTAAGTAAACTTTTCCTTGGTGAGTTGATTTTAACTTGTTTTGAAAAGCTTGTCTTGATCGTAGTATTCATTAAAATGTTAGCGAGGATCTTATAATTAAGTTTTTAAGAAAATTTGTGTAATATACAAGTAAATAATTCATAATGAAGAGTATTCATGTAATAAATAGTTGTTTAAAAGGATATTTTTGTCTTGGAACAATGAATTTAGACTCGAGAAAGACGCATGTGAATGAGTGGACAATTTTGGAGTAGGCTGGCATAAGCCGCCTACCTATAATTCTAAGCTGCCAACCTAAATACAATGAACGAAGGCCTAAACACTACCTTGGAGCTTCGGAGGAAAAATTATGCGAATTGGGAAATTAACTGTACGCTGGCCTTTAGGCCACCGGTGTATAAGGGTAGGTCGTCAGCATATCCAAGAAAGCCGCCGGCTTAAGTGGCAGCTTTGGATGTTATTTTTCAACCCGAGAGTTTTAAGCCGCCAGCTTTGTTTTCCCTTCATCCAGCCTATATCCCTTCAAGTTACAACCATATAAGTACATCTTATAGCCAGTCCTAACCCTCATAACCTCTCTTAAACATATAGAAACCCTAGGAGACTTCCTCTAAGGTGGATTTCATTAAGGAATTGGGTAAGTAATCTCTCCCAATGCTTTAGTTCGTTATACGATGTTTTCTTTCTAAGATTGTTGTTGATTGGTGAAAGGAATTGATCTATGGTGGAAATTGAAGGAAAACCCTAAGTGTGGAAATTGGGGATTTCATATCTACAATCAATTGAAGAAGGTAAGACTCAATCCGAAATTATAATTCATAGATCTTAAGTTGTTAGGAGAATTTAAATCATATATATTGTTGAAGATTATTTGTGAATGCATAAACAATGGTGAACAGGAAATCTTGGGAATTAAGGTTTCACTTTTTTATTGGTGTTGATTGGAGATCTAGTGATTCTACGAGTTCCCCAGGAGAAAGGTGTGTTGGAGATTCTAGATTGATGAATTAGGGTGTAGGGTTTATATTTCTTATATTTATATCAACGTTGTAAATTGATTAGTGGAATGGATGATTCTTTGTTCAGGTGTTTATTTGAGAATAGGATTTCTATTTCTTAAGCAGAAACAGGTACATCCTTACCATGCTTGCTTGTTTGTGTATGTAGGATTAGTTTATAAATCTGACCTAATTATATCAACCTTTAAATGAATCGAGTGTTGGTTGTGAGTGGTTGCGGTTAGTAAAGACCACATAGAGTATGATACTAACGCTAGAAACCTAATGATCTATATGTGAGGTTGTCCCGAGTGGACTCGTGCATAGAGATGATTCCAGTAGTTTAGGAATAGTACGAGTACGGCACCCGGGTGTGTGGGAGATTCCCAACACCATATATGTATTATATTACCTATTTTCCTATACTGCTTGTTTTTAAAGAGTCTGAGTTACTCCAAGTTTGGGATTAGTCGCGGATAATCTTAAATTGTATTGTATGCTAGATTAATAAAAAGATAATAATTGGTGCTTGCGGCATTAGATACTAAGTCGTGTGTAAACTGTTTGATGTATGATCATACACCTCTGTTTTCGGTTTGGATGTACTGGGCCTTTGTGCTCATTCCTTTTATTTTTCAGGTTCAGGTGAAGACCAGATCGTATATGACTTATATGGATTTGATGTATTCATTAAGCTTAGGGAAGATGATAGTGGAATTGACTATCCAGCTGATATGTAGATGGCTGGATTAGAATTAGGCTAATGATGATGAGTTTATTAGATTTTCTTTGGATTTACAGTTGTAAAGATTTTATGAGTTATTGGTTTTATGTTTCTTATGAGGATTTTCATCAGTTGGTTTGGTTTATACCAACATGGATGTTTTAACAGTTATGTTTTATTGATTTTCATATGGAGTATTCCTTTATGTGAGTTTTGTAGTTATTGGATGGATTATTGTGGTTTATAGATGTATTATAGTCTTTATGTGTGCCTTTCAAGAGAGAACATGTGGTAGGTTGTAATGCCTTTTTTTGGGGCGTTACAACTTATTTGGTATCAAAGCTCTAAGTTGATGATCCTTTTAGGATTAAGTCATGAACTTCTTAGGGCGGTGAGCATTGATGAGTGATAATAGGAGTTGTTTATATATATAATTTTATGGTATCTTGTAGTTTATATAATGTTTAATCTCTGAAGTTAGTTTTTCCCTTTTATCTTATGTTTTGGTATATGTTTGTGATAGAATGCCACCAAGGAGGAGACCCCTGATAGAATGCCACCAAGGAGGAGACCCCTGATACTGGTTCCTCTAGGAATGGTGATGAGGAACAAACACCTGTGAACTAGCCACTTTTGAACCAAGTGCCTGGAGACATGCCACCACCACTTCCTCCACTTGTAGGATAGTAGGTACCTAATGTTGCTGTAGGAGGAAAAGTTCCTATTGATGCTACACAATTGATGCAAGTAATGAATGCTCCGTTAGGAGTAGTTATCCAACAATAGCAAACTATTAGGCAGGATATGCAAGTGGTGCAAGCTAACGCTGCGGCCTGGAGACAGGAGGCATAGAGGAACAATGGTAATGGTGGAAATGGTGGCAATAAAGCAAGACATGCTGGTGTACTCAGCCTAAACAAGTTTGTAGACCTAGTCTACAAATTTGAGCCCTAGCCTGGGAGGCCATTAGAGGCATAATTATGGATTGAAGAGATGGAGAAGACGTTTGCTACCTTAGACATACCAGACAACAAAAAGGTGGAGTATGCATCCTACATGCTTATAAGGAGAGCAAACAACTGGTGGATGAGTACCAAGCATCATATGGCAGGAGTGATCACATGGGAGATATTTAAATAGGCCTTCTATAGGGAATTCTTTCCCGATAGTGTGAAGCAGAAGATGCTTTAGGAGTATTATACATTGCAGCAGGGTAAGATGACTGTAGAAGAGTATAAAGCTGAGCTGCACCGATTGATGAGCTTTCTACCAGACCCCTTAAAGGAAATTGAAGAGGCCAAAGTGAGCAGATTTATCATAGGTCTAGAGCTTGAAATTCAATATCAACTCAATTTGATGGACTTAAACAACTACTCTGTTGTGGTCAATAAAGCCAAGACAGTGGAGCAGGGCCTAAATAAAATCAAGGGGTATGAGACTCAAAAGAGCTAGACCTACTATGGGAAGCGACCAATTGCCAGTGTTCTTTATCAAGATAAGGGGAAGAGACCAATTACACAGCAAAACAGGCCAATAATTCAGGGTACAGAAAAGAAGTGCATCAGATGCCTTGGACCTCACGATATTAAGGAATGTAAGTAGCTTGAGAACGCATGCTTTTCATGTGGCAAGGTGGGACATAGCCACAAGTTTTGCACAGAGAGAAACATTCCCCAAGTTTATTGCTTTAAGTGTAGGCAGAAAGGGCATAAAGCCATTGATTGCAAGGAACCAGGATGGCTTCTGGGTTCAACAGCACAGATGGGTCAAACTTAAGGTGGACTAGGACAAAGGGCGCCAGCCAAGGTATATGCCCTCCAGCATCAAGACACCTCTAGCGTAGACACTATAGCAAGTATGCTTCGCATACTGTTGCATAGTGCCTATGTTCTCTTCGATACTGGTGAAAGTTTTTCTAGTATATCTGAATCTTTTGCTGTTGTTTGTGGTATGCATGTTGAACTTATGCCTATATGCTTGTTTGTGAATACGCCTCTAGGGAGTGAAGCTATCCTAAATAAGATATGTAAAAATATGGATATTGAGATGATGGGTAGACATCTACTTGAAGATCTTGTAGTGATGTATATGGTAGACTTTGATGTGATATTAAGAGTCAATTGGTTAGTTAAACACCATGCTATGATAGACTGCTATAATTTAGTCGTAAAGTTCAGTCTGTCTGATGGAGATCAATTTGAGTATGGCTTGAGATACAAAGACCTCCAACTCTGCCTACCTATGAGTTGTGGGGAAAGTCATCTTTGGCAGCCATGAAAGTAGAAAAGCAGCAAATGACAGATTTTACACAGAAAGTCGTTGTGTGTGAATACCTTGACGTGTTTCTAGAAGACTTACCAAGGTTACCACTAAAGAGAGAGTAGAATTTTGTATAGATTTGAAGCCAGGTACCTTACCTATTTCAAAGATAACTTATAGAATGGCTCATACAAAACTTGTTGAATTAAAAGTATAGTTGGAAGAATTGCTCCAAAAAAAGTTTATTAGACCTAGTGTGTCACTATGGGGAGCTCCACTGTTGTTTGTAAAGAAAAAGGATGGGAGCATGAGATTATGTATAGATTATCAGGAGTTGAATCATGTAATGATCAAGAATAAGCACCCGTTACCTAGAATAGATGACTTATTTGATCAGCTAATAGGAGCGAGAATATTTTCTAAGATTGATCTTAGGTCTTGATATCATCAACTATAAGTCAGAGCAAAGGATATTTAGAAGACAACTTTCAGGACCCGGTATGGGCATTACAAATTTGTTGTTATGCCTTTTGATCTGCCTAATGCATGGGCAATATTTATGGATCTCATGAACAAAGTCTTTTGAGACTACTTGGAACTTTTTGTGGTAGTATTCATTGACAATGTGTTGGTGTATTCTAAGTCAAAGGAGGAACATGAAAAGCATTTAAGACTAGTTCTGACTAAACTGCAAGATGAAAAGCCATATGCTAAATTCACCAAGTGTGAATTTTGGTTAGAACAAGTGTCTTTCTTGGAACACATTGTAGATAGGAATGGAATTTCCGTGGATCCAGACAAAGTGAAGGTAGTGGTTGAATGGCCAAGACTTAAAATCGTATCTGAGATAAGAAGTTTTCTAAGAATGGCAGGTTATAACAAAAGATTTGTAGAAGACTTTTCCAAGATAGCAAGTCCATTAACCAGGTTGACACAGAAAGGGCTGAAGTATGTATGGAGAGATGACTGTGAGAGCAGCTTCCAACGATTGAAGGAGAAGTTAGTGTTAACCCTAGTATTGGCTTTACCTATGAGTGGTGAGGAGTATACTATATACAACGATGCTTCAATACATGGTTAAGTTATGTTTTGATGGAGGGAGGCAAGATGATAGCATACGCTTCCGGGCAATTGAAGCCATATGAGAAGAACTATCGAACGCATAACCTGGAACTAGTAGCAATGGTTCATGCCTTGAAGCTTTGGAGACATTACCTGTATGGAGAGAGATGTAAAGTGTACATAGATCATAAAAGTCTTAAGTACATCTTTACCTAAAGAGAGCTAGACATGAGACAAAGGAGATGGTTGGAACTCATAAAAGACTATGATGTAGACATATGGTACCACCTAGTGAAGGCAAATGTTGTAGCAGATGCCTTAAGCAAAAAGAGGAATGAGAATTTAGCAACCTTAGTCACATTAAAACGGCACTTAATTGGTGACATGAGGAAACTTGAGTTGGAAATAGTGATCAGACGAGTGGGTGAAAAATTGGCAAACATCCAGATTCAAACTATACTGATTGAAAGGATCAAAACAGCCTGGATAGATGATCAGAGCATCCTAGAGATAAAGAGGAGGATAGAGATTGGTAGAGCACTTGAGTTCTACATTGATGAAGATGGTGTAATGCAATACAAAGGAAGACTATGTGTGCCAGAACAAGGAGAATTGAAGAAGGAGTCATTGAGAGAAGCACACTATTCTAGTTATTCCATCCATCCAGGAGGAAACAAGATGTACCATAACTTGAAGAAGTTGTATTGGTGGAATAATATGAAGAAGGAAATCGCTGAGTATGTATCTAAGTGCCACACATGTCAGATGATTAATATTGAGCACAAGAGACCAGTAGATGAGCTGAAGCCTTTGCCAGTACCCCAAAGGAAGTAGGAGCATATCACCATGGATTTCATTATAGCCCTACCCAGAACAAGAGAAAGTTTTGACTCAGTATGAGTGATTGTAGACAGACTCACAAAGGTACCTCACTTTATACCTATTAGGAGGGTATAAATTGGAACGTTTGGCTCAGTTGTACATTAAAGAGATCGTGAGACTACACGAGATCCTAGTGACCACTGTATCTGATAGAGATACTAGATTTGTTGGAATATTTTAAAGGAGCTAACATCAAGCTTTAGGCACTAAAGTTGTGTTTAGTACTGCCTATCATCCTCAAACAGATGGACAGTCTGAGAGGACAATCCAGATTCTTAAAGACATGTTGAGAGCCTGTGTATTAGACTTTAAAGGTAGCCGGGATGAGTATTGGTGTCGAATCCAACAAATTATTAACCTACTCAAAAAGTTTGTAATAAGTAGTGAGCAAGGATCGTCTCCACAGGGAATGGAAATAATTTATTTCTATTCAAGAGAAAAGAGAAGAACAGGGGGGGGGGGGGGGGGGGGGGGAGGAGGGGGGCGGCGCGAAGTGGGTGTTTATAAATCAAAAGATCAATTTTATCTAAAGACAAGAAACACGATTTTAGTTTCCAAACAATATCAAAAGATTTCCAACCACGGTATCATACAGTTCAACTTATCAGATTGATCATTGATGCAATGATATTCATTTTCTTTTCTGAATAAAATGGTTATGGCTATCAACAAGCTCTGACAACCTATCTCTCCTTACTGTGTTGATAATCATGATAAGATTTATGATTATTTCTCTTACTAATTAGACAACCCTAGATAAGATCTTGGAATTTAATCTATCAATAGCATGAATCAATAGAGAGACCACCAATTCAGATTAACAGATCAAAAGCTTGAACCATTTAAATCAGATCATATATCACCATAACACAAATCAATTACCTATTCTGTAACCAATTATGTTATTGTATCACTTAGATTAGAACAATCGAACAATTACGGAGTCAACGCTCTAATTGACAAATTATCGCTTGTTAATTGAACAAATGAGCTCAAATTCAAATCAATCAACAAAACAACAAATGCATGACTAACAGATGATATATGAATATTTAGAAAAGAAGAATACATAAGATAAACTAATTAGATCTCACAATCTTGACAAGTTGAATCTGCAGTGGATCCTTTGGCTAGAATAAAGTTTTTAGCCACACATAGTAACAAGAACAATACTCTAAAGTTTTTTTTTTTTCTAAAGTTTTTTTTTTTTTTGAATGAATTCCCTCTTCTACAACAAGCCAATTTATAGAAGGCAAACAGTAGCTAAAGAATATAACTTTTGGAATTCTCCTCTTTAATTCTGCAAACTGAAACGTTTTGAAGATGAAAATAAGCAATCTTTTGGACTTCCATTCTTAAATTTTGCAACTGGAGACGTTTTGAAGATGAAAAGAAGCAATCTTTTAGACTTCCATTCTTAAATTTTGCAACTAGAGATGTTTTGAAGATGAAAAGAAGCAACTTTAGGACTTTGGCTGGTATCTTCTTGTTCCTAAGCTGCTAGCTTTGATGATAGAACAGCAAGCCTAGGTGTTTTCAATTCCAAATTTGCATAGAACATCCTCAAATTACTTGCATCTTATCCTAAAGTTTGCTCAAGTCCTAAAATGTAACATTAAACACACAAAAGTACCAATTCCAATGGATTTCTATAAAATCAATAACTAATTTAGCATGTTTTGTTCAATAAAAATTGAGTATAATTTGCTTTAACATGGAGTTTGCATATAATAACAGTTATCAAGCTTCAATTGGGATATCATCGTATGAAGCCTTGTATGGTAGAAAGTGCCGATCGCCGATTCATTGGGATGAAGTAGGCGACGGGTAGATTTTGGGACCAGAATTGATACAGGATGCCAACGATAAAGTCCAAGTGATCCAACAAAGATTGCAAGCCACTCAGAGCCATCAAAAAAGCTACGTTAACAAAAGAAGGAGACCTTTGGAGTTTTAGGTTAGAAAGCATGTGTTGCTTAAAAGTTTGCCAACCAAAGGTATTGTCAGATTTGGCTAAAAGGTAAGTTGAAACCTAGGTACATGAGACCATACGACATCTTAGAGAGGATAGGCGATGTGGCTTACAAACTAGCTTTACCGCCTAATTTGGAGGGAGTACACAACGTGTTTCACATGTCACTGTTAAAGAAGTATGTGAAAAACCTCGAGCAGATAGTGGAATTAGAACCTTTGGATGTGCATCCTAATCTCATTACTGTTGAAAGACCTGTGAAGATCATTGATATTAAAAAGAAGATGTTGAAGAGATGAGTAATCAAATATGTGAAGATACAATGGATGAATCAGATGGAAAGAGAAGCTACTTGGGAGCTTGAGGAGGAAATGCAAGCAAAATACCCCGAGCTATTCAATGAACCAGTTAACTTTTGAGGACGAAAGTTTCTTTAAGGGGGAGAGAGATGTAATATACAAGTAAATCATAGTGAAGGGTATTTAAGTAATAAATATTTGTTTAAAAGGATATTTTTGTATTGGAACAGATGAATTTGGACTCGAGGAAGATGCACACAAATGAGTGGACAATTTTGGAGTAAGTCGGCATATAAGCCACCAGCTTATAACTCTAAGCTTCTAGCCTAAATACAATGGACACGGCTTAAACACCACCTTGGAGCTTTGGAGGAAAATTGTACAAATTGAGAAATTGGTCGTACGCCAGCCTTTAGGCCACTAGCGTACAAGTGTAGGCCACCGGAGTATCCAAGAAGGCTAACGGCAGCCTTAGATGTTATTTTTCAACGTGAGAGTTTTAAGCAACCAGCTTTGTTTTCCCTTCATCCAGCCTATATCCCTTCAAGTTACAACCATATAAATATGTCTTATAACCAATCCTAACCCTCATAACCTCTCTTAAACATATAGAAACCCTAGCAAACTTCCTCCAAGGTGGATTTCATTAAGGAATTGGGTAAGTAACCTCTCCCAATCCGTTAGTTCGTTATACGATGTTTTCTTTCTAAGATTGTGTTGTTGATTAGTGAAGGGAATTGATTTGTGGTGGAAATTGAAGGAAAACTCTAAGTGTGGAAATTGGGGATTTCATATCTACAATCAATTGAAGAAGGTAAGACTCAATCCGAAACTATAATTCATAGATCTTAAGTTGTTAGGAGAATTTAAATCATATATGTTGTTGAAGATGATTTGTGAATGCATAAACAATGGTGAAAATGAAATCTTGGGAATTAGGGTTTCACTTTTTCATTGGTATTGATTGGAGATCTGGTGATTCTACGAGTTTCACAGGAGAAAGGTGTGTTGAAGATTATAGATTAATGAATTAAGGTGTAGGGTTTATATTTCTTATATTTATATCAACATTGTAAATTGATTAGTGGAACGGATGATTCTTTGTTCAGGTGTTTATTTGAGAATGGGATTTCTATTTCTTAAGCGGAAATAGGTACATCCTTACCATGCTTGTTTGTTTGTGCATGTAGGTTTAGTTTATAAATCCGACCTAATTATATCTACCTTTAATTGAATCGAGTGTTGGTTGTGAGTGGCTGCGGTTAGTAAAGACCACACAGAATGTGATACTAACGCCGACAACCCGATGATCTATGTGTGAGGTTGTCCCGAGTGGACTCATGCATAAAGATGATTCTGATAGTTTAAGAATAGTGCGAGTACGGCACCCGGGTGTGTGGGAGATTCCCAACACCATATATGTATTATATTACCTATTTTCTTATACTGCTTGTTTTTAAGAAGTGTGAGTTACTCCAAGTTTGGGATTAATCGCGGATAATCTTAAACTGTGTTGTATGCTGGATTAATAAAAAGATAATAATTGGTGCTTGCTGCATTAGATACTAAGTCGTGTGTGAACTGTTTGATGTATGATCATACACCTGTGTTTTCGGTTTGGATATACTAGGCCTTTGTGCTCATTCCTTTTATTTTTTAGGTTCAAGTGAAGACCATATCGTATATGACTTATCTGGCTTTGATGTATTCATAGAGCTTAGGGAGGATGACAGTGAAATTGACTACCCAGCTGATACATAGATGGTTGGATTGGAATTAGGCTAATGATGATGAGTTTATTAGATTTCCTTTAGATTTCCAGTTGTAAAGATTTTATGAGTTATTGGTTTTATGTTTCTTATGAGGATTTTCATCAGTTGGTTTGGTTTATACCAACATGGATGTTTTAGGAGTTATGTTTTATTGATTTTCATATTAAGTATTCCTTTATGTGAGTTTTGTAGTTATTTGATGGATTATTGTGGTTTATAGATGTATTATAGCCTTTGCGTGTGTCTTTCAAGAGAGGACACGTGGCAGGTTGTAATGCATTTTTTTAGGGCGTTACAATTTGCATAACAAATAATTATCAACATTAAGGTTTTAAATGATAAAATTTTATTTTGGTAGTTTGAAAGAGAGTAAAGAACTACTTAGTTAAATTTGAAAAGTCTTGCATAATAATAATACTAAAATCTATGATGAACTTGTCTAAAATTTTTTAAAAGAATTTTTGTTGAAACAATATTTTAAATTTTAATAAAACCTTTCCTAAGTGATAAAATTTCATTTTTACAGTCAGCTTAACTTATTTTCTCTATCAAAAAAGAACTTCTTTTATTTTTATTAAGACAATAGCAACATGATCATGCTTGAACATGGATTTATAAATAAGTGACATGACAAAAATAATTAATATGAAAAATGGAAGATATAGAAATGAAATAAGCACATAATAAATATCAAGTATTGGAAAGTATTAACTTGCATAAAGGCTTCTTGGACTTAAACATGAACAAGTCCAAAAAGGAAAAAAATAAGAAAAATAAGAAAATTTGTTTGACTTGATGAAGACAAGTCTAAAACTAGAAAGACTAGTCTTAATATAATAGCATGAAATAAATTAATTAATTGCAAAGCATGTATAAATAAAAGTTATGTTAATGAGCTTATATGCTCTTAAAAATATATATGCATAAATCTATCTAATAACATATAGGAGTTAGATTAGAAGCATGAATAATGTAGCATAACATAATAACAATACAATAATAGAATTTTGCATGAACAAGGAAAAACATGAATATATTGTTACTTTCTTAACTCCTATGGGTTTATAATACATAGACTATCGTCATGTTAAGTTATATGAACATAAAGAATAAATTATAGGAATTTTTACCTATTGTAGAGAAGTAGGTGGTAGAAGAAAGTGGGATTGATGCTGTATGAAGATGGTAAGAATATGGAGAGATGAGAGGGTTTGGAAGAGATTTTAGAGAGAATATTTGAGGAGTGAATTTGAGAAAGTTTTGTTATAGTAAAGAAGTGTGTGAAAGAAATGGAGGGAAAGGAGATATTTATAGATTAATGTGGGGGAATAGTAGTTGTAATTAAATAAAATGAAAAAGCAAAAAATTAGATGTGTGTGTGTGTGTGTGGGATGTCGGTCTCGATGTAGGGGGAGGGAGAGTGATTTGTTTTGTATTTTCATTAATGAAAAGTAATAATGTGTAAGGTATGATGTGAATAAAGTTTTATGGAAAAAGGTAAATTGTAAAAAATAAGTATGATAGAGTATAAAAATAGATAGTAAGAAAAAGTAAAGAGAGAAATAGTAGCGAATAGTGTAGAATAGTAACATGAATAGTAGACAAGCTAACTTAAAATCCTTATATTATTACAAGTTTACTGGTATAATTGAAATATTTTTACCGCTCAGTGCATCGAGACATGGTTTTCAAAACCTATTTTCGTTCAGGTCCTAAACAAACTAAAATTTAACGAATTTGATATTTTTAAGCTTCACTATATTATTATAGACTATAATCTACGATTAACTCAATTTTATTGTTTAAGGGTTTAGAGTGTAGAATTGCCAGATCTAGATTCACTAGGGTTTGTTATAGATTTGTTGACTTTAGGGTTTCCGGTTAACTTCCGATTCTAGAGTTTGAGGATGAAATGCGGCATAAAATCTAGAAGCTTACAAAAAATACCCCTTAACATTCCATGCTGTTGCTAATCCATGAATTGTGCCCCAAAATTTGTTGTAAACCCAATAAGCCAACGGCCTAAAGGATCCCTGAGAAGGCTACCTATCACAGCCTTCATGCCATCAGTTAAAGCTACACTTTTGGCATTTAGATTATACCAATCCATAGGAGAGGGGGATCCAACCAGTCAAACATTCCTCATACCTTGATCTATTAGTGCTATCAGTAGTGATTTCCTCTTAAGCTCCATGAAATTCTCACTTTTGCTAACAAGTTTTGTGATTCAAATTGGGGAATCCGAGTAATTAATGGATCTAGCGTTATATTGCACTCTAGGTTTTATAATGTGTTTTTAGGTTTCTATGATTTATGGAAAACTAAAAATTAAAAGATATGAACAATTAATCCTTAGATATAACACACCAATGATAGAATTGAGCTAGTTGTTCCATTTAGTCAATATTACGCATGATGAAAAAAAAAAACAATAAGGTACAATCTTGAAAAGAAAACTTAATGTTATTCAAAAGTAATTGTTCCATTCAATCAATATTACGCATGATGAACAAAAAACGAGGAACAATCTTGAAAAGAAAACTCAATCTTATTCAAAAGTAATTGGTCACAAAAGATAATGCAATGTTTAAGAGAGCAAAAACTAACTCAACATATCTCGAATAGCCCTTATATACTCCACAAGTCAAGCAAGAGGAAATATGGAAAGCTAATAGTCAAACAAATAAAATAAGAAACAAAACAAATGTAAATAGCGAAAAAGGGATGAGGTAAAACTATGGATCACGGCAATGACATGGGTCATGATCCCCTCAACATCAAATTCTCCTTTCTTCTTCAACTTAATGACAATCATTATTAGGTAGGATACGATCGGTATCACGGGCATGACAAGGCTTGTTATATCCACTGGGCTTCAAATTTTCCAATGATGATGTTCTAATTAGGACTGTAAATGAGTCAAGTTGATATAATATCAAGCTCGAACTCAACTCGAATAAAAAACTCGTAGCTCAAACTCGAACTTGAGCTTGATCAAGCTTTGATTTTTCAAGTCAAACTCGACTCAATTTAATACTCGATAAGCTCAAACTCGACTCGAATAAGCTTGATTATTCTTTTAAATTTTGATTTAACTATAAAGAGTATTTAATACTAGATAAGTTAGAACTTGACTCGATTTGATTTAGCACTCGATTAAGCTCGTGAGCCTACCAAGCTGAGTATTTTAAAGCTCGAACTCAAGCTCGGTAACTACTCGAGCTTGACTCTAATATAAGCAAAATTGAGTTTTTACTAAGTCGAACTTGAGTAGCTCACAAGCTGTCTCAACTCATTTACAACCTTAGTTCTAATGGCCTTCATCATGGATGGCATGGAAAAGGTGATGTCGATCACGGGTGGCATTGCAAGGGTGAGTTGTTTTGGAGCTCAATCCTCGTAACTTGATGCTATAACTCTCTTTATCATAGGTGTAATGGAGGGGGCGATCTCCTCATGTAATGAATTTCCTTCAAATTTAAGTGAATTTCCAACACTTAAAGATACCATATCATGTGCATCACCAAATTGTATTAAATATCTACTAAAATACCCTAACTCATCCTCATTTGGTTCATCCATAAGGATATGATGAGCTAAGTTCAACAAGTCTATAGGTTTAGTCCAAGTTATTGGTCCAGATGAACCATGATTCCTATCATCTCCCTAAGACTCATGAAGATTGTCCCTCAAATCTTTGAAAGTGTAACCGCCTGGATTTAAGATAATTCTACAAAACTCAAAAGTAGATAAACAAAAATTCCCAAACAAGTTTGATTCATGGACTACCCCTAGTACTTCATCCACAAATCCTCTCTAAAATAATAACTCCCAAAGCATGTCAACATCATCTCCATGCACTCTCAACCATACTATACCATAATCGATGCCCATAGTTAAAGACTTCCCAAACAAGTCATACCATTCATCATGAACTCGACCAATCCAAGCCTTATGAGTGCAATGACAAGTAGTCAACAAACACACCTCCTATGGTCCCATTACCATTCAGCTTAAACATTTGTCATTTTGAAAGTAACCATCATCACCACATATTGACATAATACACAACTACAATGGCTTATAAAAATCTAACCTCTCAAAAATTCCATACAATCTCAACCTTCCAAATATCTTTGCCCCACTTATAACAACATCAATATTAAACAAAACATCATATCAACATAAATAACCTTTAATATAGCCCCAATATTTACCAACAAATATGATGTAGGGTTTCATAGGTACAATAGAACAACAATACCCTTCACCTCGCAATCTCATTAATGGATATTGATAAAACAATTTAAATGATAGAATAAGGATATGATAATACCTGTGGTAGTTACTGATAAGAATGGAAGTGGTTCCAACTCAGGTACATAGATATCAAAAGGTGACTTTAATTCAAGGTCACATGGTATAGGTCTTCCAACAACTATTTGCTCCACACTAACACCCTTTGTGCCTTTATTACACCACCATTAAGGTCTACCTGCATCACATGATCACCCTCTAAACTTTTATCACGAACATCACCATTACCTTTCTCAACCAAACAATCATGCTTGACACAATCATCTAACAAGTTAGTTACCTTTGAGGGCTTAAGCAGTTTTGTCTTCTCCATTAGCTTAGACATTAAAATCGATAATTATTCTCACATGGCAGTCTAGACAGTATCATCCAATGACATAAAACTCTAACAACCAACACTTTTAGCAATTTCGTAATTCAAGTCATTCACAAATCTATCGATGGTGTGCACAAAAGGCTCAAGTAATTCACTATGCCTTATAAGAGTCTTAAACAATTGGGCATATCCTCTAACTTTCATAGATCCTTGTTTTAACACCAATAAAGATTCATATTGTTCATCTTAATAATTAAGCGGAACAAATATTCTCATCATTGGCCTTTTCACAAGACCTCATACAATAACATCACGATACTCAGTCAATAATCACTCTAATATAATATTTTGCATCGCAACCCTGCAAGTCTAGTTAATTTCTTGACAATAATTAGTCCCAATCGACAACTAGAGTGTAGAAAGTCTTTAATAATTTGGTTTACCTAGAACTCCCTATCTAAATAATCTCTTAAGGACCCATAACTATCAAACTCAGGCATATTCATCCCAATTTTACTTAGCAATTCACTTCTTGTGTTAATCCCACTACAATATCTGCTAGTCATGGCTTATATTTAAATAACCACACTTCTACTCAATAATAATAACCTTAACCCTCAATCACACCACTCAAATCCTGATTTAACAAATTTTTCAAACATCTTAAAAAAAATAAAATAAAATAAAACTTGCAACATAAGCAATCAAGACAACGAAACTTATCAAGTAAGGATTCCAACTCTAAATCCTTAAACCACAATCTACAGCCTTACGCTTTGATTCTAAGATGAAACGAATTGAGGAATCCATGTAATTAATAGATCTAACTTTGTATTGCAATCTAGGGTTTGTAATATGTTTTTGGGTTTTTATGATTTATGGAAAACTAAAAATTAAGATATGAATAATCAATCCTCGGATATGACATACCAAAGATAGAATCAAACTAATGGTTCTGTTCAATTAATATTACGCATGATGAAAAGAAAGAACAAGGAACAATCTTGAAAAGAAAGCTGAATCTTATTTAAGTAGTAATTGGTTACAAAGGACAACACAATGTTCAAGAGGGCAAAAACTGACTCAACATATCCCTAATAAACCTTATATTTGCCCACAAGTCGAGTAAGGGGAAATATGGAAAGCTAATAGTCAAACAAATAAAATAGGAAACATAATAAATTTAAATAGTGAAACAAGGACGAAGTAACATTGTGGATCACGGTCGTGCCACAAGCCATGATCTCCTTGCCATCATATTCTTCTTCCTTCTTTTATTTGATCACAATAGTTATTGGGTAGGATACGATCGGTATCATAGGTGCGATAGGGCTTATTATCTCCACCGAGGTTCGAATTCTCTGATGATGAATTTCTAATGGCCTTCATCACGGGCGGCACGGAGGGGGTGATATCGATCATGGTTGGGATCACGAGCTGCATGGTAGGGTGATATGTTATGGAGCTTGACCTTTACAACTTGATCCTATAACGCTCCTTGTAACGGGCATGATGGAGGGGGTGATCTCCTCATGCGATGAATTTCTTTCAAATCCAAGCAAATTTCCAACACTTAAACATATCATATCATGTGTATCACCAAAGTGTATCAAATATCTACTAAAATACCTCCACTCATCTTTATTTAGTTCATTTATAAGGATTCGATGAGCTAAGTTCAACAAACTTCTAGTTCCAGTCCGAGTTATTGGTCCAGATGAACCATTACTCATATCATTATGGTAAAGAAAACTAACAACAACATCTTCATTGCCTAAAAATAAAATTATTTCTCTAATCCTGTAGAAGCCTACCAACAAGCTATACTAAAAATGATAGATTAAGACAACTTTCCCAATTTATCATTACTTTGTGAATTCAACAAGAACCAACTATAAAAAAGCTCACTCCCAAATCTAGAGTAAGAATCAATAGGAACCAATTTACTCCACAAACCAACCGCATAATAACAACACTTTAGAATATGTTCTAGTTCACAAATACCACAACAATCATCAGTAACAAGATGTCTACATTTGCATCAATATTGGTCAGGAGAGCTTTATGCACTATAGGACAAGAAGACATGAACTCTCTCTAAGCCATTCCATAGCTAGATTACGTCCTATTGGCTATCCAAAAAATGCATTAATCTCTATAAATAAAAGTATAAGCAAATGAAGTAGAGAACTTTCCAAAATTCGTTTGTCCTTGAATAATACTATTCGGCTCCAAAGCTTCATAGAGAGGAAAAATAGCTGATATAGCTAATACCTCAAATTTATTTACATAAGACCAGTTATATTAACATATTGAATTACATTAGCAAACTTTTCCTCATTTGGAGCCAAAGAAATAGCATTCTAAATTAAAAGGATAATCTAAAACTAGCCAATTGTCATACCGAAATTTGATAGAATTAACCACACACCATTGTGTGTCTTTCAAAGCATAGTCTTAAACTTGTGCTACACTCCTTCACAAATAAGAAGATTTATTTTTATGAACATAGGCCAATGCCAAGCCACTAGGAATCCTATATTTCTCCCTCAAAACAATAGCCTACAATGCCTTAGAATTTAAAAGTATTCCCTAAATAATTTTCAAGAGAAAAGTTTCGTTAAATTCTCTCATTCATCTAATACCCAACCCATTGCATCTCTTCAATTGACATAATCCCTTAAGAATTGAAGTTGATTACATAACATATGTTAATAGTGTAGAAAGCGCTAATTGGAAAAGAGTTATTTTCCTTGGCATAGAGATTCTAGAAGGATTTCAAGCCTAAGCAGTCGTCTGCACCTTTTCCATAATCTTCTCATAAATAGCCTTGGAAACTCTATTATCAATAATTGGAACCCCCAAATATTTCTCAAGGTCATGTGTAACTTTGAACCCAATATAGAGTTGGCTACATTAACCACCGATGTACATTTGCGTCTTCTCCATACTAATTGATTGCCCATAGTAGGCACAAAAACTCCTTAAGTATATTATTCAAAGCATTGGCTTGTTCCAATGTTGCTTCAGCAAAGAAGACTAGGATATTAGCAAAAAACAAGTACAAGACCGGAAAAGAATCATGCCTAAAGTAGATCGGTTTCCACACTCCATCTTCTACTACCTTATAAATAGTTGGGATAGCTTATTTATACAAAGCACAAAGGTATAAGGGGACATTGGGTCCCCTTATCTCACATTCAAGTTGGATTAAAAAGAGAGCTAATTAACCATTCCATGACACTTGCATAGAGCTGGATCGAAGACACCTCATAATAATATTTCATAGATTGTTAAGAAAACCGATATCAAGTACTATGTCATAGATAGACCTCGAACATAATCTATCATAGGCCTTTTCAAGGTTTATTTTGATGGCCGTTAACCCTTTTTGCCCCCTTAGATCCTCATAGAGAATTAATTATTGAATCACAATGATGTTGTCCAAAACAAAACTCATCTAATAAGATTGCAAAAAACGAAACAAAACTGATTTTAGCCTATTAGAAAACCTTTGTAATCAACTTATAGCTTACATTACAAAAGCTAATAGTTTGAAAATGTTGGAATTTTTTTTTGGATTTTCTACCTTTAGGATAAGACAAATAAGTGTTCTACTTATTTTCTATCTGACTACCCAAACAAGAAAGCCTCTCTAACCATATTATAAATCGAAGATCCTGGCATGCTCCAATTTTTCTTGAAAAAAAAAGAGCATTAAAACTTTCCCAACCTGAAGCTTTGTTAGGTCACTTATCCGTAACAACATCCCACACTTCTATGTTAGAAACTGGTTTTCCCAAATTCTCCAGCTAAAATTCACTTAAACAATGAAATCTACCTCTTAATGGATAATGGAAGACCATTATCAAACACATCTGTATAACCATTTAAAAAAAAAAACAATAGCCTTCTCTTTAATAATCTCATGGTTTGCACACCAAATGCCATCACATAAACAAATTCTATCAACTTTACTTCTTTGTTAAGCTTTTACTTTAAAATGGATGAAGGATGAATTCCTATCCCCCAAAGCATACCAATTAGAATTAGTACATTGCTTCCATAGAGATTCCTCTTAGGATAAAATCAATTCAAACTCTTCCATCAGTGAGCAATCTAAGTTTTGAAAATTAACAAAAGAGTGAGTACAATAGATTTTTGGATCCCTACAAGATGAGATAAAATATGTCTTTTTTCTCCTAAAAATGTTCCCCAAAACCTGATGATTCCAAGTGTCCATCTTCCCCTTAAATTCCTCAATAGCCTAATTTAAGAATACATCTTATCTTCAACAAGTTAAAATAAACTCCTTCCAATTTAGATGAGCTAACCAAGCATTAAGACATCTAAATCGTTTCCCTTTAGAAAAGACATCAACCACACTATCAAAATTAATAAGAAGAGAAGAGTGTTTAGACTATATATGAGCTAAATCTTTAACTTTAGTATTAGAGAGCACCTCCTTTCATAGTTGGTTAACTAAAGCTCTATCTAGCCTCTCAAGGCACAGCCCCATTGACTAAGTGAATTTAGATCCACTGTAACCTAAGTCCGATAAACTATTTCCATTTATCTAAGTATCATATTTTTTACAAACATACACATAGTTAGCTACATTAGTTTTCTCATTTTGATCAACAATGGCATTAAAATTTCCCTCCACAATCCATGGCTTGATGGTATCATCAACAAGATTTTGAAGTCTACTCCATAAATGACACCTTATAACCACCACTAGATAAGCAACTATATTGACAAAAGATTGCTAACTATTTAATTTTATTTTTTAGTGAAGAAATTGTCAGTCATTTTGAAGAATTTGCACCTGTACCACATTTCTCCAAAGTAGCCAAATCCCCCCATTAAATCCTTGAGCCTCTTTAATGAGAATTTGGGAAACCTAATTTCTTTATGACCATATTAACCTGAGCACCACTAACACTAGTTTCTAGAAGAGCTAACATACTAACTTTATGTAAAGTAACCATAGAAATCACTCGCATGAAAGTATTCTTCATTGCCTCTTAGCAATTCCAAACCAGTAAAGAGAGCATCATAAAAAAGGAAAAAATAATGGGTGAGGAATACCTCAAACAGATACAGCATCAACATTGATGTCAACCAAGTAGATATTCTCTCAATTAACAAAGGCAGTATCCACCACATCTAAATCAATAAGATCATCATAATTGTACTTTCTCTACTTACCCTTACTATGAGACCCAACTTTTGTCGATCCCTACTTAACCTTCAGTTTGATCTTGATGCTAACCAATTTTGACCAATCTGGAGTTTTCTTATTGTTTCCCGATTGCTTAAGGACTAAAGACTTTTAGAGAATTAAAGAGGAGTTAGTTACTCTCTTGAAATCTTCGTTAACGATCGAAAAAGAGGGGAAATGTTTTACAATTACTGCAATAGAATGAAGATTAAAATCTAAAATCCTTTTCTCAAAATCAGATGACACTTTAGAAGCAGAAGGCCTAGACCTATGATCTTCTTAGGCTACAACTTTGGACCTGTTAGGATCTAAATTCTCTTTGTCTTGGGCTGCTTCAAAATGCATGAACCTAGGTTGAAAGGAAGTGCGCTACCTTAGGCTTTTAGACTTCACATTTGTTATTTTAGTCACCTTAATAGATTCATCGATTTGAAAAGATCTTACTAAATCACTATTAATCACCTTATCCTCATCAAATATGGGATTTTCTCGTGATTGCTCTTCTACTTCTTCATTCTATTCCCCAAAATATGTGAGAATATTTAATCTAGTTTTAAAACCATCATTCTTAGATCCTTTCCTAGAATCCCAAAATTTTTTGCTCTTGTTTCGTGATTTCTGGCCTCAATTATAGGCATTAATCTAGGGATAAAGAATATGTTCCATCTCCATCATAGGTGCTAGATTCTGATTAGCCACCGGTTGATTATTCAAAGATTTATCTAATCCAACTACGATGTCAATTGAGCACCATCTAAAGGTGCAGAAGTACAAGCATCATTGATATGTCCATACTTACCATATTTATAGCAACTGAAAGGTAAGTCTTTGTATTCCACTGGTTAAATACGGCCATTAATGCAAATCTTCAATATCAAAGGTTTTGTAAGATCCAGCTTGATAGCCATCTGAGTGGATTGTCCCCTTTATGATTAGTTGTATTATAATCTATCGTAATAAATTTCTTTATAGGTTTAGCAATGGCCTTTAGAACACTTTTTTGATAATAATGAATAAAGAGACCTAGAAATCTCACCCATGCTACAATTGCTGAAACTTTTTCATCCTTAGTGTTATAAGATGGATACTAAGGTTAGCCGTTAGATAATGTCTCATCACCAACTAAGGTCCGTTCAATAAAGCAAAATTATAGTCAATCACAAACATCATCTTGACTAGATAGTAACCATTATCAAGGTTTACTATCATAATATTACCTTCATGCCACCACAAACTCATAATATGATTCTACAAAGCCCAAAAGCCAATGTGTTTCCCTGGCAACCACATAACAATAGTTTTTCCCATTGATTGAGCCTTCAACTTCTTCACTTTATTAGAGAAACTTACCATTGGCATATCATTACCCACTTAAAAAACAACTTCTTCTTTTGGCATATCCAAATCATCAAAATGATTTGAAAAATCACATTCCTCTATAGACTTACTAAGAAGCATCTCCTTAAAAGAGAGGTAACGCCCCTCATTAGAATCAGATTAGCCAGGATCCTCTCTATTCTTAACTTTTTTCATTACACAATTTTCATCTCCAGAGAGCACCACAAGCAACTCCTTCTCTAGTTCACAAATGATTTCAAGATTTTTTTTATTTTTACTATTTTTGTCACTCTTTCAAGATCCAGTTTAAGAAAAGGTGTCTTTTCTTGTTCTTGTTCTTCTTGTTTTTTTTTAAAGGATTCCAATCCTTTTGAATGCAAATGGATAAAAAATGTATAAATAAAAAAAGGTGAAGTGTTTTTTTTTTTTTGTAATTTATTCTAAAATTAAGTGGTAGTAACTATTAAAAGAAGACAACATTTATTCTAAAATAAACAAAATTCCAATAATTAACCTCATGACTTTTTGTGGGGGAAAGGGGAAAAAAAGAAATTGTGTTTTAAAAAAAATAAAAAACCGAACTTTTAGAAGATAATACCAAATTTATAACACCTAGAATTGTATCTTAGAAAAATAATTTCAATTTATCAAGAAATTTTTCTTTCAAGATACAATTTTCAAGATCTTTTAAGTATTAAAAATGAGTCTTTACTCTTTGTACGTTTTTTAAAGTTCAATTTCTAAATTTTTTTTTTTTGGGAAAAAAAGAACACAATTTTCATTCCTTTATCCGACTTTTTGTTGTAGGAAAAATTCTCATTTTTTTTTCCTAAAAAATTATTGCTGATTTATTTGGCATAATATGAGCACAAGTTTTTTATATTAATTTTACTGACCGGATAGTATTGCACTTGATATTTAAATTTTGGTTGACTTTTCAATTAATTGCCTAGACTTTTGAGATGTTAATTTAATACATAAATGGACTTTTATAAAGCAAAAGTGCTTGTATTAAATCTATTTAGCCATCCTTCCAATAGCTTTTCTAACCAAATGCCAATCACTGTATGGCTCAAATAATAATTTTAACAAAGATATTCCACTTAAATAAGTAATATGGACCATATCTCATGAGACAATGTTGATCTTGTTTGTTGTCCATAATTAGCCATAAATTTAGGATAATATTACATGAATAATGTACTTTAAAAAAAATTCCACAAAATTAAATTGTGGAAAAAAATTATAAAAATAGTGTTGCAATATCTTATCTTAAAGGTGTCATACAAATATTTTTAAAAATTACATGTTTATCGCATGTTGGTTATGCGATACACTGTAGATGTATATCGCATGAACAACGAGCGATACACATATAATTGTATGTTTATCGTTCGTTGGTCATGCGATATGGGGTGAGACCTATATCACACAACCAATGTGCGATACACAAGCCCCTAAGATTTTTTTCGCCTAGGTGGCTATATCTCCACTTGAAGATGCGATATAAGTATAAATATTTGTATTTCTACACCAAGATGTGATATAGCAATATTAATTTGGTAATTTGTTTCGTACAATTTGTATTTATGTATTTTTTTTTTAAAGAACCCTAGACATGTCTTCCACTCTAAATTTAGATATCTTGATGAAATTTATCTTCAATAGTATAATCCCTTACAATATATGATTATCCATTATCGAACTAAAAAGCTAATTATGCAAAAACATTTAAACAAATTTTTATAGATAGTGTCGTGACTATATTCAATTGGCAACTAAGAATAACAATTTCAAGTTTTAGGAAATTCATTAAAAAAATAACCAAACTTTCGGATATTAAATTGTGATATTATGCTTTAATTTTACTATAAGAAGTGAAAAAAAAATAATAAGATTGTTGAGGCTCTCATGGTCTATAACTCTATACCGCATGGATACCGTTATCTTATTTGCAATGAAATATTCCCGATTCTCCCCAGGGATGCAATCAGGTTCGGTTTCGGATGGATCATATGAACCCAAACCTGAATCCGTGACACTATAAGACATACCAAACCCGACTCTATAACCCTGTAAGGTTTTTCTTCTATATCCAAACCTGTCCTATGGGGCTTACTTTAAAATCCATCACCCACCTGGTTACTTGCCCGACTATGTTTACATTTAGTAAATGTATTTACATTACAATTTTTTTACCATGACTAATGGGTCGGGTATCCATCGGGTTTTAGTAGTATCCAAATCTAATCCTAATGCCCTACAAGATTTTTGTCTATGTCTAAAACCGACTCTATTATCCTATATGGTTCAATCCTATAAGGTTTTTATTGGATTGGACGGATCGGAAACCCGTTAATGGCAGACCCGGTTGCATCCGTAATTCTCTCTTTCCATTCCTTATAAAATAGTTGCTTAAGGAAATAAAATAATAAGAGAATAATCACAATTACATGTCTATTCTGTTTCTTTGTTAATAAGCTATTGATTAATATTACATAGCTAAGTGAATCCGAGATTATATATATATATTATTTATGTAATATCGTACGATTTTCAGGATAAGGATAAAATATTAGATGAGAATAATTGCATTATCTGCATTTGCAGCTAGTAATCTATATTTCATGTTATCATTTACCGGTGTTTAATTTATACTTTTTTGCCATTAGCTACAGATATGTTTTCGGCAAACAACATTTGGTTCCTTTGAAAAATTCAAGTAGGGTTGAAACTTAATTAAGCTAACACGTGAATGATCGATAAGTTATTCCGTAAAATATAAGCAAAGAACAAAAAAGGAGACGAGAAATTGAAACGTGGTGAAATGGTAAAAGAAAAAGTTTGGCTTGCAAGTTGAAAATTAGGTAAGTTCAAGTACAATCGTGGCAAAGACCTATGACTGATTATATATCTATATTATAAATAATAATTTATTTCTAAATCTTTTTCAGTTTTCTATCAATATATATATATATATATATATTTATTTATTTATTTAAAGTACATATGAAAATGTCCTTAAAGTCAATCTGAAAAATTGAATCGCTAATAGTAATAGCTTTTAGAGATAGTTAATAGTGGGAGACAAATATCTTAGATATCCATTTTGAGAAAGATGAAATAATAATTTTCCATGAGCATTTTCTCTGGGTCGTTAGTCATCATTGATGGTTGTCACGGCTACTGCCTTGTGTACTCAGTCACAGTTATGAAAACCAAGAAAATTGTACGATGTATTATTTAAGGGAATAGATTCCCCCAATTATTTCTCATCTTCGAATCTAATTATAATTGTATCATTCCAATATTTAATATATCATTTATGATATTTATTTTAACAATCAAATGATTGATAAGACAATATCATGAAAAGTAATAAAAGTTCATAAAACTAATATTTTCAACCTCTTAAGATTATTACCATAAATTTAATATCAAAACAAATTTTAAAAAGGAAAAATTGCATTAACCTTTTCTATAAACTTTTGAAAAAATATGGTTACCCCACCTTTCAAAAATGCTTTAATTTCCCGTGCTTTTGTATGAGCCCCCATGAAACTTACTTATATGGCATGTGATATGAATATGTTAAATTGACATGATCGCAGAGACATCCATATACAAGATGAATAGAAAATTGAAACAAGTTTATTTGCATCAAACGACTTGAGTTTGCATCACCTATAATGTCTTGAGGGGGGATTCAAGTAAATACATCATATGCATGGTATAAAAAATAAATAAATAAACAAAACAACACTAGATTAAAAAAATAATAATAATAAATGAGAAAAGGTAGATGTAGACTTTGCAGATTCCACAACCTCTTCCCTGATAAGGACAAGTTTTTCTTTGCAAGGAAATTCCACAACTATTTAAATTCGGATTTTAATTGGAAAAAAACAAAAAAAAAAAAAAAAACCAATATCTACAGCACAACCTCAATGAGGACAAGTGAACTATACGATGAAAAATTTTAGGATCATAACCAAGAAAATAAAGAAAAAGAAGAAGAAAGTTATAGAATTAGGAAAAGAAAAAAAATGTTTTTTATTTAATATACATTTTAATAAAGTGATACATGTTTTACTTCTAAGAAAGTTGACATTCCATAGAAACCATCCCCTATACACATGCAAATTGGCGAAGAAAACATGGACAGTCCTAAATGGGCTAATTTTTTTAAGAATTAAAACATTATCCTCCGTTTACGCCATTAAAGTTGTCGGGGGAGACAGATGGGAGGTTCATGCATTCCCTTTAAATGGTGTGTAGCAAAACGATTTTTCGCATCTTCACACGGGAGTCCCGCGCCAGGAAGAGAAAAGAATGGCGTGTGTCGCCGTGCATCTGTCCATCTTACAAAAGATGCAATAATCACGAAATACCAAACTCGTTGACACGTATATATGTTGTGGGGAGACTTCATCCTGAACCGCATCACAGTACCACGACAACTACTAGGTGCTCGACCGTCCATGGCGATGTTCCTGGTTATGGATAAATATTGCTTGTTAGTTAATTTTGGTCATTTTGGATTATCAAATTTTTATTTTTATCATATTTATATCTGATCTATATTTATAACTTATCTATATCATAGCTATTTAGTTATTTTTATGAGTAAAACTGTCAGTTTTTCATTGATATTTATTTTTCAATAAATATTTATTTGAAAATAATAAAAATATGATGTCAAAATTACTAGAATATGATAAAACAAAATCTCTAAACAACAATAATTTTCTTAGATTAAGCTAGTGCAATCAAATTACTTCCATCATAAGAAATTTAAACTATCATGGCAAGAAAAACTAATGATATTAACTTACCATGTGAATTGATTAGTAGCGTATAAGTATTTTTAGTAGCATATAGGTATGTGTAAAATTTTAACATTTGAATAGTTTTATAAAGATTATGTGTTTTTATTATCAAAATTTGTCTTAAAAATATTAAAATTTACTCACGACTCATTTAGACACAAGGCATCCTTAGTACAATTAATTATTTTCTTATCAAGATGAGATAAGCTATACTAGCAATACTAGTAATTTTTTTTTCTTTTTTCTTTATAATGTAGTTATTTACTTACTATAAAAAGCAATTTTATTATTATTTTTGTTATGCCTATCATCGCGACTTTGGATAACAAAAAAGGTATATGAATTTTGGTTGCACTTAGAATATATTTGTTTCATCTTATTTTGATCGTTGCAGCATCTTATTTTTATTATTTTCAAATAAATATTTATTAAGAAATATATACAAATGAAAAAACAAATATTTTTACGCATAAAATGACCAAATACAAATAAAACACAAATATAGATCAAATACAGATAAGACACAAATGAAAAAAAAAAAAAAGACAATCTAAATAAACCCTTAGATTTATCTAAATTATATATAAAGTACAGAGTAATAAGTAGTATATATACATATATGTATAATTAAGCTATCATAAAGAGCTGCTAGACTCATGTTGTGGCATGTATAAACAACTCTCTGCATAACCTCTCATAATTGCTCTACACAGTATGTTATATGCATATATGTATATGTAATGAATTGCCATGGTGGTAAACATTCATCACATGTTGCATGGCACTTTAATCTGCATAATATTCTCAACATAGACAAATGTAACCACTTATACTCTTTAAACTTTATGTAAAAAGGCTAAGTTAGCCTTCCAATCAAAACATTCCAAGTTACACTAACAAGAGAGAAAAACTTTATAAAAGATCAAACAAACTCAAAGGTATTGGACGATGAAGAAACATGTGGAGAAAACCTCCTTATATATAAAGCCCTCTACCAACAGATGAGCCAAGTTTTTGTCATTTAATGGCTATAAACAATCTTATATATATTATCAAACTATCCCCCACCAATAAAGATTCATTACATCCAACCATGTGTAGAATGTTTTAGAAAATGGACCTAGTCTTAATCATTAACTTTACACATTAGGAATCCACATATATAATAGAAAAATGTTAAACCAAAGGGTTCATATTAGATTTTGATGAAAAAATACATTGCATAATTACACAAGTGATATAGTCAGGTTACACTTAATTGACCAAATATATTTGGTGTGTAATGTGTAAATATATATGTTGTGCTTGTGCTTGCTCATGTGTTTTGCATCTCTAAACGTCTAGGCATGGTAATCGGATGCAGGTGTGGTTAAAAGGACTGATCATATCATTACTGCTAGCATTTGGCCACCATGTGACCGTGTCTAAACGATAATCAAGTTTCACATCCTCGGAATACTTCTAGCCATATACAAAAGTGCTTAGGGTATGGATGCTAACTTAATGCATCTAGCTGGTAGTAATGTTTTGTGTAAGTAAGGTGCAAACAGATTGTTAGTTTCCACTCTCTAATGACCATGGCATCTAGATGTTAGGGAGTGGAAACTAACCGTAGGAAGCACTAAATGCAAGGGCATTTTAGAAAAATTTTCTCTAAGAACTATTCCTCTTGAATAAGTATATAGAGAGGACCTAAAGTAGATTTTATAAAGTTAGTTGAGATATTTATTTACATACTATAATCAATTCTTCAATCAATGTGTTTTTTAGCCTTTATTTTTGTGTTTATCTAAGTGAGAGCTTTTTAACAGTGTTATTGAGAGCTTTTTAGTTGCCAATCTTTGTAAGGTAATATTTTGAGAAAATTTTGAGTGCTTAAGTGAATAAGTTGTACCTTAGGTTTGTTGATGTGATTAATAGAAAAGCACAATTTACTTGTTATTGTGAGTGTTTTGGTGGTGGTGTTGTGGTGTAACTCCTTGGAAGCAATTATTTTGAGATTAATAAAAGTGGTGTGTGAAGTCTTCGATGATAGGCATTTGAGTGATCATGGAGAGTAAGGGGATAGTTCAAACTCTATGTTAAAATTTGGGTTTGTTTTCTATATCCCTATCTCTTCATTTATTGCAATTTATTTTGTTACTGTTTGTATATTGTTAAATTTATTGAGTTGCATCTTTTAGCATTAAACTATGAAAGAGATAGAAATTGTTGTTAAAACTCAATTCACACCCACCTACAGTAGCACCACACCCACCCCCCCTTCACCCACCCGCCCTACACCCCCAAGCCAAGTTTTAAACTAGGTACATTAATCCATTTAACAAAAAATAAATCTTAAAAATGCCTAAAGGTGCATAATCAACTACATCTTCCCAAGTTATTTCACTTAGAGGTTAAATGTTCTACTATATTGAGTACTCTAAGTATGACTATAAACTAGTAGCTTGTGTTAAACGACCCTAGAGCTTTGCCTCCCTTCTACCTTCCCAACATTATTTTTTAATTTTTAGTAACTCTTGTCTTAATAGCTTGTAAGTTCTCGACCCCTCGAATTAGCACACTACATAAGTCTACCCAAAGGCCTCCATTTCCTTAAGCATCTTCGTCTACTATAATTGGTCTTTCCTTTAGCTAATGAATGGACTCTACTAGATCATCAAATGTTCTAGAATCTTTTTTTTTTTTTAAGGTTATAATGCGTTCGAAGGTGTACTTTTCATCCCATTATGTAGAGCGTTGTGTTATCCATCCAACTCTTTTTTGCCTAGTCTCCCTTATAACACCAAGTTGGTTTGAGGATCTTAAGCTAAGTGAATCTTGGTTTACTCTACTACTTTACCAAGTGTATAGTTAGCTACCTCTTAGTTAGGAGTACTTACTTTCAATTTAGGTTTTATCATCTTTAGGTAGCTTAAGCTTAAGAGTCTCCTTTGGTATCTCTACCCTAAGCTTTTCATGTCATCTTAAGAACATCCTTTACATTTTGGATTATTCTCTACAAAGTTTAGCTTTCTTGTTTTGTTTTACCAACAACTTATACAAATCATTAAAACTTAGGAACTTAGCTAAAATTATGGTCGGGTTGGACCACCACTATTGCCATTCGTTCATCATCATAATGTAGTTTACAGATGGAAGGATTTGATCCTTACCAAGTTGAAGAAGTCAATAGTGATATCTAGCTTATAGTTACTTAAGGGGATCACCTCTGATTTTACCCTTCCTTTATATTGATACACTTTGAACTTCACTATTTTAGCCATAACAATCATAAGAGCATCCTCTAAATTTATCATCTTTAACCCGAAGTTGCCCTTATTGATTTTAGGATTTAAATGATCTAATTCCTTTTTAAGTGTCTACCAAAGGGCATTCATCCATACATAACAAATGCTTCCATATACATTAGAGTTCACGATTACTTGTGGGCATAAGCATAACATATACAAAGCCCACCTAAAAACCCCAAGCTTCAAGTTTACTTAAACCTCTTTCTCTTCACCTACAGTTAAGGTTGATAAGTAACCTCAAACAAGACTACCTCTTGCTTTTATGTAGCCATCCACTTAGGGAGAAAGCTTCCTTTTGTTCATAGGAGGTTTGTCATGCCCCAACGGATACCCTAAACGTGACAGCCCGCCGTACGCAATATTAAAACTTAAGAATGACGACCTCAGTCACTCGAAAGCTTCCATATCGATCCAAGGCGTACATTCACATCAAAGGGAGACTGGTGAAGTAATGCATTTTAAGATATTGGTAGCGGAACATGCAAAATAACTCTTAATATATTTCATTGAAATAAAAAGTCTTACAACTTCTAAAGGGTATTCCCAAGATAATTTCATAACAACATGGTCTTACTAAGATAAATAACTAAAGCTATAAGATTTTAGAAGAAATCTACTCTAAGACTTCAAAACAGAGTTCCTCCAGAAGCTTCCCAAAATATAAATTCTACCCGGATGATCAAGATGGTCTCGGGTACAAAATAACGATCCTGCAATATCAAAAGTCTATAAAGGTATAAACATAACTAGCTTAGTGAGATATTCCTTACGCAAAAGTACTCATAACAGGCATTCATCCAAGTTTATTAAACAAGCATATGAAATGCAACAACCATATGATCAAACAGTACATACGACTATCCGGTTTTGTATGTGTGATGGATTTACCCCTCCATCTGTAGTTAGGGAATGATTTAAACTGAGCCCCAAACGACCTCCTTAAATGTTTGCGCGTATGTTGGGGTTCCAACGAACCGTACTACTAGTCCTCGGGCTTTCCTTACCCAAAGCGATTAATCCGATTCGGCTATAACTTGAGGTCGTATTCCCCAAACATCTTAAACCATCAAGATGCAGTTAGGCAGCTTACCTTTATGGTCCCACACTGAAGAGTAGTAGTAAAATTTCGAAATGATATTCTAAGTAATATGCATGAGCAATTTATTATATGAGGATTCCAATATGACATTATATCATTTAAAGCGATCAAGCAGTAATTGCACACATAACAATGCATACATAGAAACAATTATATCAATCACAAATCGGGTTTCGATATACTTATCGTTCATTGATCGCACATAATAATTCACATACATAATTCCCATGATATCCCACATGCATATTAATTTTATCTTTTCCTAACATCTAATACTCTATTCTACAAGCACATGCGCGAATACATAAACGTAAAGGAAACTCACTCGTCTATAGCGATCTTCTATGAGTCGAAGTAATCCTTGGGGAAGAGAAGATCTTGGTCATCGACACCTAAACAAAAGAAACACCCAAAATGAGTATTTCATCCAAGATCTATTCAAACTCTATAATTCTATCTTATTGAATTCGTCAAAAATCGTATGAATGGAAATCCCAACTTAAAATGGGCATAACTTGCTCATTTTAACTCGAAATTAAGCATATTATATACCAGTTTCTACCTAATCGAAAATATCTATCCATTTCTAAGGTTATTATTATCAAAAGAAGTCATTTGGATCTCAGAATAGTGACGTACATAATTGATACGAAATTTCCGGATTTCAAAACTCAAGTTTTCAAACTTCTTCATTCAAGAATTCTTGTACAAAAATATAGATAATTGTATGGTTAAAAAATCCTTTGAATATATACATATAAACTCAAAGTATATGCATGAATTTAGTGGTGTTGTCTCAATTATGATTTTGGAAAACAATGTGTCTTTAAAAGTGAGAAAATGTTAAGACTTGAAAAATTCCTTTTTAGTTTTGTTTGGAAAGTTTTTTTTTTTTTTTTATAAGTATTTCCTTCTTTGAACTTCATTCCTTAATTTTGAGAATAATTAAATTTTCAAAAAGTAATTTTAGTCTTTTATGATTCCTACAACTTAATTTCTAGTGGTTGAAAAATATAGTTCTTCTAAATATTTCTTGGTTATGTGTTCTAGAGTTTTTCTAAAGTTAGATCCACTTTAAATAATATCAATGATCTTATAAGTTATTTATTATTTTTATTTTCTAAGTAAAGCTTATCCTTAGAAAGGTTATGCTTTGATAATTTTGTAAAACTTATCTAAACCTTAGTATGTTGGTGAAAACTTTACATATGAGTTTAAGAAAACTTTTGATTAAAAAAAGAATTAAGTTTAAAGAATCTTTCTTATTTCATTGATTTGAAAAGAGAGTTTGTGATAACTTTATTATATGTATTCATTGATAAAATCCCATATAGTATTATTACTGAAACTTGAGCTAAACTTATCTAACTTTAGAAAATATTTGTCAAGATAAAACTTTAAGTCTTTATGGAAAAACAATTTCTTATGTGACAAATTTTATTTTTAAAGAGAGTTCTTATATTTATTACTTAAGAAAACTCCTTTTTATTATGGTTGAGACAATATCAACATGTTTATGCATGAATGAGAATATGTAACTATGAGAAATATAATAAAAACAATATAATAAGATAAATGTAATAAGAGCATAAAAGTAAAGTCAAGTATTGGGAACCTTAACTTCATCAAGGTATCTCGGGACTAAGAATAGACTAGTCCCAAAAAAGAAAAGAAAAGAAAGAAAATTATTTTCACTTCATATGGACAAGTTTAAGACTAGAAAGACTAGTCTTAATATAAAACAAGCAAATAAATAAATTGCATAACTTGGAAGTAAATAAATAACAAATGAGCTTATATGCTCTAAAGATATATATATACATAATATACATAATACTATATAGAAGTTAGATTAGAACAAATAATAATAACAATAATAACAACAACATAATAGAAGGCATGAACAAAAACAAAACATGAACATATTGTTGATTCTTTAAAAAACATACACTAAGCTCATGTTAAGTTAAATGAACATGATGAGTGAATAAGAGAAATTTTTACCTAAGGTTTATGTGTTTGTTGAAGAGGAATAAAATGAGTTGTAGTAATATGTAGGAGAGGGTTTTATGGAGAGAAGAGAGAACTTGGAAGAGAATTTGAGAGAGGGATTTTATAGAGTGATTTTGGTAGAGTTTTAGTAGGAAATGAATTGTGTGAAAGAATGAAAGAGGAAGGGGGTATTTATAGATTTTTTGAATGGAAATTAGTGTGATTAAAATTAATTGAAATTGAAATAAAAATGGAATGGAGAGGACGAGGGGGGGGGGGGGGGCACCGATTTGCTTGTATGAAAGGGATGAAATTAATTTATTTTGTTGTTTTGTAATAAAAAGAAGTAATGTGTAAAGTCTGATGTGATTAAAGTTGTATGAGGAAAGTAAATTGTAAGGTATAGGTATGGTAGTGTGTAAGAATAGAGTATAAGAAAAAGTAGAGATAGATGAATAGTAATGAATAGTAGAAAAGTACTATGAATGGTGGACTAGACAATTAAAATACCGGTAGTAAAAAAAATACGCGTAAACGGCCTATATATGATATTTTTAGTTACCGAAAAATTCTAAAACTGATATTTTTGAAATTCTTATATTTTTACGAGTCTATTGGTGTTGTCGGAATATTTTCACTATCCGGTGCATCGGGGCACGGTTTTTTAAAACTGATCCCATTCGGATTTGAAAGACACTAGAAAATTATGAATATGATAATGATATTTTTAAGCTTTCATATATTATTACAAACCATATTCCATAATTATCTTAATTTTGTTTTCTAGGATTTAAGAACACGGGATTGCCAGATCTAGATTCACTAGACTAAAAATAGAACTAGGTTAACCTTAGGGTTCCGGTTTGACTTCTGGTTCTTAGGGTTTACTTATTTTATAGAAAAAATCTAGGGGCTTACAAGGTTTACCATTCCGACTTAGGGGTCTTTAATTCCTTCTCAACTCATCCCACAACTTAATAGCCTTAGTTGGCTACTTCACTTCTTTAAACCTTCTTTGCCACTATAGTGTAGCAACATCATATAAGAGTATAAGCACTGCCCTCAGCCTTGATATGTTGTCCATGACATTAACTATATTGAAATATTGCTTCAAATTTTAAAGAAAGTTGCAAATTTTCCTTACGTAACTAGATCCAATGAAGCTCTTAAGCTTTGGTACATCTACCCTTCCAATTGTCTCTATGCAAGTTGACTTTATGCAACTTCCATTTATTGTTTGACCTAGGCCCTTAATTGCTTCAACTCCCTCCTCAAAGAAACCACCATCTATTCTATGCAACAATCTACCTTTATAGATCAATTGTAGAGTAGTTTAAGGTTAGCAAAATCTTCCTTGAAAGTTATTCCTTAAGCATACCTACACCTTACTTTCTCTCTTGATCAAGATCTAAAAAACTAGACGTAACTAACTCTAGCTTAGCTTCCCTAGCCTTTAGTGATGATCCACTATCTCAATATTTTCCTTAAATAACAACTCATCATTCTTAAAAGGAGTCATACAAGGCCTAATTTACTCAATAGCAACATTTGAAGTAATCTTTCTCTCCATCTTCAGTTGAAAGCTTTTCTTAATACTACTTTCCTTAATTATCCAATTTATCATGTTGAGTTGAATTTTGACTTAGGGAATGTCTATATATTGTGCAAACATTGCCTTTTCATAATGGTTTAGTCATGTTTATTAAGCGTTAACTAAAATATGTAATTGGTAATATTTATAGACAATTTTAAATTATGTGAACTTTTCATAATGTGTAACTTCCTCTTTATTGTAAATACGATCAATCTATTACTCTTAAGTTAGGTGTTCATATGTAGCTACAAAACTTCTAAATACGTATGGTTTAATAGTCAACAGTGGATAGGACTAGATTATGGTTAAAGGATGAAAAAATATTTTCATTTATCTATTTCTATTGGCATCCCTCCTCAAGTAAGCTAGTGTTTCAAAGGTTCTTGTGACTTTACTATGTTCTAGACCGGGTAATATATCTTATCACGAGTGCTATTTGCATAAAATAGGTTTGCGGCATATAAGAGGGAAGAAAACCCTCTAAATCGTGATAAATTACTTTCACACAACTTGTAATAAGTTCTAAATAATTTACTTTTATTATTGATAACAATAGTGTATTTTACATCCTTCAAATCATTTATGAATTTGCCATTTAATGGTGTTTCGAGTTTGCTCATTAACTCAACTTGTACAACAACTTATCTCAAAATTTTACTTATTATTAGTCTTTTCTCATAATCTCATTCATTGTCTTTTAATTTTTCAATAATTAACCTACATATTTTATGGTAGCAAATCCAAATGAATGAGATTCTTCACCAAATCCATCATACAATGATGATAGTGAGGAAGAAAATTAATGAATCAAATAGTTTCTTTACCTTTCTTTTTCTTTTTCCTTTTTTTCTTTTTTGAACCAATTAGCATGACTGAGGTCAAATGTGGTGAGGTTTAGACATGCTCATTTTGATATGATAAACAACTTATGTTTATGTCTCTTTTAGGAATACTAAAACAATCATGGACATTAATTAATCTATGTTTTCTTTTTGTTTTATTATAAGGATGGTCTTCATAATCTTCATCTATTATTTGTGTTGTTAGATATTTTATTCTATTGAGAGCATTGTACGCTCGAATAGTCAGTGATGCCTATTTATAAATACTTTTACTTGATATGGTATTACAATAATCATATATATTTCATAAGTAGACGAACAATAGCTTGTGATCAAATAAGTATGTAATACTAACTGTGCATACAATATATGTAATACTAATTGTGCATACAATATACAATAGATAGGTATATTTAACTCAAATCAACAAGTTTGAACATAGTCAATCATTAAAATGTCATTAATCTAATTCAATCATTATGACAAAACATCATTAATTTACTAGTATGGATACATCTAAACATTGACAATTCAAATATACAGTCATGTTTAAACATTACCGACTTAGTTGAACACCTACGATCACACATCTCTAATGTATTTGAATAGCCATATTTAAATAGTGGACATATAGACAAATTGTCACGGTTATATGTGCTACTTCAGTCTAATGACCATTGACAAAGGTTGTTAATTTTGTGAAAAGTCACGTTTAAACATCACCAATTTAGTTGCTTACCAATATTTAGACATTGCTCATTTACTAACAATCATGCTTAAACATTGACAATCATCCCTTTTTGTACATTTAATTTGGTGGAATAAAGATCAAGCACATTTAGCCACACCTAAGTTTGACCTATACCTAACAATAGACGCGTTTAAATGTTGCATAATAGAGTCCATTAGGAGCCCAAATTTATTTTGGCAACATTTCATTTTTTAACATTATGTATTTAATATGTGACAAACCTTTCGTGATATTTATTGACCATGTGTATCAAACATTACAAAAAGTCTTTGGTGACATTTAATTAATTTTTTACAACATTTATTAAACGTTATCAAAGCTCCATTTTGTTATAGTAGCATTTGGAATTCAATTAGATGGTACATACGTTTCAATAATTTCATCTTGGATTTATCTCTCTATGTGGTGTAGTGAGATAATTGTGTTTTGCCATTTTGAGCTATTCTATAATACATTAAATCTTTTTATGGTGTTACCATTTTTTATCATGATATTATTGCTGTATATATGAAATCAGTGATATATATAAGTATTTATTCAGTATGAAAAAATTTCATGTTATGACTTTTATTTTCATGAAGCATTAATAACCACTTTTTTTTTTTCAATCTACAAAATTTTGGATTGTATTTTGGTATTTAGTTTATAAATTCTATTTTGACAACATGTTATATTTTTCAAATACACTGACCATTTTAATCAACTTGGAGATGCTAAAGCCAACTAGTAAATTTTGAGTATCATTCATTGTTTTTTTTTTAATTTTTTGTTGTATTTGTTTCATTAATTTATAACATATAAAGTGTTTTATATATACATATAAAAAATAGATATGCTATTTATAATTTATAATTTATATATACTTTATATGTTATATATTATTTGTAATCTACATTATATATGTATATATTTAGACATTTGTACTACATGTTATATGATATACGCAAGATATAGATTTCATTAGTTGTACAAATATTGTCACAACTCTAAAAAAGGCTTAGAAGGATCAACATGTAGTTATCATATTACGTGTGCACCCATAATATGAGAATCGTCTTGCAAGTCAGAGTTTGCAAGACTCTACCTGAATAATTACTTTACAAAATTCTAATATATAATTATATTTGTGATAGATAAAGGATATCCAATTTCCTATAGTCTACAAGAACTACAGAGAATCAGTATCCTCCACAAAATAGTAAAAATAAAATAAATCATCTATATTTCACGAACTTTAAACTATTACACAACTAATATAATTCATAATCTAAACTTATATTATGTAAAACAAAATATCAACTAACTATATTATCTATCCAATTCTTAATTTCAATTTGTCTTCTATCTTCAAGGAATCTTCTCCACACAGTCTATGCCTATTCCTGCTTCTTTAACTATTCCTGCACAAAAACTATGGGGATGTGAGCTAATCCACAACTCAGTGAATAACATTATCAAACCACACATAAAAAATTCATCAAATAAGTATTATTAACAATCATATGTAAAGGAACGCTAAAGCATATGAATGCATACTTTGGATGACCAGAATCCAAATCAATGAAGATTTATGCCCTCTCTTTAGGGTTGAAAGACCAGCTTAAGTCATTCACGCCCAGGAGAAACTGAGAACTAAGGAAGGGGGAATTTTCTCAACTCATTGCTATTTACACACACACACACAACACACACACACACACATATATATATATATATCAACATAATCTCAACTTCACCTTAAAAAGAAATAAGGAAGGAGGATTTCTTTTTAAATTTGTTTGTTATTTATATATACATATTACTAACATAACCTCCACTTTACCTTAGAACCTCAGAAACTCCCTAAGTACTAGCATCTCCTAGGCCAATACCTACATAGGCGACGTCCTTCAGTGCCTTTTTAGTTCTTGGGATACGAATAACCCTATGGCATCTAGCTGGAGAAATAGATCTATTAATAGCTTAGGAATATGACATAGGGTCTGTTTGTTTTGGCTTTTTTCCGGTAGATACAGACACTTTTTTAAACTTTTTTCTAACAAATTATTTATCAAGAAATAGATATAGATAAAAAAAAAGTTGACAGTTCTCATCAAAAGATCAAATAGAACAAATATAGATAAAATTTAGATGCAAATCGGATATATTTTACACATATCATTTTAAAAAAGATACAGATACAGATGAAAAACAGACAATCCAAACAGACCCATAGCACGTGATATGAATACCATACTAATGCAGGTATGCTATCGTGTAATGAATAATGGGTTACTTAGATAATCAAATATTATTAATTCTATTTATTAGGTTGACCAATCATTTTAAAAACTCTCATCAACAATGGCAACTCAATCATTTTAAGCAATATGTGATCACTTTTATTATAATGTTTTATCAAACAATATAATCATCAAATAGTATACAATTACCTAATTCCCCACACATAGTCTGTTATGTTTACCTTAATACAGGTGTAACTATGTTACAAGCCCAAACAAGATGATACGGTCAATGTTACCCACCTATCATCTAAGCTAAGTTATAGCAAGCTCTTAGGAAAATCAAAGATTAAGCTGCTCGCCCCCCCTGTGAAACAAAATAGTATTCATTCATCACCTTTCACAATGTATTCATCATTGAATTTTTAGCATTCAGACTCATTTTTAGTACATTTTAGTTAGTGAAGTTCTCTTGGTCAAGTTATGCTTAGATATATTACTAATTTATTTTATATCCAAAATTCATATCAACTTAAGTCTTTGTTAACTTATTCTTAGCCAAAATGATTAGAATTAAACATCTAATCTGGCTACTAAGGCCTATTCAATTATCTTACTAAGACATTACACATTACCATAAGATTCTTAATGAGTCTAGTTCATTTAGATTCATTAAGCTAAGTTAGACTTAGATTGCTTAACTAAGTTCATTTTATATCTAAGAGTTCTAAACTCGTTTTATAAACTCCTTAATCAAAAGGTCATCAAGAAATCATGAAATGTTATACGCAACTATATATACATAATTAGAGAAACAAATGTTTAATAAATCTGATCATGTTTAGACTTGTTTTGTGTTGTCTTTGTTTAAGCCCATATGTTACCATTTGAAACAATTATATCTTAGGCCTTGATGCTTTTAGAATTTGCCAAAACTTAAAACATAAAAAATATAGAGTTCTTTTTAAGCTTTCCAAAGCATTTTGAATCACCTCGATCCGAGTTCACATGAGGAAGTTATGATTAATATAAATTAAAATGACAAAGAAAAGAAGAACAAGAAGGTTATGGGTCCATACAGACAATATCAAGGGCAGTGGCATCCACTACATCCCCCACCACGCCTCGTATCAAGGGGTGTATGATGCTAGTAGGAGGACAGGGGTTACTACGCTCCTTGCCACGCCCGGTATCAATGGGTGTATCTACCTAGACATGGATATAGAAGCCACTACACCCCATATCAAGTAGTTTATCCACCCAGATCACGTCCCCTGCTTTCCTTTACTCCATCAAGCCACTTGTCTACATGTTTTGTTCACAAAACTTCATCCACAACATCTTAACAACATCTTACAAGTTCAGCACTATAACTCACAACATCTCTATACCTATCAATGCGTCCTATTTCCCTAAATCATCTCATTAATTATCTAATCCATTCATGAGCATTATATGCTTAGGTCTTAAAGTACAAGTTTATATATCACATGTTTACAAGTTTTATCTTACATTTTACCTATAACCATCACTAACTCATCATTTACATGCATTTATAACAATAAAAAAAAAAAAAGCATACTTACATGTTTGGTAAATTTAACTAACTTGCTCTTCACTACTACTACTACTACTTCATGATTGATGTAGCTTCTACTAGTATGTTTCCTACCTCCTATCTTCAATCACTCTTATGATCTTCTTAGGATTGAGATTTGGTGGTGAATTTGAGAGAAAAGAATAGAAGATGAAGAAGAAAAGGAAAGAAAAGAGAAATGTAAAAGAAACAGAAAGAAAGAAGAAAGAAAGAGTGGCAGCTTGAGTAGGAAGAAAAGAAGACAAAAGGATTATATATAAAAAAGGTTGTTGAAGATATTAAAAATAAGGGTTTTGGCTTAAGCTTTTCAAATCATTATCTTGAGCATTAAAAGCAATTGGAAAAAAATTTTAGGATATACAAAAGTAAAATCGATAGCTTGAATTGGAAATCTGGTCTAGAAATTAAGTTAGTAAAAAGTTGATATTTAGTTCAGGTTTATGTTTAAGAACTGATATTTATAACAAACAGTTGATTTCAAAATTTATGAGAGTTAAGAAAATAGTATTTTGGTTACAATAACCAGATAGGGCCTTTTTGTAAAATTTAAATACTTGAATTTTTTAAATTTGGCTTATTCAATGATTAAAAAAAATATGGGTCTAATTAAAATTGATTGAGATGATAGTGAAATTTGATTTGTTGGAAAATAATTAATGTAAAATGAGAACTTAAAGGGAATAGAGTTCAAATTTGATTATTAGAAAGATTTAAGAAATTTGATTGATGAAATGGATAATTGAAGTAAATAAACGAATAGAAAAGGGTATTTGAAATCTTAATTTCAATTAAATCTATCTATTAATTTAATTAAGTTAATCTATCTATTTATAACTTATAATTCAACTTGTTTATTTTAATTAACTATCTAAGCTTAAGTTATGAAATTACTTATAATTCAACTTGTTTTAGAGTGAATAAACCTATTAAACTTCTTTCTAATCAACACCTCAATTACCACCAATAATATTACCACTACCATTGCCATTATCACCATCACCATTATTATTTCTCCATCACAACCACCATCTTATTCTTACCACCACAAACACATCTTACCATCCCAATCACACCATCTCAACCTTTCTATTGTCATCACTAATGCCATGATCAACACCATTAATACTATAATAACACCAAGTTACCATCATTACCACCATATTACTTTCTATCAAATTGCTATCAAAACTCACACCACCATCACTCTACTACCTTTCTTACCATTATCATCACCTTTTAAATCTCATACATTGTCACTATCACTATTAATATTACACTATATTACCATTAGTATCGTTGCAAATATATTATCACTATTGTTGCCTCGAATATACTATCACCACCAGTATCGCAATCCCCGCAATCACTACATTTCTAGTTCCTCCTTTGCATTATTTTATCATTGCCACTATCACTCTCACATAGCCACCACTTCATCATCATCATTACTACTACCAATGCATGTCATTAATCACTACAATGGTACTATAGAAGTAATGAGGAGTCAAGAATGTTAGTGGTGTACCATGTTAGCATTGATAATGCAAAGTCAATAATAGCAATAGTAAGATTATGGAATAGGAAAACATAATAACAATAATTTCGCTATAAAAAAATGGTATACGTAACAAATTTATTACTTTAGAACAACACTCGTAAATTACAAATTATATACAAGATGAAAAGGAAAAAAAATTACTTTTATTATATTTAACACTTTAATCGTGTGGTATGAAAAACTTATTTTGTGTTGTACTACTTTTTTTTTTTTACTATATTGTGTTAAAAGCAAATGCTATCCTAAAGCTTTAAACTTTTAAAGTTTTAAACAAAGAGATAAAATGCGCAAAACCCATAAAATGTGATTAATTATTAGTAAATTAATTTTATAAGTAAATAAAGATTACATTAGTTGTTATTATATTTTGGCATAGCAATGAAACGACAATCATATTAGCTAAAAGAAAAAGAGAATGAAACATCATTTAAAAAGAAACTTTCTTTTGTTTTTCAGGTGTACACTTAGCTATGGACACTATTATGATATAAATAATACTTTTGTTATAAAATTGTGTGGGTCTTAGATATATTTGGGGAGTTAATGTGGAATTGACCTTATTAGTTATCTATACTTACTACCTTATTTCTTATCTTTTAGTTATTTTGTCTCTAAATATCCATTGCCCCAAGTCTAACTAATGTGGTCCAATTGTGACCTATCTTTTTATTATCTTGGGCCTTTTTTTTTATACCTTTTATTAATTTAGTTGGGTGTTAGGTTCGATCTTTTTTCTTAGTTCATATGCTATGAGGTAATGAGCTTTGATATCTCTTATTGTAGAATTAAATTGTATTTGTTGAGCTTAAATTTTGTGTCTAAAATAACTAAGGTTATCTACACTTGCTGCCTTATGGTTAATATTTCAGTTAGTTTGTCCATTGATATCCAATGCAGGATTATTATATTAAACCTTAACTTTTGAAATATTAGACAAAGAAGTAAAATGCACAAAACCCATAAAATGTGATTCATAATTAGAAAATTAATTTTATGAGTAAATAAAGATTACATTAGGTGTTTGTATCTTTTCCCATGGCAATGAAACAACAATCATCTTAACTAAAAGAAAAAAAAAAAGAAAATGAAACAACAATTAGAAATACAATGCTTTTTGCTTAAATAGCCTAAAACTACCTAGATTTGTTGCCTTATAGTTTATATTTTAGTTAGTTTGTCCCTTAATATCCAATTTGAGACTATTATATTTTCCATTTTCCATCACTCTCCCTTAAGCACAACTAGTATGGCCCAATTATGACTTATCTTTTCATTATGTCAGGCTTTTTCTTAATCTCTTTTTTAGTTTAGTAGGTGTTAAGTTAGATTTTTTTTTTTTTATGTGTTTCCATTTGGATCGTGTATCGTGGGGCAATACGCTAGGGTAGTATTAGTTGAGGATAGCTTCATGTCTAAAATGCTTAAAGCTATCTAGACTTGTTATCTTATTGTTTATATTTTAGTTAGTCTATCCCTTAATGTTCAATGTGGAACTATTATATTAAAACTATAAACTTTTGAAATTTTGACAAAGAAGTAAAATGCATAAAACCCATAAAATGTGATCCATGATTAGTAAATTAAATTTATAAGTAAATAAAGATTACATTAGGTGTTTGAATCTTTTGGCATGGCAGTGAAACAACAATCATCTTAACGAAAAGTAAAAGAGAATGAAAAACCAATATATCTCCATGGAAGTGTGTGCATGCTAATTTATTTGGGGGAGTTAATGTGCAATCAATCATATTAGTTGAGGGTAGTTTTATATTTAAAATGCTTAAGGCTATCTAGACTTGTTGCCTTATTGTTTATATATTAGTTAGTTTGTCTCTTAATATCCGATTTTGGATTTTATTATATTTTTCATTTTCCATTACTACCCCTCAAATCCAATTGATCTAACCTAATTGTGACTTGTCTTTTCATACTGCAAGGTAATGTGTTATGACATACTTAATGTGGAATTTGATCGTATTAGTAGAGGGTAACTTTATTTATAAAATGCCTAAGATTATATAAACCTATTATCTTTTCATTTATATTTTACCTTTATCCTTTGAAATCCAATTTAGAAGAATTATATTAAAAACCATAAGCTTTTGAATTTGTAAAGCTCTAATCTGAAGGCATTATAACCTGCCACGTGTCTTCACTAGATAAGAACACGCTAAGGCTATGATTTCACTAATCCACAAATTTATTCACATAAATTATTTTCCATATCTCACATATAAGGGAACTTGAAAATAATTATCTCATAATAAAAATTTTCCATAACAAATAGGTTGGCTTAGACCAAACGCCAACTTACATCAAACTTAAAAATATCATATGAAAGGGAAAACTTAAAACATCATAAATCATAAAACTAAAATCAAACTCCATTTATTCAAACAGTTAATAAAACTTTTACAAGGTCTTCAACTTTAACTGTCTTCAATACTAAACATCTAATAATCAGTAGGAAAATCAGCTTTGCTATCGTTATTTCCATAATCTACATAAACGTCATATCTAGATAGATCATACACTATGGGTTTATCACCTACTCTTGAAAAATTTAAAAGAGTGAGCACAAAGGCCTAGTAAGCCATACCACAAACACATTCGCATGAACAATCAACATATAAATTCACATGCATCATAACATCATATTTAACAAACATAGATTATTATCTTTAATTAGCCAAGCAACCAACATAATTTAGAATCATATGCATCTAGAATTAAACTCGGATGACTCATGACTCCGTAAAAACAACCATTATAGCAAATAATAGTATATATGTATATTGGTGTTGGAAACTCTTTACATACTCTGGGTACCATACTCGTACCACTCCTAGAGTATTAGAATCATCTTTGTGCACGACTCCACTCAAGACAATGTCACATATAGATAATTAGGGCGTCATCTTAATAGCAATGGTCCTCCCGATATAGACCCAGCCAAAAACAAGCAACAAACTCAATTTAAAGCCAAATAGTATTATGTTAATTTGTAAATACTAAGCCTATAATCACAATCAACAAGCAAAGTAAAGCCGCACCTAAAACAGCTTTAGGAACAAAAACCCTAACTTCACCAAAAACACGTGATCACAATCAAATTCTCATTCTTATAAAATAAACATAAAAAAAAAATTCATCTAAATTCTAATCTCAAAAGAACTACTAAACCCTAGAATCATACACACCTTTCTCCTTTAGATTATAGAACACCCTAAACACCATAGATTAGGGTTTTCCTCCAAATTTCTCCAAGAACTTGTTTCCTTTTTAAAATCTACTAAGAAACTTAGGAAAAGATTACACTTTTAAATCACCAAAAGAATTGATAAGGATCACTTACCTATTTCTTTGGTTCTTCTTCCTTCTTGAAGCAAAATCAAGCTTAGAGAGATTCTCTAAGGTTTTCTATAACTTTAGGAGAGGTTTTGATAAAAGGAAACTAGGCTAGGATTATTTGTAGAACATAGGAAAACTTAAAAATCTGAACATGTATGCTGACATGAAGTTCGGCCACTTAGGAACATAAGTTGGCAGCCTATAACTTACACTAGTGGCTTAGAACTTAAAGATGATTTGGATGCATTTGTAAGTTGGCACCAACACTAGTGGTGCACAAGTTTAAGGCCAGTGGCATACGCTTTCAAGGCTGTTAGCTTTAAGGCGGTGTACAACTGCGTCTTCTTGTCCTCAATCACATGTTTGCCATTTAACATAACATATATATACATTAAGATGGACCATAAAACCCTATTATTTATTAACAAATGATATTTTTTCCCTTCATTATAAATCATTTATCTTTATATTATAGAATTTTTAAACAAAAAAGTAAAATGCAAAAACCAATAAAATGTGATTCATTATTAGTAAATTAAGTTTATAAGTAAATAGAGATTATATTAGGTGTCTGTATCTTTTGGCATAGCAATGAAACAATAATCACCTTAGCTAAAAGAAATAAAAAATGAAACAACTAATAGAAAGAAACTTTTTTTTTTCAAGCGTATACTTAGGGTTAATGTGGAATTGATTGCTATTTAGACTTGCTATCTTATTGTTTATATTTTAGTTAGTTTGTCCTTGAATTTTTACATGATACATATTATATTTTCCAATCACTACCTATCATGCCTAATTGGTATGGCAAAACTATAACTTGTCTCTTCATCATCTTAATCTTTATTTTAAGCTCTTTATTAGTTTATTTGGTGTTAGATTGAATTTTTTTTTTTTTTTTTGGACTTTCTTTATTTAGATCATGTCTTGCAAGACCATGGGCTCCAATAACACGTAATGTGGAATTGAGCCATATTAGTTAAGGGTAGTTTCATATCTAATGCTTACAACTATCTAAACTTTCTATCTTATTATTTATATTTTAGTGATTTTGTCATTTAATATTCAATGTGCAACTCTTGCATTAAATCCTTAAATTTTTGAAATTTAACCAAAGAAGCAAAATGCAAAATCTATAAAATGAAATTCATTTTTAGTAAATTAATTTTATAAGTACATAGAGATTACATTAGGTATTCATATCCTTCGGCAAGGGGTTGATACAACAATCATCTTAGCTAAAAGAAAAAGAAAATGAAACAACAATTAGAAAGAATTTTTTGTTTTTAGGTGTATAATTAGTTATGGAGACTATTATGACATAAATGATATATCTTTACTTGAAGTATGCGTGGGGACCTACACTTATGTGAGGAGGCTAATATGGAATTGACCATATTAGTCGAGAGTGGCTTTGTATTTAAAAGTTGAATATAGTTTTGTGTTTAAAATGTCTAAGACTATCTAGTTTGGTTGCCTTATTGTTTATATTTTAGTTAGTTTATCCTGAATATCCTCTGTAGGATTATTATACAGCCCCTTTCTAAGTTATTTTTTAGTTTATTTAGATTTTTTAGACCTTTTTATTTGGATAGTGTGTTGTGAGACATTGAGTTCTAATACCACTCAATGTGGAATTAAGTCATATTAGTTGATGATAGTTTTATTTTTAAAATGCCTAAAACTATTTGGACTTGCTATTTTATTGTTTAGGAAAGTTAAACTGAAAGGTATTAACATTTGGATATAAGTTTATTTAAGATGTTAATGTTTTGAGTGGTTAAAAAAAGAATTGAATGTTTTGCAAAGTAAATCAAATGATGTATCAACATTTTATAAAGTTCATTTAAGATATTAACATTTGAAAAGTTTTCAATTAAGTTTATTTTAATTTTTGCCAATAATCAATTATTAATACTTTATTTGATCTAATTTGTATCTAAAATGTCTAAGACTATCTAGACTTGCTACCTTATTGTTTAGGTAAATCACACTAGATTAATTTAAGGTATCAATATTTCAAATAGTTAAAAAGAGGATTTAATCAAATGAGGTATCAACATTTTACAAAGTTCATTTCATGTATTAGCATTTTGATTAGTTTTTAATTAACCTTCTTTTCATTTTTATCAATAATCAATTATTAATACCTTATTTAACTTACTTTGTAAAATATTGATCGTTCTTTTTAATCACTTGAAACATTGATATCTTAAATGAATTTATCTCCATATGTTGATTCCTCTTTTTAATTACTTCTAAAGTTGATACTTTAAATTAATATATCCGCAAATATTAATACTTTTTATGTAATTTACCCCTTATTATTTATATTATAGTTTATTTGATGGGGGACTAATATACTAAAACCTTAAGCTTTTGAAATTTAAACAAAGAAGTAAAATGCATAAATTCATAAAATGTGATTCATGATTAGTAAACTAATTTTATAAGTAAATAGAGATTATATTAGGTGTCGGTATCTTTTGGCATAGCAATTAAACAACAATCATCTCAGCTAAAAGAAAAAGAGAATGAAACAATAACTAGAAACAAACTTTTGTTTTTTAGGTATATATTTAGTTATAGAGACTATTACGATATAAACTCTATTTCCTTATTGGAAGTATGTGGACGAAGTAAATGTGGAATTGACTAAACTAGTTGAGGATATATTTGTGTTTAACTGGTATATCCTGAATATCTACTATAAGACTATTTTTTTTTTCTTCCACCAATCTTCTTTGGACTATTATAATATCTATTTTTCATCAATCCTCTCAATCCAATTGTTACTTGTCTTTTCATTATCTCAGGCTTTTCCTTTTTAACCATTTTAAGTTTATTTAGGGTGAGGTCAGATTTTTTTAGACTTTTTTTTTTTTTTAACTTGGATTGAGTTTTGTGGGACAATAACAAAGCTCTATTACCACTTAATGTGGAATTAGGCCATATTAGTTGAGAGTAGTTTTATGATTAAAATGCCTAAGATTATCTAGACTTGCTACCTTATTTATATTTCAGTTAGTTTATCTCCTAATATCTAAGGTTGGGTTATTATATTTTCTATTCTCCATCATTCTTTACATATTGATTGGAGAAAAAAAAAAAGTTAAGAAAAAGAAATATAGTGAAAAAGAAAGTAATTGTCAATTGATGTAAACATGGCCCAATCGTCAAAGATAAAGTTTTTAGATGGGGGAGTTTTCAAAATAAAATAAATGAAAAGAATAAGTTAGCATCACAAAAGGTAAGTTTCTTACTAATGGTTCTTCAATTTGTTGAAAGAAGGTTTGCATGTCATGTGTTGCTTAGGTCTAATTCAACCATTGTAACCAGTTCTTTTCATGTACCATTTTCAAAATAAATAATAAATTGTTTCTTTAGTCAAACCAAAACAGAAGTAGAAATAAAAAAAATTAAAAAGAAGTTCAGTCGTCACAATCATATGTAGACTTTTGGATTAGGCAACCCGTGCGGCTTGTGTGTGTTTTCCTAGTATTGAAATTTATTACAATTGAAGTTTGATGATATTTATATTTTCCTAGTAATTTGATCTTTATATCTATTAATATTCTTATCTTCTTTTAGAATTGGTGGTAGAATTAGAACACACAACCAACTTGCAAAATTACAAGATTGATTTATTAACCACGTTGATTATTAGCAGGCCATGCTTGCCTTAATAAGAACAATTAGTAATTTTAATTTAAGATATTAGACAATATTTAATAATTTTATAACTCTAGCTGTAAGTATACATTAAAAATAAGGTTAATGTGACAAACAGTACTTGAACTTTAAAAAAATATACAATTGGGTATCTAAACTTTAAAATTAATCAATTTACTACATGAACTTTAGAATTGTTCAATTTAGTACATAAAAAAACTTTTCATACGTACCAACGGTACCTCCATAAAGCTCTTTTAGATACTATATTAATCAATTCAAAATTTTTTAGGTATTAAATTGATCAATTTCAAAATTCAGATACCTAATTACATATTTTACTAAAATTCAGATACCATTCGTGATATTATCCCATAAAAATAATAAAGAAAATGCTTTTTGTGAACAAAGATAAGTTCTCAATTTCATTTTTGTTCAAGTTTCAAAGCACACAAACAAGCTCAAACAAATGCATTTATGAACTTATCACCTCTATACAGCAATTAAATCCGTTATTCACGGTTGCCTCATGCATCCAGGGGCTCGCACCATCGAGACCCTCAATTTTGAAAATCAATGTAATCTTTTATGTATGTCTAACTTTTTTCCTTCGACATTAGAAATAATATAATAAGTGTAATTATTAGAAATGATGATGGTGAGTAATGATGTTGAATTACGGTGGCCCTGGCAGGCCAAATAGCAAGTATATATAGGAAATAAGGTTTGGTATAAGTCAATATACGTATGCAAAAATTAAATATAAAAATTTTAAAAGATAAAATATCAAATAAGTATTGAATTAAAAAATATATACAGTCAATTATTTGAGGAAAAAAATATCTACAAACATTATTAAAATACGTAAGGAAAAGAAAGTTACAGTACTGAATAGTAAATGTACTTGTTAAATTAGAAAAAAAAAAAAAGGATAAACAATAGGGATCTATTTGAATAATTTGTTTTTCATGCCTATTTGGATGGTCTGTTTTTCATTTGTATCTATATCTTTTTTAAAATTATATGTGTAAATATGTTCAATTTACATTTATATTTTATTTATATTTGATCTATTTAATTTTTTAATGAGAACTGCCAACTTTTTTTATTTGTATCTAATTCTTTATAAATAATTTTTTAGACAAAAGTTTAAAAAAAATATCTATATTTGTAACCTGCCAACAAACAAACAGACCATTTTATATGTATCTGTATCAAAACGATATATGTAAATATGCCCTATTTGTATATATATTTTATCTATATTTGATCTTTCGGTGTTTTTTATTTGTATCTATTTCTTGATAAATAATTTATTAGAAAAATTTTAAAAATGCCTGTATCTGCTAGAAAAAGCTAGCCAAACATATATATTTAATTTGTCTAAAAGATCACGGTGTGAATAACAAAATAACAAATAAGATTTAAGTTTTAATTTGTGTATATTATTAGATATGAGTAGTAGTTGCACACAAGAATTGAAAAAAAAAATTGTTGCAATGATGCATGATAATGAATCACACATTAAGTGATTATAACTAAATATTCCATAGTAATCACTTATAATACATGATTGGTATTTATAAAGGAATGAATTTTATATGTAAAAATTGCATTTTTGGTTAAATCCCCAACAAAAATCTTCGGTAAAATTATTGTTAACTAGTTGGAATAAATTTTAATATAATATTAAAGGATATTCAAGTAATTTATAGGATAACAATAGGAAATAAGATCCTATGACACCTAGGTGTGATCTTAAATGAAGAATCTTAAGATAAAGTGAAGCAGACCTTTAAATAAGTAAAGAGATCCTAAAGTAGCATGTATGAACCTTAAATGAGATCTTTAGTTCATATACAATGATAAGGATCCTATTTTAAATTATGGCAAAAAAAAAAAGATCCAATTTTAAAATATAAAAATTTAAAATACGAAATAATTATTGAATTAAACTATACATACAATCAATTGTTTGAGGAAAAAAATCTATAAACATTATTAAAGTGTGTAAAGAAAAGAAACAACATACAATTGCAACACTACATCATAAATGTATTTGCTAAGTTAAATAAAATTGCTAAAGACACTATAGATGAAAGCATCCGATTACCATGATGACGTGTATGGAGCGTTTGGTTAGTGCTACACATGGCTCAGAGACGTGACTGGGTCCTATTTGTTTCATCATATTCTAGTCATTTTGGAATCATATTTTTGTCATTTTCAAACAGATGTTCGTCAAGAAATAGATATCGATGAAAAACTAACAATTTTACTCTTAAACTGACCAAACAGATATGGTATAGATAAGTTACAGATATAGATATGATGTAGATAAAAATCTGACAATAAAAACAGACCCTTAGCAATGACATGTAAGGATGATTATGGAAGAGATAACAATAAGAAGGAGCAAACAATCTCATATAACTCGAACACATACATAATAGGTAGAGGAGCTATGTAGTGTCAACTCTATAGTTCTTAGAAAGAGATAATGCGTTCTTCTTTCTGAATTTTGTTTGATCTATGGGATTACAATCCAATAACACCACAACATTTCTCTGAGTATTGAAATCTCTTCAAATGAGGAGCACCTTTAAGGTATTTATAGAGTTTGACATTTGTTGGATCGCATGATGTGTCAACGGTTAAGATGAGTCCCATTATTGACGGATGCTTTAATGGGCTCATTTTGAGTTTAAGCCCATGGAAAGCCTCTTTTAAGTGTATGAGCTTCTTCAAGAAAGATTAAGAGTGGATAAGCCGGTCTAACGATCATCTCCCCTAGTCCACCATGCCAAATTTCTTATCAATCATCTCAAAGCATGGATTGAACTCTTTAAGCCAAGCTTAAGAGCTAAATCCAGATCTTTTATATAATTAAATTAACCTTTAATACACATTATTTATTTATTTTTTTAAGAGATGGTGTGAATAACAAAATAAGATTTAAGTTTCGAATTCGTATATATAACTTGATATTACTAGCAGTTGTACACAAGAATAAAAAAAAAATGCTGCAATGATGGATGATAATGAATCATAAATTAAGTAATTACAACTAAATATCCAATTGTAACCCTTACAATACATGATTTGTATTTATAATGGAATTTCATCTTTTGGTTAAATCCCAATAAAATCTTCAATAAAATTTTTATTAGTTAGACGGAAAGAAACTTTTATATATTAGCAAAAAATATTTAAGTAATTTTATAGGATAAGAAGTATATAGAGTCCAAAATTCCTATTATATGTTTAATAATATAGATATAAATAAAAAGATGCAAGAAGTGCTTGGACATTCAACTTTTGGCAATACAGGTTAGTGGTTCAGCTTTTATTTTATTTTATGTTATTTATTTATTTATTTACTGCAATTTAGTACTTGTTTCCTCATTTTTGTTTTAATTCAATGTCTTTATTAATGAGAAAGATGACAATCATCATCATTATTATTATATATATATATATATATATTGGTGTTTTTACTCTTGTTTTGATTGCATTGTAGTATTCATAGTTTAATTTTGATATATTTTAGTTTTTATTTACTGGATAACATATAAAAAATTATCTTTTTGTTTTTTAATTGGTAATTTAAGAAAATAGATAAAATTATTTTTGTCTAGTGATTTCAACTGTAAATAAAAATTCAAATGAGATATCTGATTTTAATGAAATCTTATAAGGTTGGAAAACTCTTGACAACTACTTCATCTGAAAATATGATCGACTTTGTGTTGTAAAACTACATGTACCAAGTAAAATATGAAAATGGCTATGATTAGTAATTCAATCTTCATTACAAAATACATTCATAAATTATTAATTTTATTTTTTTGGATAAACATTTTTTTTTATTTAAATGACCTTCGTAACTTGTAAATATGTTCTTCATTTGATAATTTTGCTTAGGAATTTTGTGATCTTTTCATCGTTTGTATGTTTACATGCCCCGGCGTGTTTGTACAAAATAATAATTGTAGATGGTTAGTTATAAGTCTAGTGGTGATGGTGACTTTAGGGTAGGGGCACTTGTGAGAAAATGATAACTATACTAGTGAATTGCCACAATTTATGAGCATAAGAAACGAATTGCTAATTGTTATTATTATTTTTTTAATGATAATTCATACAAAATTTGTTATCTAGTATTTTAAATTGTAACTAAACATCATTGTATGTGATGAAGAGGAATGGAATAACTATTCGCCCAAGGTGATAAATATATAAGAAATATTGAATATATTTGAACTTTTGTCAGAGAGCAATAAGGAAAAAAAAAAAAAAAAGATGCCATTCTTGGTACTAAAGACTCGTTTTTAGGGTTTTTCATCAATGTATTGTAACTAGATTATTATAGAATCTAGGTTCCTTGAAGGACTGAGAAAAAAAAAAGGGTTTGTTTTATATGAAAAAAATCTAATAAATTCATAGTGAACCATCACAAAATTAATAAGCCAAGATAGCATGACACCTCAAATAAAGGACATTTAGACAAAGTGCAGAGCTCCTTAAGAGCATATGCAAAACCAGTGGAGTAGAATTTGGCCCTTGCACACTATTAATTTCAAAATATTTAAACGTAACACGATGCAAATTAGTCCATCAAACTTTTATCTCGATGCGGATTCATTCCTTAAACTTTTAAAGTGATATTTTTGACTCCTTAAACTTTCAAAAATTGGTATGATTAAGAACGTTTAATATTTTCTATTAAAATAAAAATGAAGGGAGTTGTAAAATATCATCAAACTTTCACTTATGTATGGATTCATCTTTTGAACTTTTTATCCATGTATATTATTTACCCTTTAAATTCATGAAAAAAATTAATTGTCATTGGCTGTACAATTTTTGAAATTCTAAAGTATTAAAAAGTTTACTTTGAAAATTGAAAGGTGAATTCACATCTTGATAAAAGTTCATGGGATAATTTACAAATTTCCTTTAAAAAAAAATTGCTATGAACTCTAGAAATAGCCATAAGAACACATTTTAGGACAAAAAAGAAATTCTAAAACTCCCAAACTTAATCCACATTATATATTTTTTATAGGAAAAAAAAATCTATATATGGTTTGGTGCATTAGAGGGCAATGTGACTCTATTATTAGTGGTCTAGATGGAAAGTTTTGTCCTATTAGTATTAGCATGGTGTGAGTGGAGTCGATTGTCAACAATCAAGATTACCAAATAGTGAAAATTACCTTTGGATTTGCTATAGATTAATGATAATATCTCCTATGTATCCAATGTATTGGAGCGGATAAGCAAATAAATCAGGATTACGTGTCACTCTCTCTCTCTTCTCTTATTGTTTCTCTCTCTCTCTATCTCTCTCTCTCTATGATATACTATTATAAATCCCAACGTATATCTCTTCCCCCATCTCTCTCTCTCTTTCTCTCTCTCTGTTTTTGTTTTTGTTTTTTTCAAATTTCAATAATTTGTTGCTTTTATTCTCTGAAACAAAATCTACACGCTTTCTCCTTTCAATATCAATTCACTTTTTGGTACACAAAGATTTTATTCAGGTACAAGCTCCCTCCTTTTTTAATTTTTTTTAATTTCTTACCCCTGATTTTACCCAATTGTATCTCCTTTTTATTTTTTATATTTTTACACATGCCCTAACACTTGTGATCTTTAGCTTGAATTTTGCAGTTTGATTGCGGAATTTTAATTGACCTTTTTTTTTCTGTTATTTTGTTGCTGGGTAGGTTGCTATCTCACTGGCTCAATCTGATTAGGTTTGTTCAGCTTTTGATTTTGTAAAATGGATGAATGGTTGTGTGTTTTGAGATTGGAACACTTGGGGTTTTCGTTTCTAGCCCTAGTAATTGAGGGTTTTGTTTTGTTTGGTTTGTTAAGGAAGGGAATGTGTTTTAGGCTTTGGGCCTAGTGTGTGAAATTTTGGCTTTTGTTATGAATGTATTTTAGGTGGTAAATAGGGGGGTGTTGTTCTAGGTGTTGTTGGGTGTGAGTAAAAGATGACTGATTTTCAACCCCACCAACAAAAGCCCGAATCAACGAGCGATGTGCGCACGAGTTCGAGCGTGGGCTGGAGGAGCTTATGCGTGGTCATCTGGATGATTGTATGTCCTTTGCCTCGTGTAGTTCTACGCGACGCCTGATGATGAGGATGAGGAGGGTGATCAGTTGGTTAGGAGGAGGCGGAGGTCAGATCTTGATGGGGATGATTTGGCTGAGTCCTCAGCTGCGAGGCGTCGGCATTCGCGCATTTTGAGCAGATGGGCTGCAAGGCATGCTCAGGAAATGATAACAACCATCGAGAGGAGGAATAGGGAGTCTGAGTTGATGGCATTGGCTGGTTTGCACACGGTTTCGATGCTCGATGCTTCATTTCTTAGGGAGTCTCAATCTCCCACTTCACTGCGACAAGGTGGGGCTGTCGAGCTTCCCAGCACTCAAGCATCTGCTATTCTTCAGATGTGGAGGGAATTAGAGGATGAGCAGATGCTAAGCCGAGCTAGAGAGAGGGTTAGGGAAAGGTTGAGGCAACGGAGAGGTGTTGAGTCGAATAGGAGTCTTCCAAGTGAGACTGTGTCAGAAGGTAGGGGAACTGAGAATCAGGGGAGTGTTGGAGATGCGAGCGAGAGTGAGAATGAGTACAGTACATGGTCACATGATCAGATGGGACTGCAAAGTGAACGTCAAGAGAATAGTGGTTCTCTAGCAGGGAGCAATCGCCTGATCTTGGTGAAGTTGAGAGAGAAAGGGTAAGACAAATTGTTAGGGGATGGATGGAAAGCGGGATGGTCGCCATTCTTCAAATATCACCCAGGGTGACAATAGATCACAAGGAGAGTGGCTTGGTGAAAGAGAGCGGGAAAGGGTGAGGAGTGTTAGAGAACGGGTACAAATGACAAGTCAGCAGCGAGAACCTCATGGTGACCGCAGGGATGATCAGGGAGGTGCCACTGGTGGACAAGTAATTGGAGGTCGTGAAGGATCTGTTTCTGATCATGGTGAAGGCCAACCTGAGCATATACGAAGGGACCAACTGAGGTTGCGTGGGAGGCAAGCAGTGATTGATCTGCTTGTGCGAATTGAAAGGGAAAGACAGAGGGAGCTTCAGAACTTAGTGGAGCATCGTCCTGTGTCTGATTTTGCTCACCGGAACCGTATACAGGTCCGTTGCTAATTCAGCTTGGGTATGGTTGCCAATTATTTTGTTTTTCCATCATCTCCCTTAAATTATTTTATGAGTTGAATTTAATGGAACTTATCAGATATTCAAATCTCCAGCAGAGAAACACACTCATCTTAATTACATACTTGTAGTTCTTTTTTGTTTTTGGATTTCTGGTTAATCTTATTGTCCGAAAAAGATAGTTTATGCCCCTCCATAAATTTTCTTTTATAAACATACCAGCTATTCCATGTAAGCTTTAAGCTGATAACAAGGAAGGAAAAATAAAAAAGGAAAAAAATTACTCCAGTTGCAGTATCTACATAGCATGGTTGAAAGTTATAGTTTGAACTTGTGAAATTTTATTGCTTATTTAATGACCAATCTGCACTATCTGTTCATGTTTTGCATGTTTTTCTATGGAATATTTTTCTTTTATTTTCTTGGGGAAAATCTTTTTTGAACCTTATTTAATTCTTGGGAAATGTCAATTTATTCATAAGGGAATTCGTGGGGTGCTGCATAAACTACTTAAGGAAACTTAAGGAACCCTTTCTTTCAGGACCTGTCCATTTTGGAGAATTTCTTAGCATTTGCTAAAGTTTATGTGGTCCCATATTGCTATTACTTTTACACCAATTCAGGGTTAAGTACTTAGGTAGTTGTGTCAACTACGGATCCTTAACTAAACACTGCTACTTAACTAAGGAGTGCACTTTATTTGCTAAGGATGTCCATGGAGGTCCTTAGCTTTGGTACTTGTGCCAAGTGTTCCTGATGAAGACGGCCTTTTGTTTTCTATAAGTATTCATTCTTTTGTCATGTATATTAAGTATATCTCGTAGCATATTGTAAAAATCTTCTATTCACGGTTGGCTGATGAGATTTATGGTTACAGTCATTACTGCGTGGACGATTCCTGCGAAATGAAAGGACAGATGAAGTTGAAAGGCCACCATCCATGGCTGCAGGTGAATTGGTACAGTTAAGGCAGCGGCATACTGTTTCAGGATTAAGGTACAGTTCTATTGGTTCCATCTTGGTGGCATCATTCCATGTCAAGTGTTAAGAGTAACTATTCACCTTTTGCTATTAGTAGAATGAATAAACCAATGTGAAATGTTCTCAGTTCTGAATGCACAAAAAAATAGCATGGAAAACTTTCCCTAAATATTTGGTGACTCCCATACTCTTGGTTAATAAGAAAAGTATAGGTATCAGATAAGTTAACAAAGTTGTACTTTGAGCCTGAGAAACCCTGGTGTGACCCCATAATTAGCTAATCTAAATGGATCTAAGTTTATATGTATATTTTTGCACCCTTCTTAGTCATAAAGCAGATATTAATTTCTTATTGAAAAAGCAGTCAAGTAAGGAATATCTTTATTTACACATGTTCTTAAATGATTGGCTAGTATGAACTTCGTAAAGCATTTCAAATAGATCTTTTAGATTTGCACATTCTTTCCTGTTAAGTTTTTGCCATTGTTGTTGATTTAGATTCCCTAATCGTATCTCTTTCATCTATAGGGAAGGGTTCCGGTCAAGATTAGAGAATATTGTTCGTGGTCAAGCTAGCAATCAGTCTGAGCCTCCAGTGAACGGTGCCAGCAACGAGTCAAATGCCAGAAATGCTGATGCTTTGCAGGATGTTCAGCTGGAGACTTATGAAGTATCTGGATCTATTGACCTCATTAGCAATACAAATCTGCCTCAAACAGGGAACTCCGAAAGCAATGATGCTGAAAGTGTTAACGGTCAAGGAGTCCAAAACTTAAGTGGAAATCAACTAGAGCAGAATGCTGAGCAACAGACAAATCAAGGACAATTGAATGAATATAGAGGCAGTAATACTGAAGAAACAACAGGAAACTGGCAGGGAAGTTCAGCTGATGAATGGCCCCAGTCGGCTGCTAGAAATGCAGAGGAAAGATTTTTGCAGCAGGTGCAGGGGGTATGGCATGAGGATGGTCCTCATGAAACCATTGGAAATTGGTCAGAAGGGCCTTCAGGCCCTCCTAGAGTCCGGCGATCTGTTCCTATAAGAAGATACAATAGATTTCACCCCCCTGATGATGATAATGTTTATAGTGTGGAACTCAGGGAACTTCTGAGCAGGTATGTGATGCTATAGTGGTCTTCTGATATGAGTGGCTGAATAAAAAATCATTTCAATGTTTATTTGTTTATTAATGTTTTTCCAATTGTGATGTAGGAGGAGTGTTTCCAATCTTCTTCGTAGTGGTTTCCGAGAAAGTTTGGATCAGCTAATACAGTCATACGTGGAAAGGCAAGGCCGTGATCCAATCGACTGGGATCTGCAAAGAAATTCTCCAACAACTCCAGCTTCACCTGATCGAAGTCAGGAGCCACAGACTGATGAACTGAATGGTAATGCCACAAATGGACCTGCACGAGTGCTTCCAACAGCATCTGCTCCCCCACCACGTCCCCTGTGGCACCAGGAACTGTCCCATACAGGCTGGTCCCGCCACAGCATGCACCGATCAGAACTTGTGAGTCATTTGTTGTAATTTTTTTTTTTTTTTTTTTCTGACTTCCATTCATGGAATCAGGGGTGGTGTGTTTCAAGTAAAAATGTTCCCAAATCTTTAGTAGCAAGAGCATGATAAAAAAGAAAACTAGTTTATTCAAATATAAACATACTTCATAGGAAAATGGATTTTTCTTTAGTAACTAGAAAATTTGACTTTCTCTTGTAGTAACGGAACTGATTTTTATAGGCATTAAGCAGCACTGCCACTGGCTCCAAACTCTATTTTACCTTCTACTGCTGAGCAGTACTAGTTGGAATAACATCTTGCTGTTGCTGTCATAGTATATGATATCATCTAGATTTTAAGAAAATTAAAAAAATAAATTAGTCAAAGTACATTTTCCTTGACATGAAAATACCCCTATATCTCGCTGTAATAAGTTTTTCGGGGCTTGGTTGGTTGGGGATTATTCAATCATTACATTTTTCCCTCTTTGAGTGGGATGCTTTAGGTAGGTAACTATAAATTAGGCTTTCTTAAATTACTTCATATGTACCGAAACACAAATTGAGGTTCTGGGTAACTTTTTTCTTCCCATTTCTGAACTCAAGGCAATGGTCCCTCCCAAGATGCTTTTATTCTTAAATGCTGTTTTACAATGGGCATAATCATAGTATTAGGACAAGAGTTGGAATTACATCCTCAATTTTTTAAGCTTAAACTGATGGAGGAGTTCTGAGGTGCAGGAATGGGAAATGTTCAATGATCTGAGATCAGATATGGCCAGACTTCAGCAAGGAATGAGCCACATGCAGAGGATGTTGGAAGCCTGCATGGACATGCAACTAGAATTGCAGCGCTCTGTGCGGCAGGAAGTCTCAGCAGCTCTAAACCGATTTTCTGGTGAAGGTCTGTCCGATATTTCTCAGATATATTTTAAGTTTCTTTGCCTTTTTGCAGGTTTGATAAAAGCTGAAGAAAATTTATTTAGATATGCTTCACCCAGGATAAGCTAATCTCTATTATTGTACTCAATGCAGGCTTGCCACCCGAGACATCAGAAGATGGGTCTAGATGGGGTCATGTGAGGAAGGGAACTTGCTGTGTTTGCTGTGATAGCCATATTGATTCGCTTTTGTATAGGTATAATGCCAATTTTTGTGCTTCCTGTTTTGGTGTGTTTCTCTTGGGAATTGTTTTCATGCTGTTGTGAATGGTTTGCGCAGATGTGGGCATATGTGTACTTGTTTGAAATGTGCAAACGAGCTGGTTCGAGGCGGCGGAAAGTGTCCGCTGTGCAGGGCGCCTATTGTCGAGGTTATTCGAGCATACTCCATACTGTAAAGAATAGATATAATAGAATAGGAGGTACTGAGGAAGACTTTGGAGCTTCTCTTTCTTCACAAAATTGAAGCTCCACAGGATCTTTAACCCTTCAATTTATTGCTGCTGTTTTTCTGATTATATGGGGGGGAACAGTGTCCAGTGTATAATTGGAAAGGACAAATGCCACCACCAATTCATCATTCATCATACGTAAATAAAAAAAGTTGTAAAGCTGATTCCTTTTCCTATTACTTTGTCTCTACTCTTGCCATCAATCATGATACTTGAGAGCAGTAATTAAAAAGACAGTGAGGCTCCTTTCGGCAAAAAGGTGTAATGTTAAAACTGCTGTAGTAAGGAAATTATTGTATTTATTACCAGATTTATTAAAAATTAAATGAAAACATGATTTCTCAATAATTATTTGTTTGAACAATGACCATAGAAATAAATAGCAGTGAGTAAATAAATAAAAATAAATAAAGAGAAAAGGTCTCGTATAGAGCATATGTATATGTTCTATGGTGGACGTCTTTCTTCCCCATTAATGAAAGCTGTGCAATTTGGAGGGAAGGAGCAAATTACACAAATAGCGAAGAACGATGAAAGCAACAGGCGATTAGCCGACGCCTGCATTCAATAAATCATCGGTGACCTTTGTAAGCGTTGCGGTTGCGAGTGTAACAAGGCAGATAGTTGCAGGGTACTCGATCTTTCCTACTTGTTTATAATTTTACAGGGTTTGACTCAATAAGATTTAGGCTTAGGTCTGGAAATTTTTTTTTTTTTTTTAAAAGGTTCAAAGTCAGGTCACAAGTCATGTTGGCCCAATAGGCAACCGATATGTCAAAATATGACAAAATTAAAAAAATAAATAAACAAATATTTAATTTAAATTAAAAAAAAAACATTAGGAAATCAAAAGCATTGTCACTCTCTCTCAACTCATTAATTATAAAATGATCTTTGAAACTTAAATAAGAATTCTTTATCTATCAAGATTAAAAGTAATATTTTATATTTTATAGTATATTATATATTTTTTTATTACATGTAAAAGTTAAATTATCACAAATAATATATTAATGTTTGGTTAAAAAATGAGATGTATCTAATTTTTTTTTTCTTTCTCATATAATTTGGCGATATTCTTTGTTTTAATATCTTGACTTGAAATTTTGTCATTTATTACTAGGGCTAGACTAATTTTTTTGTTTTGATTATATGGTTAAATTGTTCTCAATGAGGAACTGAGCACCCTGTAGGAAAGATTTGGGTATAACAATAAAAACCCTAGAGAGTTTATAATCGAGTTGGGGAAGTCCTACGGGAAGCAGGTTAAGTTCATAATTTATATGACTAGTTTCAAACTTGTCCTCGATCGCTTTTCCTATCTGTAATAAGAGCAAGTTAGTATTTGGTTTTCAAGAAAACTAGTATAATTGTATATATTTACTTTATATTATATTTGATATGATGTGTATATTACATACATATACATATTCATAAACACATACATATTCTTTACATATAAATATATTATTTATACTATTTGTAACGCACAAATATATGTTAAAATAATGATTATGATAGCTATATAATTAATTTATTATATATATTTTGTAACTATATTTTTACTCTTCATCACCACTACTAATGTTGTTATTGTTGTCGTTGATACTACCAGCGCTACTGCTACCATGATAGTATTGTCTTAACAATGTTGATGATTGTAATGATAGTTTGATACTCATATTTCCTTGATTGTAGCATCATGTTGATGGCAAGTAGTAATGATGTAGTGGCAGTAATGACAACTTGGTGTTGTATTGATGATAGTTGTAACTATAGTGCGAGGGCAGTAGTGAAGATGGTAGCTGCAAAGGTAGTGATGGTGGTCATCATTATTGCAATACCATATGAGGATAATAAAATGGCACCTTTAGTATTAATATTATTCTCGATTTTCTATTAGTTTTTAATTACAATGATGGGAAGGATATGGGGGTTTGTATGATCATAGTATATTTTGTATAAAATTTAGTAAAGACACATTCATGGAGTGTGCCCTAATTTTTACAAAAAAAGCACACTCCCTCAATGCATCTGAAGAGTGAGCTATTACCTTAAAGAAGGCGCATTCATTGAATTCCCCTATCTTTGTTCATAGAAAGGTGAATGCATCTATTGTGCATCCACTCTCTAAGTAGACTTTTAATCATGAAAAAAACCCTAAAATACACAATCAAACGACATCAACCCCTTCTTGACACCTACTTTATAATGAAAAACTCTATCACAGACTCCATTATAGTAGTGTAAACCATTACGACTTATAAAGAAGTGATTGCATAACATTAAATCACATATGCAAATGATGAAATTTAAGCTATTTGATTATAAATGTTTGAAGGAAAATGAGCACAATTCAAGTACTCAAAATAATAAAATTAGTCAATCATGTCTAAATCTCTTTACCCCTGCTCCTCCTAATGAAAGACTTGCTAAATGGACAAGATGGAACCCTTCTTCTTCACCCTATCTCTACACTCATCTACGTGTTGTTGTTACTAGGTAGAATCTTCACTAAAGTCTACTGGGTGGCAACTAGACTATGTTTTGTCAATTGTGTAGTCGCTCCTTCTAGTGCTAGAGGAGTAGGAATAGGCTTAAACTGGTCATCGGGATAAGGTGTGACAAATGAGTTAGAATCGACTCTTGAACTACCTATAATTTCATTTTTATAGCTGCTCTCAGTTGGCATGCTAGTGTAGATGGGATCAAATAATGTCGCAAGGGATTATTTTCAGCGATCTGGATCATATAAGGTGCTCTTGTGCCTATCCCATATCTTACCTAACCATTAGCCTAATGGGTGCAGTAACCCAACATGCTCCAAGGCTTTTCTTTTCTAACATTCGCTTAATCTCCTTCCTCTTGTTGAGTCTCCCACTTCCATGAGCCTCTATGAGACCAATGGATGAATCGGCAAGAGAGTGTACATGACCTAGGTGTAGCTACGCTATAGCATACCCGTAGTATCAATTTAAAAAGAGAAAAAGGCTCTCATTAAGGTATATGTCCTTAAGATTCATGTAACATAGACAGAAGGTGAGAATACTTACCAAGTTACTAATCAATGCACCAGTTTGGGATATGAATCTGCATGTGATTTAGTTATACCAGGCCAAATAGTTAAAAACAACCCTCGATCCCTATTCCACAGGGCAAGACAGGCATGATGTTGTCACCACAACTCAGCATATGCCATGAGTAACTGTTGTCAATTGGAATCAAGCTTGCCTTGCAAGTTAATAGTATGTAGATCTTAATCTGTTTGCTCTATTGGGATGCACTAGAAGGCTCTAAATTGGTGAGCAACTCGATGTAGAAAGTACCATTCAATTATTGCAAAGCACATAAGTAGCACCCATGCGATCTATGTTTGCCTCCTAATAGTATAGAATGTTGGGAGTTTTTTTAGGAAGCTCTTAGAATAAGGCTCACACTCTAGCTACATCCATTGAAACAACTTACATGTGAGCTTAGCAACATACTTGCCAAGGTGATTGTCAATAAAAAGCAAGGTGATATGCGGATACAAAATGGGTGGGATGGTTTATAGTATCCTTGTGTATTTATTGACACTAATAGGTGGCTAACTGGAAGCATCATCTCATACTAACCGTAGGAAGCAGACTTTAGGAAAATTATCATAACCTTGAAAAAATAAAGGTGACTAGCTTTTGCACGTATGCGAAATCTACAAGGGAAGTTTCTAATCCGATTTTAATTTATTTGACCAGTCATTATCTCTTTTGCCAATTATGCTCGATTCATGCAATTATAACAATAATAATAAAGAGATAAGAGAAGAAGAAGATTACACCGATATTTAGCATGGAGTTTGCCCCATCCTTTAGTCTCCACGATTCATAAATTGCCTCACTCAAGGAGAACTTCAACACATTTCATTTAACAAATAATTGCCTCAACAAGAGGACTTCAACAACTTCTCACAATGATGACTTTACATCGCCTTACAAATGAGGACTTCACCTATACCTTAAAAAAGAGAGGACTTCATTAAAATACCCAAACAAATTATAAACAAATATGTGATTATTGTCTTACAATATTTGTTTACAAATCTCACTATGACATTAATCGCATTTTCATTCAAGTAATAAAAATACAAATTGAGAGAGTATTTTGGCATAATCTATACAAATTAAACTCCACTCTCTTACATAAAAAACACTCTAACACTTTTATTTATAGACACACCAAACCAACTAGCCGTTTCCCTAAAAAGCCCACCAATGGTTGGATGTCAAATCTTGTAACGGTTATTTTTCACACATTGACGAACTAGTCCACAATTCGTGCTTGCGGTCTTCCCCTCGATTTCCTTTGTTCGAGAATTGCGCTTTTATTTCTTGTATCGGCAAGCCAATCCGTTATGTACCCAACGAGTTAGTGCGCTTACTCTGTACGTACTATGCTAAAACACAAACACAAAACACAAAAACAAATTATGCATAATAAAGCTCAAAACATATCATACATAAGTTTTTCTTATTAAATGCAACTTGACTAAATTATAGAACATTTATGCAATCCATTTTCTCATCAAAACAAGATTGTAACCTCTACATAGTTCAACAAACCCTACACCTATAACAATATTGCCGCACCTCCCATCTCCTATGCCCCTGATGTAGCTGTGCGACATAGTTATCTGTATAACCCAATAGGCTAAGCCTTAAAAGTACAGCCCCACCATGTCCAAATCCTTTAGTAGGCCTAGTAACATCATGTGGACAAGGTTCCTCGACTTGTTAGCAAATAGAAAGCCTCCCATCAACATGAGTATAGATGCTTAAGCGTGTCCCATAACCAACTTCTCATCAATATCTTTAGATATCTCATCAAATACGCTTGCAAGCCAATTCAGGTTAAGGTGTCGTCCTCTAACGTAATTATCTCTTGGAATAACACCAAGTAAAAAATGACACAAAGTAGCCCATTATTGCGAGGTGCTCCCTATCATTGCCAGGCTATCTACTAGAAGGCCTAACTACTCCTCCACATCCTAGACTGTGACGGTTAGCTACCTTGAAGGCATGTGATATGTATCTATCTTTAGTCTCCACCTCTTGGCTAGTGTAGTGATGAAGTGCTAGTCCATTTGCATGAAAGGGAGCCTACTTGCACCGCAAGATCCTACTTATTATAAGTATGGCAATGGTTAATAATACTTAATCTTAATGAGACGAAAATAAAAAATTCAGGTAGAATCAACAACTTCAGTAATCATTTGCTAATCCTTTTGATTCTTATTAGGGCATCGCATTCGATTGTATCCTTGTTGTCTACACACACTACATGTGAGCCTATCTAGATGACCTTTAGGTTCATTTCAATCTGAAACCTACATGGTTGTGGCTTACCTTCACATGAGCCAATGTTGGATCAAACACTTAAAAGGGAAAGTTAGTTGGTGTGGGTTACTCTTGCTCATCTCCAATCTGATAGAAGTGCGATTGGTAGCATTGTATCTAATTTGTCCACCTATACCAACCCACTAAAGTGGTAGTGTCTAATCTCAAGTGAGCCACTACAACTAGAGTGTGTGAGCATGGTATCTTATAGATTTACCCCTTGTTGCAAGTGCATGAATGTTTGCCAAGATCAACCTTTCGTGGTTCGGATAACATGTCTATGGTTGCATGGTTCAAATAACATGTCTACGGTTGCAAAGACATATTACATCATCCTCACACAATACAAGATACCAACAATACTTTAAGATATTATAGCATACACTACAAATACACATCAAAATTAGTCCAATTTCATGCTTAGGGATTCACAACACTACATGCAAAAATTTGTAAAAATACAACACATACATAGTGGAATCAAGTGAGATTTCACTTGAGGGGAAAGTGGTTTGGGGTAAAAATTTGTTTTAAAAAAAATGAAAGGAAATGGGTTGGGAGCAACTTTGGGACAAGAGAGTGACGGAAAGCGAGATAGGAGAGTGTGAGAGTAAAATGCAAGGAGTGGGTATGTTATATTTAGATAACATAGTGAATACATCTCTTTGTAAACTGAATGCGCCCTCTCCACAGCAATGGTCTTGCCCTTTGGGCCCATTCAAGGAGTGTCTTCTTTGAAAAAATTAGAGAACATTCAATGAATATGCATTTGCTATATTTTATATGGGATATTTATTTCGTATGCTGCATTTTTTTGGAATTATTTTATAGTGTACAAACCCAAAGGAATATGAATTTGGTCCATTTTACGTGAGAAATTGGAATTAATACCAATAAGCAACTGTTATTAGTTCAATCTTGACTAAAAAAATATTATCTTGATCCCATTTCAAGATTTTTATACCATCTTACTAAGTAAGGAACATGAATCTTAAGTTTTATATGGTATTAAGAGGAGTTTAATCAATTATTGTATTTATTTTGTAAACCAAACATATTATTTTGTCCATTATGCTAACGTATTGCCATATGAAAATGTTTTCCATCTCGACACATTACACGAAGAACTATACAAAAGCTTTCTCGACCATACCATATACTGCAATTTGTATACCCAACCATGTTTATGTGTGCTTTAATTCCTGTTTTATTAATATTTTACTCAATTCGTTATTTGTTCCGTACCAAAGTGTTCATAATAGCCACCGCTACTCAGTGCCATACTTGGGAGGATTAAGTCTGCTGATAAGGAATTTTGTCCAACAACCCATTCCAAGAGGAGGACCAATAGATTCTGTACGTCCCAGTTTCTTAGGATTCGATGTTTCCCTTCAAGATGTTGAAATTTGAGGGAACTTAACTGATCAGACTCTCATTACAAACAATCTGTTGAATGGTTTCAGTCTAGGTCGTGAAGTATGAAATGAAGCAAGAGTGCATTGCTATGTAAAGGTTTTTGTGCATGATTTTCTTCTGGGTATCGGAAAATGCAGAAAAGTCCATGCATTAAGGAGCTGCTACTTAAGAACAATCTCTTGTGGCCTAATTTAATGTCTAAAATCATTCTCATAGAACTCATAAACTGCCAATCAACATGGACTGTGCTGTAAAAGCAGGAAGCGTATCGGATAATCCTCTGCTAATTTTACTTTGTCAAAGCATGTACAACAAATCTGCCTTCACATGTAATGCTTTATTATTTTCTAATCACGTGGCCTGCTTTGTGATCTCTTTATGTACACCCGGCTTGACTATTCCTCTTGCAGAACCCAAGAAAAATACCATAGGAAATAAAACAGTGAATGCAAAATTGAGTAACAAAAAGCAATGACAAAGTTATGACTTCGTGATACTAATTTTTTGGATGTCAGGATGACCTGCTCTTTTCACTGTTCATCATCTTGAGCTTTATCACCAGATCCTCTCGCTCTGCTTCTACCTCAGCATATTTGAGACTCATATCAAAATAGCTCTCGCGTAATTGTATCAACTCTTTCACTAGTGTTGGGACATCTTGTACAGATCCGGAGTTCTTGGTTTCTTTCTCTTCAGTGGTTGAGCTTTTGCAAGCATCCAAATGGTCATTAAAGTCCTCAGACGGTTTACTGATTAAACACCATACCATAGCACGGTTAGGAAAACTTCATAATAAAGTTAAATGCATGATTTTATTGATGTAATACAGAGATTTTCGGTAAGCTTGAAATGCTTATGCTTTTCTTTGTGAAGTTCATGATTGATTCAATGAGTACATAGCTGAGCAGGGCATACATACAAAGTTTAGCTGGTAGTACGATAAAAGTAACAAAGACCTGGGCCTGCCTGGAGCTTCAATACTGCATATCACTATTGACAGTACTAAAGCCTGTGATGCAGTTGGAATATTCTCGTTAAAAAGGAAATCTTGCAGAAAACTGGATCATCAGAATATGCACCTGTTGAGCCATGCTCTGTGCATGATTTCTGCCTCAGCAGCATTTGATAATCCTTTCTCATGCTGTGTTTTCAGCGAATGATCAATCTCTTCAGCCATGTCATCACCCTGAAAGTAAATTAGTAAAGGAGTTAACATGCATTAAACCTGCAGCACATATTTAGGGAGCGTTTGATTACATAGAGGAATGGAGTGAACTTACCTCTACATGTTCTAGTTCCAATGTATTCCTCAACTTCTCACCAGGAGTAGGTGGAGGAGTCATCAGGTTTTCCTGCTTTTCCTTTTCAAGACACCGTATTTTTCTATGAAGTTGGCTGTTTTTTCTTCTAATTTGAGCAAGCTCATTCTTCAGCTCAGCATCCTGGGCAGACAATGCTTCCCTGGCTGTCAAATCCCCTTCCAGGCGCAAAACTCTTTCCTCGAGTAAAACTTTGGCGTTTCTGCACTTTTCTAATTCAGATGAAGTATTCTGCAAATTGGTTATCTTCTCAAGATGCGATGCTCTCTCAGCCTTCATGTCTTCATAATCCCCATATAAGACCTGAAATGAGGCCTCCAGCCTTTCATTTTCGAGTTTCATCTCATTTGCTGTTGCTTTAAGAGTGATGACTTCTTTTTGAAGCAGTTCAGTTTTCTGTAGCTGAACCTTAAGGATCGAGATCTCATCTAAAAGCTGTATTCTCTCGAATTCGGAAGCCTTAAGTTTAATCTCAAGAGTCCTTGCACTCTTCTTAAGTTTTCCTTCATTGGATTTGACTTCTTCAATCAAGCTCAACAACTTTTCGCGATCAGCCATCCATACTTCCTGGTTTTGCTTTGAGATGGCTAACTCACTCTCAAGATTGAGTATCCTTGTTTCAAATTCCATTTTGATCTTATTAATCTTTCCTTCAGGTATTTCACTATCTTGATTAAGTCCTTGAAAATTTACTACATCCATTCCTCCATCTAAGCTTACACGAGAATCTGCAGATGCATCTTGTATAGCCCTCTCTATTGCATCCTGAGCTCCATAGGTCTTATCAAGTTTTTCTTCACCTTCAAGTTTAGTACTCTCAGCTTTTTGCAGATTACTTTCTGATGTTTGGCTCAACTTGCTGTATCCCTGAATGAGTCTCTCAATCTGCTTTCTATTTTCAAGATGAAGTGCCTCTATTTCTGATTTTAAAGCTCTCTCTTTAAGAGTGATTTCTTCGAGTATTAAAGTAAACTTGTCTTCTAAGCCTTCAATCTCAGTTGATACGTGATCAAAAAGCTCTCTAGATTCCTTTAATTCTGTTTCCAAGAGAGAACAATACTCATGTAAATCACTTTTTTGTTTTCTCAACTCACTGTTTGATTTTTGAAGAAAGCCACATTCTTCTATAAGAACTTCTGCAGTAGCCTGTAGTTTTGGATTTGCAATTTTTAAATACCTGCACTCTTCTTGAGCTTCCAATAGCTGCTCACGCAATCCTTGCAATGTGAGGGTCATTTTAGCCTTCTTTTCCTCCATGTCCATTTGGAGTTTTGTGATGTCATCCTGGAGCTTGAGTGAATGGTATTCTGAATTTTGCAGAGCCAAGCGGCTTGATTCCTTTTCATCAGTCAAATATCTTAGTTGAGCTTCCATGCCACATATCCGTTCACACAACTTGATATTTTCTTCTTCTAATTCACACAAATGGACTTCCAATTCAGTTTTTTCGCTTTCTAGCTCTGATGACTTTCTCCAGAGAACTTTGTTTGCTGATGCCTCAGAATCCGCATTGCTTGATAGGAATTTCACTTCATTCTGCAATTTATCCAAGTGCTTAGAAGAGACATCCATAGACTTCAACTTTTTCATCAAATTGAATTTTTCATGCTCTAAAGAGCTTATTTGAGCTTCCAGTTCCTTTTGCCAAGATTGTAGAGCCTCAATCTCTTCTTCCTTTAAGGAATTGACTGACTTAAGCTGCTCTATCTCAGCAACATGTTGCTCAATCTCCCTGCTCAAACCATAAAGTTTAGATTCCAACTCTGTTTTCGTGATCTCAAATTCATTATTATGTGACACCATGCTTTCCTTTGCTGCATGACCAATTAGGCTTGCTGTCTCGCTTGTTATCCTGAATTTTTCATCCTGGGGCATGTTAGCTGAAGTATCTAGTTCATTCACAGTGGCCTCATCTCCATCTTTCTTACATCTCATAAATGTATTTTGTGGAATCTCTAGCTCCTGTGAAGCACAATCTCCAATAATATCCAAAGCATGATTTTCCACAAGCTTGCCATCTTCTTTATAGTGTTCCAACTGTTGTTGCAGTGCTGCAATCTGGATTTCTTGGTCTTCTGCTTTTTTGTGATGTTTAAGGAGTTCCGCCTCAAGAAACGAAACCTTCTCTTTAAGAGATTGCAACTGGAATTTCAGGTCAGTGTTATTGTCTTGAAGACTTAGGCACTCACCATGTTTGATACAGAGGTCTCCATAGAGATTTTCCTTCTTCTTGAGTTCTTCTTGAAGCTTGTGTATTTCTGATTTCAACTCATTAATTTCTGATTCATGAAGATTGGTTTCTTGATTTTCATTTGCTTGGACATCTGTGGTGGCACTCAGTTCATCCAGGCCATTCATTTTTTTGAGCTTCAACAGCAGCTGCATGTTTTCCTCTGTAAGCTCATCACAATCTTTCTCGAGCTCCTGCACCTTCAGCTTCAGAGATTTGATTTCATTTGAGTCATCTACTCTACTGAATTGAGTGAAATCAATGGTCCTTGTACCTTCAGTATTGAGTTCATGCAAACTTGCTTTCAAGTTCACAATCTCTTCCTCCTTTGCAGCCAATTTCTCTCTCCACTCTATCTCAAAGTCCCTTAATATATGACATCTGTTACTTTGTTCAGTCTCTATCTCCTGCTTTTTCCTTTCCAATTCTTCCTTTTGTAATTTAATGGTGTTTTCCAATCTCACTTGTGATTCTAGCAAACCTTTGATCTGGAGTTCTTGATCCATTTCCTTTTCTTCACATGTATCAACTTCTTTGTAATTCTCAGTCATTCCCATTTCCTCCATCGATGTTTGTTCCTGTTTCATGTCATGACTGTCTTGTCCAGAAGTACCTTCTGGTCTTGCACTGGAGACAGAAAGGTCATTAACCTCCGTCCTCTGGTTTTCTATAATCTCTTCCATTTCCTGAAGAAGGTTCATGAGCTCGATATTGGATTCTTGAGTTTTCTTTAGCTGGAGAGTTAGATCAGCATTTGTTTCCTTTTGAAACTTTAGCTCTTCTTCCAGCTCTTTCTGAATACTGTCCGCATCTTTGTCACGAGGTCTCAAACTATCCATGTCTGATTGGCCCATCATCAAATCTTCTAATGTAGTATTAAGGCGTTCATTTTCCTGCCTTAGATTATTGCACTCGTTTTGTGATACAGAAAGCTCTAGCTTGAGTGTTTCAGTCTCTTCTGACTGGATAGAGAGTTCCTTCCTCATACTTTCAAGTTCTAACTTTAGCTTGCGGGCATTTTGCTCTGACATCCGTGCTTCAGCTCGTAGTTCCTCAACTGTATCTTCTACAGCTTCAATAAGATCTTTGGATGAACTGGCAGTACGCAAAGGTGATGTTGCAAATGGTAGTGAGGTGCGGTGGAGATCTTCCTTTTTATGATTGTGGAAAGGGCTTCTTGATCCTGAGGTTCTTGAAGTGAATGAGTTATTCTGTTTTTGAAGATCATTAGAGGAGTAAGATCCATTAAAAGAACTCTTCTGAGAGCTGGCTGAATCTTGCCTTCCAAATGAATTATTAGTGACTTCGCTTAAATTACTTCGAGGTGAACCTTTTTCCCCAAGGATCCTTCTATGGAGTCAAAGCTGGAGCGTGAATCAGATAGTGAGAGAGAAGGATCCTGTGACAAGCATGAAACATTAGAAAAAAAGGAAAAAGCATTGAGGGCCCGGTCAGACTTCAGAGAAATGAACGGAGAATTGAAAATATCAATTACAGAAGCATTATCACCTTCTCATGAAGGCAATCCTCAGACATAGTGCTGCAGATTTTTATAATACAGTGACTATGTTTAGGATATTCTTTCTTGTGTTATCCTAAATTACTAATACGAACTTTGTAGAGAAATGCTGTCTTCTGCAAGTTTCTCAATTTTGAGTACCAAGAGACAAAACTTGACCAGTTGGTGCAGTACTTTTTGCATAAACATGCTCAACTGTTAAATTTTTTTTATTTCAATCGGTATTCCGTATGTATGCTGAGATGCTAAAGTTATTATCATTGATACATCAGATGCATCTGAATCATTTCATAGATTTTTAATTTGTACATGCCCATTGCCAAGATATACAATTAAATCCCATCTCAGGCATCTCATCTTAGCCTTAAAGAGTTGGTCCAATCCGATTAGAAGTTCCATTTTCATTTACCAACTAAGAACTAGGATCACAGATGTGAAAGTGCTCTGTGACAAAGGTAAAAGAGTTGTGAAACCAAGAGAATCATACCTTGACACTAGATTTCCCTGAATGGAGAAAACTGTCTTCGTGGTTACTAGATGAAGATCTGGAACTTTTGACAAGGGTATTATCAGACACATCAGATCTATTTTCCAAATTATCATAGTCATCGGACACCCCATCCAATATTGCATTTACATCTTTACGCCTCTGATCTCTGTTCAACATGATCTTAAAATCAAGAAATAAATAACATGTGTAAGGTAGATATATTGCACTTTACATATAGGCTATGAACCTGAGTTTTGTCCTTGGATTTAGACACTGGATTTTCACCTGCAATAGAGGAAAAGAAAATTTTCACAATCAATTCACCATCTACGTAGTGGCAAGAACTTACACTTTATAAATTCTTCAGTGCCAAGACAACTTATGTATTTGTTCACAAAATTCTTTGATCTAAACAACACAGTGATTCTAACTAATTCTTGTGAATCAAGCAGCAGTTCAAATTGTCCACCTTTTCCCAATAGGCATAAAACTTAAGATGACCAAAAGAATATTTTAAGGGCTCACTTGTATAATTGTTCCATAATTGCACTTTTTCAATGGCAATGAAATGGGAAGTGAAGATTCTGAACCAATGCAGTTCCACAAATTAACGATGGCCTCCCCAAGAACACCAGATCTGGATGATCCCTGTGGAATTGCAAAATCACCAGGTTAAAGCAGTAGGCTAATAACGTTTAAGTAATAGGTTCCCTTGTGAATGATACTGCACCATACCATTGAAACAAGAAGCTTAATTTGGCAGGCTTCGATATCCTCTGGAGAGTCATATTGGGAAATCCAAATTGACTCCGACAATGTCTCTATCCACTGGCAATTTCCATTCCAAACAGATGCCTTTCCTGACCTGCAGAGAACTTTTCCTGTTTCGGTAGAAACAATGGAAATACACAGTTTGTCCCATCCTTTTGGTACCTGCATTGCTCCAAACATCAGGAACAAGGGTGAGTGCTGGCTAAATAAGAGCGGGAATGAGTTAAACAAGGGCTAGATATATCTTTCATTTTATTTGTTTATTTGCTCACAACACATGGAGCACAGCTCACTTAAGTCCACCTTTAGTGCAAAGAAAATTGGCTAGAACTGTTGGCTACTGGTTGAAGCATCTAAGTGCACAATTTTGGAGTTAAATTTAAGTCACTGCAGGCTATAGATGTTTCGATATCGAAATCAGTCTGTGCTAGGGTAGGTAACAACTTGATAGGATACAGTACAAAACCGAATATAAATATTCAAATTTCAGCAGAACAAGTTTTGTACCTCTAAGTTTGTCATTACTAAGTTCACATTATTACACGAGCAAAGAAATGATAAATCTATCAATTAATGAGAAAGCATGATGTATGCTGTGCAGCTCTCTGCTTAAATTACCACGAAAGAAGGCAAATAGGATGATCACTGCACGGTGTTTTCATTCATTTTTTGCCATTTCAAAGATGAAAACTAACAATCTGAAACGAACTATCAATCATGCTTCACTATACTCTTGGTTGTATGTCTTTAGAACAAATTTCATTGCTCCAACAAGAACCACAATGTAATATCAGATCCTAAGATTCAAGCACATAACACAAACACTTGAATAGATTAAACTCGTATTGTCGTTTTCCTTTTGCAGAATTTTGCTGTTAGATTCATGTTCCACCCTCTTCTTTGACTACGGTCCTCTTCGTTAATGCATCAAAAAAGTACCAAACTTTTGTTAACATTCATACAACCACATTTAACTCTTTGAAAATCCAAATATATATCTGCAATTCAATTCAAATATATATATATATATATATATAATGGTATCTTAAAAATGTAATACAAAAGAAAAGGAAGAAAAAAAAAAGAAAACTGGGCTAGTCCTCCCCCATTAATAAGTCAAAACAGAAGGAATGAAGTCAAGTCAAATTGTCAGATTATGAATGCAACAGAACATTAAGAATGCATTGAAACACAAAAGAATTAAAAGTTCATATAAACAATGGAATACAAATACATACATATGAGAAAGAAATAAATAGGTGAATAAGATGGATAGAAAGACCAACCTGAAGTGCCTGGAAATTTGAAAATTTGAAATCAAATCTCTCTCCTACTTTATCAGACTTTTGCTTATGTAACTTGAACATGTTCCTGTCTAATGTGTCTCTCTGTCTCTCTGTCTCTTCACAGCTCTCACCAAGAGAAAGATAACATGCGTGTGAATGTGAGAGAGGAGAAAGAGATTCTGAAGAGGAGGAGATCAGTTTTAGACTTAAGAGTGAAGAAGAGAGAGAGAGAGAGAGAGTAGAGAGGGGGTTGAGAGAGAAAGAGCGTTAGTTATGGTGATTATTTAATGCAATATTCGTTTGCAAATATATTTGATGGTTTTGGTAAATTGATTTATTTTATTCTACTTAAGACTTCTTCCTTCGCATGGAAGCCCTTTTCATTTTACATTTTATCTTTCCCTCCCTCCTTCTTTTTTATTTATATCCCTAATATCCAGTGATTCATGGTCCATCTTACAAGCATTGTTTATCCACTACCAGTGTGCAATGCACCCAAGCTGAATTGCCAAAATAAAAAAAAATTAAAAAAACGAGTGGAAAGGGTTTTGTTATGGGGAGGGAGAGAGAGAGTATAGATAGCACTAATATCATGTTTGATGCGTAAAAATTATTTGAAATGGGATGAATTGAAATCAAATGAATTGAATGGAATGGAATCAATAATAGATGATAAATACTAGGAATACAACCGAGACGGGTTCGGGACGGATATACTAAAACTCGAATCTGAACCCGATACCCAACAAGATTCTCAAAACCCGTCCCAAACCCTATAGGGTTTTTGTCCATGAACCCCAAACCCACTAAACAAACCCTATAGGATACCCCAACTAGAACCCAAAACCCGAATATAAAATTAGAATCATTACACAATAGAATATTTGAAAACATCATTATAAATATATTTTTTTTAATCTTTTTCTATTTCCCATCTATTCCCACTTTATAGGCCAAGAAAAAAACTCTTAGCATTACTCATGCAATCCTCTTTATAATATCTCAACCATTTTCATGGGAAAAAAATCATTAAATGAAACATTGTGACAATGGAAGTGAGAGGCTTGAATTTGAAGAGAGTGAGCCAAGACTAAGACTAAGACTGAAAGTGGAGACCATAGAGTATTAATCTACTGTCTTAGGGTTTTTTATTTTTTCTAAATGATTTAATAAAAAGAAAAAAATAGCTTTACAATTAATAGATCACAGCTGATTAATTTCAGAGACTGAGGCTAAACATAATATATACATATTTATATATTTAAACGAGTTCAGGTTTATCAACGGGTTTAATGCTTGTCCCAAAACCCATCTCAAAACCCTATAGGGTTTTATTATTGATCCCAAAACCCATCCCAAACCCTATAGGGTTTTATATTGATCTCAAAACCCATCCCAAACCCTATAGGGTAATATCCTATAGGGTATTTATTGACTTGGGCGGGTCGGGTACCCTATAAAAACCCGCCCGCTTACATTCCTATTAAATACATTCCTATATTTGAATATGGATACGGGATGGAATGGAAAGTAATTAATTTATATTGTAATTTATCAAAAACACTCTTCACAAAATATAAGATATAAATTTATACGAAATAAAAATGTGATTTAATTAAAAATTTTAATGGAAGGTAGAATCAAATTCCACCTTAAAGCCAAAATCGTCAATTCTAAGGAATCATGATTTTGGCTTCTTATAATGCTTTCCAACTTAGGAAAATGTATGAAAGCTAGAATCACAATTATATTCCGATATATTCCTGAGTAACAAATAGGCCATAAGGATGTTTTTTCATGGAACGAGAGAGAGATATCCATCCATTAAGAAAAATACAAAAAATAATTATCATATTTTATTCTTTTATTTTCTGATAAAAATGAAGTGAGATTCATTTAATAATAATAGAATAGATAAATTAAATTCTACAAGTAAAATTGAGGCATTTATTTACTTTAAATTTTGTAGGGATAATGATAAAAATGGTACATGAACTTTTGTAAAAATAACAATTAGTTACTTGAAGTTTGATTTTTAACAATTTGGTATCTAAACAAAGTTTTCATTAACTTTTTTCATACCTAAAGTTCGGTTTTGACAATTTTAGTACCTAAACAAACTTTTGGTGGACTTTTTTTATATCTCATTCACTTGCTTTAGGTATGAAAAAAATCAACAAAAACTTTGTTCAAGTACCAAAATTATCAAAAGCAAACTTCAAGCATGAAAAAAGTCAATAAAAACTTTGTCTAAGTACTAAATTATTTAAACCCAAACTTGTGATACCTAATTATTATTTTCATAAAAGTTCAGTTACCATTTTCTTCATTAACTCAATTTTGTAAGTACAATTCCAATAAATGTATGGTTTATATTATATATATGGTACATGGGATATGCATTCATACCAATTGAAAAGGATCAAGATAAAATGATTTTTCAACTAGTCTGATAAATGCTTCATTTACAATTCTACAAATAAAAACTAATTAAGTGAGAAATTCTATGCTCTCATCATTAATTTTGACGGAACTTGTCCCGTCACTATTCAATGGCTTACACCATATCCAACTATATTCATACCATTAAAATAGTTAATACTCCAATTACTATATTTATTTTAATGGTTAGATGATTGATTAACAGTTCTGTCGATGGGATCGTAAAAGCTCTTCTAATTAAATATTGTAAAGCATTAGTAAATTAACTTTTGCCTTGAATTTGTGCTAGGAGCCTTTGTTATAGGCTAATCACAATGTAGTGACGAAGCCTAGACTCTAGAAGACTAGGCCTAATAACAAATGTTTAAAAAAAGATAACTTGGTAGGACGAGAACAAGATTGTTGAATGAATTTTTCTCTACATTCAACTTTAATCGGTTCCCTCACACACAAAAATATGTAAACTCAATAAATATCTTTCTAAGTTGATTTAAGCTCTATTTGACTCTAAACAAACTTTTGTGGAATAAGCATTACGGATGCAACCGGGGCGGGTTTGGAACGGGTAATATATAAACCGAACCCGAACTTGACCCCCTTCCTTATAGGGTTACCTAAACCGGACCTATGACCCTATAGGTTTTTATGTGCGATTCTCAAACCCGCCCCTACAGGATCAGGGTCATGGTCATGGTCCTGATCCGCCCCACCCCACCCCGTTGATCGGATTTTTTTACTTTTTTCTTTTTTTTTCATTCTTTTTATTTATCATTTTTTTACTTGTCTTCATCATATATTCTTCATTTTACTTATTTGTTTCAATTTCTTTTCATTTGATGGTAAAGCTACACATAAAAAAAAAAAAAGAAGTCAGTAAGCTAAACAATTGATCTTTGATATATGATAATCAATTTGTACCACAAACATAGTAGAATTTACTTTACTTGAGGATTGACATAGACACATAAATATGAATATTATCTCTTATTAATTGTAAAAAAGCATGACATTCTCAATGAGACAAAAAAAATTATACAATCATAGAGCTATAAAAATAATAAAAATTGGATATGTCAAAGTTTTGATGTTATAAAACTATTTTTTTATTAATCTTAATGGGTCGGGTCGACCCTATAGGGTCATAACTACAACCCAAACCCGACCTGTGATCCTATAGAGTCACAAAAATTTTTCCCAAACCCGTCTCATAACCCTATAGGGTTTGACCCTATAAGGTTTTTAGCAGGTTGGGGGGTCGGGTACCCTATAACGACCCGCCTAGTTGCATCCCTACTAAGCATTATAAGAATATGAGATATATATATATATATTTATAAAGTCTCTGAACTCTTGTACACCCAAATCTAATGATATACCCATGCAAATGAAGGAAAAGAATGGATAGATTCCAACCATTGGGTCTCCCAAAGCAATTGAACGATTATTAGCAATGTTTGATCTCAACCATCCATCTCAAGCTGTCCGATAATATTAGGTTTAGCATTTATAAATGAAAAATACCTCTTTTCATTTGGGCCATTTTACATATCCCTAAGATTTAAACTAATGTGAAAAATCTTATGAAACATTTTCACGAATAATGATAACACTCACTTGAGAAAGAATAAGCCAAAGGGTTATAGGTAAACTCCTCCCCAATTCAGGTTAGGTCCTCAAAACGTGGACCTGTAACCGCCTCATCTTGATGGTGGTATTATTCGACTTTTGGAACTATTGGTCCATAGGCAGGTCTAAACGATTCGAACACATTTATTTATTTATTTTTTGAATGGAAAATAATAACACATTTCGAAAATAAAATTGAACCTTTTCTATTTCGAAAATAAATTGAGTAGATTTTTGGTTTTTTTTTTTTTTTTTTTTTTAGGGTTAGACCATTTTGAACCTACCCGTTCTAATGGATTCATAGGATGGATCCAAATAGGACCCGAATAATTGATGGGTCCTCATGGCATTTCTGAACCTTTCCAGTAGGACGGACTTAATGTTGGACCCACTGTGGCCGGTCTAGGTTAGATCTCAGTTCAAATTCGATCCAAAGAAATGTCTAGATATAGATATAGATTATGGTTATACATAGGAACCTAACTCGGAGAGATGTCCAGGTATAAGTTATGGCTATCCATATACAATATTATCAAATTTAGGATAGAAAGGCTATAGCTCATATTCGCTGGCTTATGTAGACTGGAACAAGTGTTACAGCACCCGTGACACATAATGATGGGCGCTAAGTATAAAATATTACGATTGCACATCATACGTACTACCATAATTCAAAATAGGAAAAAAAAAAAAAAGATTAAACAAGTTAATAATAAGAACTCTGAGTAATCATGGAAGGGTTACATTAAGATTCCATGGTCATTATGAACTCACTTAACTGTTACTTTTTTTTTTGGCCATTCACTTAGCTGCATTTAATAAATCTAGTTGTATTCTTGCCACCAAATAAAGATGGGTTAATATCATAAATGGTATCTAAATTTTATCAAAATACGCAATTAGGTATCTGAACTTTAAAACTGATTAATTTAGTACCTAAACTTTGAAATTGATCAATTCAATATCTAAAAAAAGCTTTCCTGCATACCAATAGTACCTTCGTAAAAGTTCTTTCAAGAGCTCAATTAATCAATTTGAAAAATTTTCAAATACTAAATTAATTAATTTCAAAGTTTAGGTACTAAATTGATCAATTTTAAAGTTCAGCTTCTTAATTACATATTTTGTCGAAGTTTAGGCATCATTTATAACATTATCTCAACAAAGATTAGATAAGTTAAAATTTTTTATGATTTGAAGATCTACTAATAGAACAAATTGAAGATATAAAATTTAATATTTTATTAGGGTGAAAGATGTGTCTACCATTTTTGAGAAAAAAATAGAAAAATACAAATTAAATAAAAAATTACAAAATTATCATTGTTATATCGCATATTGAATATGCAATACAAGAATTTGCATAAGTATCGCATTTTTAATATGCGATATAGCGATGTACCTTGCTAAACTTTTGAAAATATATATATAGCATGACCAACATGCGATATAAGTTTGAATGTGTATTGCATGTTGGTCATACATTACACATTGAATAATTATAAGTGTATCGCATGTTCAATGCAAAAAAAAAAAAAAAAACTTTGTGCGATACAGTGATAGTAATTATGTAATTATTTCTATTCAAGTTGTATTTATATAATTTTTTTAAATAATAGTTAAATATAAAATAATCTCCTTCTATCTAGTTAAATACATATCAAATCTAAATATAGATAAGAGAGCATGCAAATTAGAGGTAATAATTGTTTTTAAAATTACCCGTCTTGTATATTAGAACTTTATTGGTAAGTAGATAGTAAATTTATTTTCCCTTGTTCCATGCCCATTAAAGCAAGTTAAAAAATCCCCATCCTTGTGTTCATGTTCATCTCTAAGAAGGGAAAAAAGAATTCATCCTCCCAAAAATTACTCAAAATAATGCAAAGTTTCATTACCATTCCTAGTGATTAATTACTCCAGATTCACTAAGACTGCCTGCACTAACATCACACGTTATGTGAAATGGGATCAACATTTGTTTAGGTAACTTTACTTTATCACCTGTAAACTTTCATAATTAAACATCTATCTACAAACTTTTTTTCTTGGGAACTCAACCAAATTTATGAAATGCACAACCTTAATGATGCTTAATTATAATAACTTTTACTAATGAAACATGGAATCTTGGAAAGTCCTAAAGAATGATATTAGATAGAGATATTCTACCGAACCAAGAACAACACAAATGTGAGCTAGAAGTTGTGTTATGTGTTTTTTCTTTTCCCTTTTTCTTGAAGTTTTACATCGTGTCACAACCGCTAATTACGCAACTTCCGAACTCTGGCTGGTCTGGACAAGATTGTCACGGTGGGAGGAAGCTGGGGGAACAACCTTTATATGCATAATTTTAAATCTTTTAAAAGGTGTTTAAAGGGAATTTCATTAATTATGGACGAGATAGATACAAATTAGGGGTAATTAAAACATAATTGTATATGCTAATAGTATTGTAGTTTAGCGGCATTTTCTCTGTTCTCTCAAGTATGAGGTACGGTGTTCGAATCCCTCTTCCCGTTGTAATTAAAAAAAAAATAAAAGAAGAAACATAATTAAATATTTTAAGTGGTCTTGACTTGGTACCATATCAATATCCTACTATTAATTTTACTTGACTTGAGATAAGGAGATTTCTTAAAAATTAATGGAAGTTGGGAGATGGAAATGAAAAGGTACATATAAAGACTTCATTAAGAAGTTTTGTTTTCTTGGTTAGGAATCGCATGATTCCTGACTTATACATGAGACCTTATTTATATTTTTAATTGTTTTGTAAAGTCTTCAAACTAATAACTAATCTTTTATATTTGTACTTTTATGAAATGTAAAGCATTTTATGAATTACATAGGAATTACACAATGAAATTACAGTCTCTAAAATAAAACAAAGAACAGGTAGTATAATAATTGTCGAGCCTGGATTTTCCCTCTAAACTGGTTCATTTCTCCTAACCCGATTCACATTAAACCCGAACCCATTTAACATGAATCCTCGACTAGGGGTTAAAAGAAATTTTAATTTTTGAAAACTTTCTAGAGTCGCCACCCGATATAAATCGGGAAAAAAAAAAAAACAAAAGCTAGGATCAATGGGTCGGTTGATCCTAACTTAGCTACTAGTCTGCGAAAAAATTTGATTTAAAAAAAAACAAACTTTTTAAAAACCAGATATCATGGATTCGGGGGCTAACCTATTAAAACCAAATTGGTTACCACTTTTGGAATTTTAAATTTATAATCTATCCTTTATATGCTCAAAAATTCAAATATTTACAAGTCACATTTTTTGTTTTTCTTTAGAATATGAATATCAACAAAACATCTTATATTTACAAAATATTTATTCACAAAACAAAAAACATTTTTTCATTTTTTAATGTCGCCCCGCAGGTGCCTACGTACTCGCTAATCGAGATCAGACAAAACGTAGTTCTTTTAAAAAAGAACTTAATTTGTTGATCAATTTTATATTTTTGACTATTCTCACTTTAAGTTCATTAAATTTTAAATTTTTATGAAAATCATTTTTGATGATCCTATGATCTAATCAATTGATTTTTTATTTTATGAAAACACATTTTTCTAGGTCCAAAAATCATTTTTTTTATCAAAAATTTTGGTTTTGGAAAATCCAATTTTGTCATTTTTATTTATTTTTATCATTATTATTATTTTTTTTTAATAATCATCACATAAATTCACAACATATTCAAAATATTTTACAATACATTAAAATTATTTTCATGCATCAAATTGCATTTCTAAAAGCAATTTATGTATAAATACATATTAAAAATATTCAAAAATATAAAAAAAATAAATTTATATGAAAAATAATTATTTTGATTTTTCTGGATTTTTCTGAATTTTTCTGAATTTTTTATGAATTTTTCTAAATTTTTTACTATTTTTTGCTATTTTCCGAAATTAATTATATAATAAACTAATAATAAAATAATGCGGACTGACCTGGGCCGTTGGATGTTCTCGGATCAGATCTGGAGCATCGGTCACGCTTGCTTGATCTGGATCGTCTAATCTGAAGACTTCCAATCTGGAGCGTTGATTTGCTTGATCAAATCTGGGCCGTCTGATCTGCTTGATTGAATCTGGACCGTCTGATCTGGTTGATTGAATCTGAGCCATTGATCTGCTTGGTCAAATCTGGACCATCTGATCTGGATGATTGAATCTGGGCCGTTGATCTGGATGATTAAATCTGGACCGTCTGATCTGGATGATTGAATCTGGGCCGTTGATCTATTTGATCAAATCTGGACCGTCTGATCTAGGCTGACCAATGACTGACGACCGTTGACGGATGTCCGGTCGGGTTGGGATTCGGATTTTCGGGTCGGACTCGGATATCCGTCGGGCGAGGAAGACGATCACACAACTTTTCGAGCGCTCGTCAGCCGTCCCTGGTGGTTGTTGTCCTCCACAAGCTTGTCGGCCCGACTTCTATGGTGGTGGCTCGTCCGTTGGTGGTGGTGGTTCTCACCCAAAACCACCAGAAGCGGCGGTTCGCGGCAGTGGGTATCGGCGGCCTCAATCGGAAATTTAAAAAAAAATTTGCAGAATTCAATTTGAACAAATCTAAGTATACTTGATCACTTTAAACAACTCCCCAAACCTATTTATCACTTCTAATTGGATCAAAAATGATCCAAAGCTCTCGAATTTGGAATTTTCTTCTTAAGAACCCTAAGCTTCGAAATTTTCGAATTCCTTCATTCTGATTGTGTTTGTTGAAATTTATTTGTGCCTTTTGATCCTAGTATCCTCTATTTATAGATTGCAAGTTCAATTTTACGTTTCGTATTGCTTCAGAAACCAATCGATTTTTGCCTCTTCATTTGCATGAATTTAATCCAATAATTCGTGTTTAATTCGTTTTAAACCGATGAATTGATGATTGATCTTTCATATTCTTCATCAGATCATCCAATGTGGGTAGATGAATCGTCCAATTTCATCAATTCTTGTAAATCATCATTAATGGACAATTGAAGCTTCATAAATTGCATTTTTTTCCAATTTTTCCAACATGAATTTTGTGACTTTTGGGTTACTTTTACACATGAATTGTGCACTGATCTTTCATATTCCATGTCTACTTTGTAATGGCATCATCAATTTCAACAATTAATGATGTTTTGTCGGTTAAAAATTGATGCAAAGTAAGGCGAAAAGTCACTTTGAGGAATAAGATGAAAAGGCAAAAAATAAGATGATAAAAAGGCAAAAATTTGCCTTTGCTAGGTTTTGAACCTGGGTCCTTGAGCTTGGGTGTGTATTTGGGTCAATGTGTTTAACCAACAGGCCATTTGGCCTGTGCCTTGATCACTTAGCCAACTTCATCAATACTTAAGGCTTTCAAATGATGAGTTTAATTAAACAAATATGAAAATTTTGTTTAATTAACTTTAAAAATGATTTATAATAAAACTATATACTATATTGAGCTCAAATAATTTTCTATATAATTATCTCTCATTTTATTATTTTTCTTTCTATTTTTTATTCTCTCTCTTTTTTTTTTTTCTCTCTTTTTTATTCTCACTCTCTCATTTTTATGAGCTCAATATAATACTGATTTTTATTATAAATTTAAGCCTTAATTTATTGGGCAAAAATTGGGTGTCTACAATAATGAACATGTATGGAACTATGATATTAAGTAAAGTAACAAAGTTTTGAGTCAAATTTTGAATTTTATACCAAGTCATGAAATCATGACATTTTAGGAGCCTCTTAATAGTTATCAATGGCATTATAACTTAGGGGTAGATCCTTGATCTCTCAAGGGAGAAGTCTTAAGTTCGAATCCTCTCTTTTCCGTTGTAATGAAAAAAAATAATAATAAATAATAGAGTTTAGAAATATAAGAGGAGTTAAAATATTAAAATTATTTTATATAATTATGTGAAATTATAAAATTACATAAGATTTTATGAAAAAAATGAACATAAAAATCTCCAGTAGGTTCATGGATCTTTAAGTAATTTTTTGAACATACTTAAGGCAATTTAAAAGGCCTCTTAAACTAAAATTGATTTAGAAAATTAAAGATTTTATATTTGTTGAGTGTATTTATGAATGTAAAGCAGAACTATGAGAGTTATATATATTTTTGGAAATTCTGATCAATGAAGACGATTATATTTTATTTTTATTGCATTTTTATAAATTTAGTAAATAAAGGAATTTTACGAACTAGGTAGAAAAGTTATCATTTTTACAGTAAATTTATAAAAATTCATCATCAATAAATAAACTTAAAAATCTGCAAAAAACTTTTTTAAAAAATGCAGAAAATCAGAATAAAAATAGAAAAGATATTTCCGGCCGGCCCAACGTTACAGTTGACTGCTTACTACCCCTACCCTAGCCTTTGAGCGGCATGAAATATTATTATTTTATCTTTTCTCTTTTAATTTTTGGGATCTTTTTTTTTTTTTTTTGCATTTTCATTTTTCATTTTATAGATTCAATATTGTATAATTACTTCAGTTAATAAAAGAGTTACACAAAAAATTCCAGCAAAAAACTCAAAATTTTTCATTTTAATGGTGATTTGTAATTAAATAAATCTCATTTTATTTAACATCTCTTCTATAATCGACATTTTCCAATTCCTTGCTATTTTGATTGGATACATGGTATTTGATCCATAATGGGGAAGTTAGTAAAGAGTTGGTACACAACGTGTAGGACTTAGGGCCTTGTCCACACTAAAATGCTCAAGAGCACAAACACTAAACTAACAGTTGCTCTTCAATTACCAATGCAACTATTAAGAAATCAAATATTATGCACTTTAGGACTTTTAGATAATTTGAATATAAACGACTCATTAAGGATGTTGGAAAATTTTATAGTCGCACCATTAATTTTGATGGGATTGGTCTCTTCATTATCCAACGGCTCATACCATACATAACCATCACTAAAATAATAAATATTCTATTTATTTTATTTATTTTAACGATTAGATTAATGACAGGACTGTAGAAGCTTCTAAGGATGTTATACATCTAAGAATATACCTTGACATTTGATATTGTGCTTTAATAGATTACGTGGTTTGCTTGTCATGATCAATGCAATTGTTAAGGGTATGAATATGAGAGAGAATAACTCAATTAAAAGGATGCGTTATTGCCTAATGTAATGTAATTATGCTTTGCAATTGTTAGAAAACGAAATAAAACATTGTTAAGGGAAAAAAATGCAGTAAAAGTATCAGCTAATAAATAATAAAAATGCCAAACTTGTAATGAAAGAAACTGCATTCTAATACTTACATTTGGGTGGTAATAGATTTACCAATTTAACTATAGCAGAGAGAGTTACTTTTGCAAATGAAATGCACATAAACGTTTTGATGGTAGCAAACTAAGATTTAGATGATAGGGTTTAGACACACTATAGGCTTTTTATTGTAGCATATTTGTTACACTCTAAGAGCATAGGATGCACTGGTTTTGCCACATACTTAAGGAACATATACAAAACTTAATTTATCTAGGTGAGTTCCTAATCAAATTTATTTACAAAATGGTAATTTTTGTTCCAAAAATTTTGTTTATTTTCTCATACTCAAGGGGTTTACAAAAACTTGTAAAAATATAATTATTAATATTTATATATTTCTCAAAATAAACTTATTTATAAATATGGCCAGAAGACCTCATCAAGTGGGCTCAATCCAACCTAGAAAAGCATAAGACTCATGAATCCATTTAGAATTAAACTTTAGAAGAGTTTTGTTAAGTTAGTCATAGGCCTTTGATGCAAAAAAAAAAAAAAAAAAAAGGAAAAAGTTAGTTATAGACAATAATCAAAATTCCTAAGCAGCTTTCAATACCAAAATGTGAAATAAAGAAGTCTCCTAAATAAGAACTCTTAACCATCCAAAACCAAGCATGCTTTAATTTGTCACAACAAGCTCCACCCTTATACTTAAATCCTACAGAGTCATTGTACATGTCACTATAGCAATTATCATCAAAACCTAAAATGGTGAAAGTGGGTGGTGGAACCTAATACAATAGTAATATCAAGCATGCATGTGTGTATCACACACGCTAAACTCTAATGTAAGAGCTAAGAGGTTAAGTTATTTAAGTAGAAGCAAGGCAAGTAATAAGTTCTCATTGTCCCAAAACATATAATACAAGAGACTTACAACTTCATGCAAACAAATTATCAAGGAACAGAAGAGGTCCAACTTCACTTTTTGCCTCTCTTCCTACCAATCAAGGGTTGACAAGGCTTCCAATACGACCATCATAAAGAAAAGGAAATGATTTGTCTTGTCCATAGTTATGTGTTGAATATAGCTACTAACGAGTACTGTTCATTGTGACACTTTATCCAAGAGCCCATGTGCCTGGATAACCCCATCACCACTTCATCTAAGCTCACTCAGACCATACCTATCATAGATCTCTCTTATTGACTATCTACCAAGCTTACCTACACCTCACCAGGGGCTTAGATGCCTAAAATTACCCTATCATCCCAAAGTTATGATTAGGTTCACAACTTAGTTCAAGGTTACATTAACTAGATTGAGTAAAGGGCAACACACAATTGATTAATTAAATTTAATTACTAGTTTGATTTTAAATTCTATCCCAATAACCAACACACAATTACTATGTACCTATGATAGAGAGGTCACCTTCAAAAGTCCTCATACTTGATAGAGTTTTACTATATGTTTGATGATGAAGATCTTGTATTAGTTCTTCGTTAATCTATTATTACCATCCATTTTTCCTACTTTCCAATTTAATTTCATGGTTGTTTTGCTAGGAGTAACAAGGTTATGGATTTTCTTAATAGGAATTAACTAGGTTTTGGTACATTTATTCTTATTAGGCATTGATAAGTGTCCATGTAATATCTCTAAGACCTTAATTTTTTATGATGGTTAATTTGCCTAATTCATTATTATGGTTGGGATAGGTATTGGGTTTAAGATAAACCAATCTTTAGTAGGTAATATTTTGACACACATAACCTCCTCTTGGTCCTAGGTGGTCTCCCTTTTTGTTGGCTACTTTACTGCACTTGGACATACTTAATCACGTTTTTCTCAAAATTTGTTCTTTCTAATCCATGACCTTTATTGGATGCTCTAAATAAGTGAGATTTGGTCGTAACTTTATATTGTTTGTCTCAATCCCTACTTTCATATCTAATATGCATTTCCTTAAAAGTGAAACATCAAGTACATCTTGCACCCTAAACAAACTAGATGACATGGCTAGTCTATAAATTGCAGGTCTAATCCTCCCCAGAATCTCATAAGGCCTACTATACCTTGAATTTAGCTTCCTTTAATGATAAATGTGTAAAATTACACATTTATCTCATGCTTTGAACATTTTCTTATGTGTAAGTTGGCACTTATAAAGTGAAGATTGCATAATCTTGGACCAATTGCATTTAGATATGTAAAAAGCTATCAAAAAGGACAAAAATAGGATGTAAGAATGTTTATAATTTTGAAACTAGCTCATTTGTTGCATTAGGAAGTCAATTGTGATATATTCTACACTTGTTGACCAAAAGACTTAAGAAAAGAATGATCTTTATGCTAATTTCATTGTGAATGAATGAGTAGAGCAGAAAGTCCAATTAATCTTCAGTAATTCTGACATGAGTATTATAACTTGATGTGCAATTCTCTTTGTCGACAAGCACGTAAATCATGTGTATATTCAATTTAAGTTCATTTGTGCGATAAACATAATAGAGCTAGAAACTCAACAAAGATTTGAAAGCTCCAAATAAAGAATAGCAAGTTGGACAACAACACTTACAAGCACCGATCAGACTTGGAATCTCAATGGAGCACTCAACACAACCCAATAGAGTACCATCATCACTAGCAGCAATACTGTAAAGAGTAAAGGTATGCACGGTATGGTGCACCCCCCAAACAGAACCAAACCATAATAATATGGTTTGAGTTTTTTTTAATCCAAACCTAACTATACGGTTTAATTGTATATATTCTTATTCGAAAAAAAAAGGAAAAGAAAAGTTTGGTATAGTTCAATTAGTAGTTCAAACCCTTTTTTATTCTTAATATTAAAAAACATTCTATTAAGAGTTTTCCATCACATTTTTTTTATCACTAATGAAAAAAATATTTAAAAATAATTATTTACCTAAACAAATATATAAAACTTATGGTAGGGAGAGATTTCATTTATCATAAAACTATAATCATACATTAGTTTTATTCTCTTGAATTATTATGAACTATAATAATATATAGGATTAAATAAAATAAAAATTATGCTATCCCAATATAAGGAATAAATTTTAATTTATTATGTTTCTAATCATTATATTATCATAGAGGTTAAAATCCAAAAATTATATTGTTTGCAAACACACTACAATGGTTGAAACATAATATGACTAATCTAATTTCATTTTCATGAAAGATACATATCTAAATAAAAAGATTTAGAAAATAATTAAATTTCTTTAATAAAATAATTACAATAAGAAACCATATATATAATTTCTTTTTAATATGTAAAATGGTTCGGTTCAAGGGCCCAAATCAAGCCATAAATTGTTTACCTTCGTCAAATCGAATCGTTTTGAAAAAGAACCAAAATTTCAGTATAAATCATTTGGCTTTTTTTTTTTTTTTGCACAACTCTAGGAAAGGGTCGAAGTTGCAGCAACTTTGCCATTCAAGCCTACAGTTGTTTCAAACCAAATTATGGCAAAGTTAAGGAGCAACTCCTCCCTATCGAAGATTCCTATGATGAAGATTGATCAAGCACACTAGATTCGATCGGAATTAGAGTAGTAAGACAACCTAGCAGACATTTATGCCAAGTTAGGAATGTTGGATTAAGCATCGAACTAAGCAACAACACCGAGCTATGAAGAAGCTTCCAATTAGAGGTAGCCAAGTGGGTTGTAACTCGCAAACCGGCCCATTTGACCCACTTTGAAAATGGGTTAGGACTAACATTTTTCAACCTGTTTAAAAGTAGACTAATTTTACCCAGCCCATTTAACTAATAGGTTAAGTGAGTTAACACACTAGCCCACTTGTATAAAAAAAAAAAAAGGAGAAATAACTATTAATATAGTATTATTCTTTGGTCTTTCATATTTGAGCTTAAACTTACGTATTAATTATAACAAGAATGACAAATTGATGTATATGCATTATAGCATTTTTTTTAAAGTATATCTTTATTGTTTCAAATAAAATATGATATCCAATAAAATTATTTTAAAATATTTATTTTGATATATAAGTAATTATAATAATGAAATTAATCATTTATATATTTATAACCCTACAAAACTTAATTTTTTTTATTGTATACATTTTATTCAATTAGTATAAATGAGTTAAATGGGTCAATTTCGCTTGTTTAACCCACAAAGATATACAAGTGGATTAAATGGGTTAAGAAGTGGGCTGGCTTGTTTAACCCACAGATCAAAGTGGGTCAGGTTAGGATCAAGAAATGTAGACTTGTTTTTAAAGTGGGCCAAAATTCTTTAGTCTGTTTAACCCCATGGGTCGGACTGGGTTAGCCCATTTAACCCACTTACCGAGCTTTATTTCCAATATTGCCTAAGCTACAATAAATTTGAGTGCTCTAAGATGACTTCGGACCATATAGGCACCTGCGAAGGAGCCACACCAACACTAAGCTCCATCAACTCAATCACCAACTTGTTTGAGATCGTCGAATAACCTGACTAACTACTATAATTGAAGTTGAGAGCCTACTTGCAAACATTAAAATACTCAACTGAATTAAACAGGTTGAACACTCAAATGCATTGCTTCAAACAATGGAGTAAAAAAGGGTAGTCCTTGGACCACTTATTTTTAGCAACACCTCCCATTTTGGGTGTGCCAAATAGGATTGTGGACCGCATGTGGGACTGTAGGGGTCCCACAATCTTATTTGGCACTCAAGATGTTGCCATAGACCTTCCATCGTTTTTTCCAAGCAATGATTGAGTGGAACATGACCTAATTTGAGCTACTACACACAAACTTTGAGTTATAAATGTAAGTTCTATTTTGTAATAATTGAAACTATAGTAATTCTTGCTAACATTGTGCAGAATGATCATGGGAACTTTAAGCACTGCATTGGACATGCCAACGCAGTTGACTTGTTTCATACTGAATAAGAAAGAAGTGGAGCTAAAATCCGTACTTGGCCAAAATGCATTTTGGATAGAAGAACTTCGAGCTGATACAATTGAAGAGGTGGAGCTCCTTATTACAATCATCTAGTTGATATCATCCAATAACTAAGCGCCTTTAACCTATGCAGCAAATACTAAGCGAAGTGTAACAAAATCAAACATCATCACACCCAAGCATCCAATTAAACAGAATGGCTTGGAAACCAACTAAGGCATCGAGCTAATCTTCCACAACTTAAGTGACAGAATTGAGCTGTGTTCAAGTAGTTGAAATGCTAAGTTTTCAAGCACTCATAAAAGTAAGTCGAGTACCTATATGTTGTTGTGGGAACTCCACTAAGTACTTCATAAGATAGCCAAGATTTGCATTGATGAACATAAGTAACCAACATGGGATATGGCATAATTGAGCTATAATTAAATACCAACCAAAATTGGGGGAGATATAGCAGATTGATCAGATCTTAATCGAAATCAGCATACAAATGCCTACTGACATGCTAAGAACGACCTTAACAATACTTTACTTTATAATCTTTCGTAGACTTAGTATTAGCTTAACTTACTTAGTCTATTTCTTTGTATTATGAGAAGACTCTTTTGCTTTGTTTTCTTACAATGGGGTCTGCTTCACTTTACCACAGACTCCAACTCATCACACTATAAATACCCATTTTTCCTTTTTATTATAGAAGAAACGGAGGAGATCTCATATATTCTAAATACCCATTGTCATTTTCACATACACACCATCCATTCCCCATTCATAGACCCATTCACACTCATTCCTTTCACCACACCTCTAATGCTTATCCCCTAACCTCCACAGATGATGTCACCTCATTCCATTCACTTTACCCATACACTTTCACTTCCATTCACCTCATTTTTCTGGCAGTGTTCATTATATAACATCACCATAGAGTTGGACACAGGATTATTAAGAATACATTCATGATACTTTTAGGTGTACTCCTTTATCTACTACGATGAATTGTGCTCAAATTATGATTATCATAAATGAAATTATGTTTGGGTAAATTATACTGGAAGGTCATAGCATTTAGGGATAAATTCATTTGAGGTCATAACACTTCAAATGGGTCACCATTAACACATGTCACAACATAGTAAATCTTCTAAGTTTTTATTAAATTTTTCTCCTATTGATATGTGTTAATAGTGACTTCAAGTAATCCACTTCACTAGACGTAGTGACTTGAAATGAACTTACCCCCAAACCTTATGATCTTCTAGTGTAATTTACCCAATTATGTTTCTAAGTAGAGGCTAAATTTGTCTAGTGGGGTTATGTGATGGGTTGATTGATTTCCTAGGTAATTGAACTGTTCTTATAGTAAGCCTTATTGATTGGAATTTTGATTATTTCTATTTCAATGTTCATGAGATAAAATTTATCTGTGAATTTCTCATTAATTAGGATTTGAGATACTCAAAAGGGATTTGAGTATCTAATTGAAATAGAAAGTAAGATATCGAAATTAACATGGACATGTGCGATTTTGGTTCAAATCTTGGAAGTTACGATCCTAATGCAAATGGAATTATGATTTAGGTTACAGACACGTGCTTGAATCATAAATTAATTAGAGTAACATTATTTATGAGAGAAATATGTTATTTAGATGGTGATTATAGATAGATTACTCGAAAGGGATATTTATTCTATAATTAGAATTTTGCAACTTGAGAGAGAAGCGAATTCTCATGGATTTAATCAAAACCCGATTGTAATTACAAAGCAACTTTAAGGAAATCTAGATTATACCATTACATAATCTGACGCTTGTGCATTAAAGAAGTTCAGGAGTCATTTTAGTGTTTAGTAGTGTTAATTTAATTATAATTTTTAGTGATAGCTTTAGAAGTAGATTAATTAAATCAGAAATCTGGAAATCCAATATGAAATTGCTTAGCTTAGAGTAAAATCATGCAATCTAGTAATTAATCATAAGCTCCTTGTAGGTCCTATCTGGTTCTCACCATATGTTTATTGCATATGAACTCAGTACACTAGTCAGTAGATTTGTGCACATCAAAAAGTATTTTTTAAGAAAAAAGTATGCCATTTAAGTCCATACCCTATAATATCTTTAGTGAAGAACACCTCTAAAACACATAATCTCCAATTGAAAATTCTAAGGGCCATATTTTCTTATCCTAATAACTCTTATATTTATTTTGGCAACATATATTCCACAATTAATGACTTGTAATTTATCTATCGCTAGTTACAACATATTGGGCCTTAAAGAAGTACTTTCGCCTATTTCATCTCAAGATAGAGGTAAGCTGCACTTTCGACCATAAAAACTTCCTTTATTGGCACCCATAATAATTTCTCATATCTAGTCACTCCATCTTTATCCACAATTTACCTTGTTTGTTCGTTTGTCTCCATTATGTTTTATGATATCACATCTCTCTCTAGCCTTCTCTTTTATGTCTCTTTAATTTTTTTAAGTAAAGTCTTTTTGTATCTTCTTTTAAATAGACCTTAATCTCACTTTACTTTCCTTAAATATGGAGGATTCTTTAAGGTTTTAGTTTTTTTTTTTAGGTTTTAGAAGGGTTTAGAAATAAAAGAAGAAGACAAGAAAATGAAGAAAGAGGAAGAGGGAAGACTAGCAATGAGAAGAGAAAGAAAGGGGTGGGGTCTGCTTTTTAATTATATTGTGCCACTTGGCACAATCTCCTATACCTAGACGACCCTTAATAGGGCTTAAGGGGAATCACTATAAGCTGCCATGTCATGTATCATTAGATGATTGTCACCTTATGTATCAAAAATCACAAGACTCTATTTGACATTTAATTACTACTACCAATTATGATATATATGGATTTTATATTATGAAAATAACTATGGAATTCTGACTTTCTAGGCGTCCATAGGACCCTAGAGAATCAGTACTTCCTACCAAACAATAATGGTTAGGCTTTACTAATATAAACCTAAATGGTAAAGGAGATTCTATTCATAATTGAATATCTTTAATTGGATTTTGTATGTTCAACTACCTTTTGGAGGTCAAAGAAATTTGCCTTAGCATTTGATGACCCTCGTTTACACCCATTGTCTCTTATCCTACTCTTATGGAGCTACCAACAAAACAATCTATTAGAGGTTAAGCAAAACAATGGTTCGATGGTATATAAGAGTGTAATATTTTCATTACTGCCTCAAGCACAAGAAAACTATCACCCATATGTTATGCATGAACATGCATATGCAATACAATATTGCACATAGTCTTCCGTCCCTTACCCGGGTTAAGGAATTCATAGATTCATCTATGTCCAGGTTGTCCAACTAAGTTTTCTTGTATCTCAAGTCTCAAGGTACCTTAAATGCAGACTTGCACAAGATACCTTAAATGCAATCTTGAGATAAGTTGTTCAAAAGTTGAAAAATTCTATAGTACTACCATTAATTTTGATTGAACCGATCCTATCACTATCCAACAATCACACCATACCCAATCGTGATCTAATCTAAAATAGTTAATATTTCATTTACTATATTTATTTTAACGATTAGAACCCAAAAGTTCTTTTACCCTAGATACCTTAAATGCATTCTAGAGTTGGCTCAAGATACCATAAATGCTATATTAAATCAATAGCTTACATAACTTCTGATAGTTCCTATGGATGGAAATGGATTCGATAGTATGCATTTTTCTCGAATCTTTTAGTTTGTGTTACCAAAGTGGGAAACTCCACCATACTTATCAAAATAGTTAGATGAAATTTTAAGTGCCTAATATAATTTTGTCAATGCTCATGTATACTTTAAATACAATTTGAAGTATGCTCAAGATACCTTATATATAGTCCTGAACGAGCTTCCCATCTTCACCCACCATGTGATAATGATGGTCTTGGTTGTGTAGAAGTCCACGTTATGCATGTCCAATTTTGTTATGATTCCAATATCTATTAATGGATTTAGAAATGACCAACCAATTTGTAATTCTATCAATACAAAATAGTGCAAGAAAGCATAATTTATGTTGTTAAGCAGTTTGTAATTCAAATAGTATGAGGTAGTGTAGGAAAACACCATACACATACTAGTGTACAATAAGCAAGTGAAATCTCAATCATTAAATTCACAGTCCTTTATTATCTTCCAAGTTAGTAGTGACTTCGGTAAATATATAAAGAAAATTATTAGCGCTTTAGCAGTTCTCAAAATGTCCTCCTTGTTTGGCAAATTGACTATTATATAACCCTTGGGATTATTACTTGGAGTTTCCTATCACTAGCGAACCATTTTCATTGAGAAATATGCAAGTTGGAGTATATTACTTCAAAATCTTATAGTAGTACTTTCATAGACCGTTACTATTACTTTGATGATTTAGGATAACGACTATTACAATATCATATTTCATCATTCAAAACATGTCTCAATTATTATTCTTTTAAATTAAATGAAATATATAATTTAATTTATTTTATCTAGAAAAATTTGGACCAAACTAGATTAATTTAATTTATTATATCTAGAAAATTTAGGATCACACCAACTAGATTGAAGTTGAGCATCAATGTAGATTGACCAGTCTGTAATACCAGCTGAAGGGTAGCTAGTTGGACACTAGAAGCAAAATGCCGGCTAAACGGCAATCTAAGGTTGATTAAAAGGTGAGGTAAAGAATTGACCAAATGTTGGCGAATGATTGTAATGGTGAACCAAACTCTTGGTTAGGAATTTAATAATTGATCTTGTTGATTGTTATAAACAAACTTATTCATGTAATTGGAAATTTTCAAATTTTCTTTTTGGAATTAATTTAAAGTTGAATATTGAACAAATAACTAAGTGGTAGTTAAGCATGAATATGCAAGAAAACAAATTTAATATATGAACTTGATAATTGGACCAGTTAAAAAAGTTGAAACTTTAGGGAAAAGATGCATTGAAAACCCCTAAGAAGCAACCTTAGATTGCATTGGAAAAGAAATAAAGGCAATTCAAGATGTAGAGATCGACTCAAGAAGATGACCAACTAGACAAAAATAACAATCTTGTAGTGTTCCACCTTCGGCTTGTTTTTGGTCCAAAGATGAAATTCTGAAGAATAGTTGGTTATATTCACTAAGTTTCGCTATAATAGCTTATTGTACAACGGGATTCATTATATTTTGTATGTTTATGATGTATTCGTTATCTATATAAGCCAAGTGCATTGCTTACTACCTATGATATTGACTTAACAACCGCATCTCATCATACGGAGAGACCTCAGTACTAGTAGGTAAAGGTAAAGGCAAAGTCATCATAAGTGGTTGACCCGACCTAGGAATGGCTATCACGAGGCTAGAGCAAAGAACTCATCGCTGTCTCAACTGTGCTACTGGAGGCTTTGGGGAAGTCGAAATAAAAGAGCACTCATCTTAGGTGGGCTCACTACTTGATCTCCCCTAGTCGATGGCCCCTAGGTAGCCAATCTTGGTCAGCCACTCTTCTAACTACTCACCTTAATCAGCAAAAGTCGATAGGGAATACCTATACTCCTTAGTATTTTAACCTTAACCATAAGATTGAAGAAACGTTAAATTAAATCGAGGTTAAGGAAGAACTTACTTTGGATTTAATTCAGGAATTCAGGTGATGTAATCTTTCCCAAGATAAGTTTCCAGTATAGGTTTAATTCCTCTTATGATAATATTTGGGATTTAACTTACTTTAGATACCAAGTACTTATTTATTGTTGTTTCTTGGTTGTGCTTGTAGGCTTAGTGAACTTACTATATTAACATTTATTTGATTTATTGGATAAAATATTATTTTATGTTTGTGATGTTATGAAAAATTATTTTACAAAAATATTGGAACATATAGACCAAGTTTTTGTAAAACATCAAGAATCTTGAAATTGCTTGTACTATTCTCATTAAAACTTATGGACTCTACACCATTGGTGTTGGTGGCCATTTCTAAGTTATGAGGTGGAATGCCTAACTGAGGCAAACTGCCCATTTTTGTGCTTTAACCTAAAATGCTTGTTCCTGTTCTAAGGTGGAATGCTTATTTTAGGTGAAATGCTTGTTTTTGTGTTATGAATTTATGCAGATGGATATATTTTTTATGAAGTTTTTGGCATGAGATTGTTCTTATGATTAGTTTTCATTATATTTAAAAATAGCGTTTGGGTCTATTCTAATTGATGCTATTTTTAATGACTAACATGTTATGTGTTTAATTAAATTGTACCATGTTACTTGAACTTATATTGCACGATATCTTATAAGTTATGTGTGATGTGACATGCACTACAAGAAAATTAACTTGTAAAGACCGAAATTTTTTAATGAAAAAAATAGCAAAATAGCATATATTTCTATAGATATAATCATAGATGATGATTTTTGCAATATAAATTTATGCTTAGACAAAATTTTATCCCCAAAACTTAATTTTTTTATAGTGATGTTTGTGTCTATATGCAATATTATGTACTAAACATTTCCTACTCACTTTAATTTTTCCAGTTATTGAAGTTGATATGGAGGATTGTTATGACTACTTAGGCTTTGATCTATATGGGAAATGGGACTTGGGCTAGCAAAATAATAGAAGTAGACCTATTTGATTTATTACGTTGAATGTGTCAAATTAGAATACTTACTATTAGACTTGATTTCAACGATATTTTGATTTTTGCTATGTAAAACTTATGCAATAATTTTGGTGAATTTGTTATATTTGAAAGTGTTTTGGAGTTATAATTTGATTCCATAATGATTTGCAAGTATAAGTAGCTTTGTGGATATGTGTTTCGATATGTGTAAATGATAAGACTTGTGTGCTCTTATCCTAGATCAATGCATTTTGGGAAAATTGCAAATCATGCTATCGAACTTGCATATAGGTGTAGATTTACCCACTAAACTTTCACTAAACTTTCATAATAAACTTTTGAACCCTATGAATAGTCAATATTTGGCACAGTTAAAGACAAATAATATTTTTTATTAATGAAAAACATTAATTGAAAATTTCCTTTTTTTAATGAAAAATATTAATTGTACTTGACGATATACCAATTGTTAGAGTTCAAAGGATCTAGAATGTGATTTGAAAGTTTAGGGTTGATGAATCCGTAGCTACGTGAAAGTTTGAGCGAGCAATTTATAATTTTTTTTTTTACATTTTTAGTACTAAAACAATTGTGTGCTTTGATGCATATACAGATGTGTATATTTTACTGTTTACAATATTATATATGCTCCTCGGAATTATATTACATATCATAAAGAACTCCATTTATTTTTCATCCATGCTATGTCATATTTTTATTGTATATTGCGTATAAATCAATTCTATTATAAACCTGGAGTTTGAATTATATTCCAAATAAGTCAAATCAAGCTTTATCACGGGATGCAGGCTAGCGAACCGAAACAAGTCCACTTGAGCACGACAGATCAACTAATCGGCCGATGTTGACACAATCCGTGGCTTCACGGCTCATAGACGACTCAACATGCTCTAATCGATCGAAGTAATCACAAAGTGGTTGGATTTTTTTTTTTTATAGTTTATTATAATAATTTTAGATTTAGGTAAATTAATACTTATAATTTCAGAATATATATGATTCTGTGTTTGTGTAAATAATAATTTGGTAAATGCTTATATTGATAAGATAATAGTAAATCAAGCATCTACATTATAATTTTTAGCAATTTAATATTGCATTTTTAAATTTTAACAAATTATAGCACAAAATTTGAAACTATAGACATCTAGTCTACTATATTGTCACATCATAAAATAAATCTATCAAATTATTACTGAATAGATACACTAAATTATATATACTTTGAATGTGTAAACATTAATTTACCGAAATCTAAAAATTTAATACCAAATAACCAAAAATTGAAATACATGTACTTAACTTGTCATTATCCCATATTAATCAATGCACTATTTAGCATAACATGTTTTGATCATGCAATATAGGTTAAAAGATCTCATTTTACAAATTATCCTATCATTTAGCGCGTTATAATAACCCTATATGGTTATATTGTAATAGCCATTCTAGTCCGAAAAAAAAATCTCATTTTCCTATTTTATATATTTGTTTATTTATTATTTATATTGTCACTACACCTATATACGTTACTGCTCTTGCATAGATCTCTAAGTTTGAACATGCCATGCCTTAAAATCGATCAATTATATTTTAGAAATAGATATATGGGATCAAATTGAAATAAAGAATTAATAGCTTGTTTGGTCTGTTGGAATGGATTGAAATAGAATCGCGATTCTAGCTTCCTTTCCTTTTCGTTTGTATGAAGTGTCATAAGAAGACAGAATCGCAATTCCTTAGAGTCGACGATTCCGGCTTTAAGGTGGAAAGGCGGAATCGCGATTCCATTCCCCTTCCATTAAATTTTTTTACTTAAATTACATTTTTATTCTATATAAATTGATTATCTTATTTTTTTAAAGGGTATTTTTGATAAATTCTAATATAAACTAAATCATATCATTCCATTTCGTATTTGTACCCAAACAAAGTAATTGATTTGTCATTTCCTTGTTGATTCTATTCTATTCTATTCCTTCAATTCCAATCCATTCTATTCGAACGATTCCCATGTATCAAACGTGACATAAAGGTTTTAGTAGTATAAAAAAGAGATGGATAACATTAAAAGTGGTACAAATAAAAAATATATTGTTATGTCACATATTAGATTGCATATATGGTATATACTATATTAGCATCCACTTTGATAATTTATTTGTTATATAGCAGCCTATAACCAACATATCTTATTTATATCATTTTACAATAATATTTACCTTTTTATTCTCTACTAAAACATTTTATTCCTTTTTTGGATTTGGACATAAAAATTTGTCTCGATCATGTAATTATTCCTTTACTTATAGGATTTGAAAAGGAAAAAAGAAAAGTATATATTTTCCTATTTAAATTATTAACCTTTTTTTTCCCTTCCTAATTTGGATCTTCATTGCTTTTATTATTTATTATTTTTTCTAGCAAAAAAAATTGTTTTTATTTTTTTTTATTTTATAGAAATAAGATTCTCATAAAATTTATTAATTTTCAGTCCATATGTATTGGCTTGCGATTAAGCTTGACCTGGTTAGCTAAGGTGGCTAAGGTCGTTCATAGAAAATTTTCTATCCCCTTCTCATATCTTTAATTAGGGAAAAGGAATATAATAATAGTATTTTTAAAAATAATTACAAAAATGCTATTGGAATGAAATTAATCCCAACATTAGGCAACTTGACCTCATCTCTTGAAGAGACTGAGGTCGTTAGCGCCTGACCTCGTCTCTTCAAGAGACAATGCCTAAAACACGGAGCTACCTCGTCTCTTCAAGAGACAAGGTTAAGCTATTTCTCCACAAACCCATCTTTTTTGAAGAAAATGTGCCTTTTTTACATTAGTAATAAAACCTATGAAAATCACATGTAAATAAATATCAGACAACATAAAAATTAGCCCTCATCCACCATGGCTAAACCACTTGCAAATTACACCCCAATCCATCTAAATACAGTTCCAATCCAATTCATTCAAACACAGTTCCAAACCCAATTCATCCAAACACAAACTAAAACGAAATGAATGGCCAATGTTTCTTCAAACCATCAAAAGTGTAGATAAAAAAATGATATACAAAAATCATAAAAACTAAGAACCTACATAGAGTCATCGTCACAGAAGCTATACAAAGTAATCAAAAAAGGAAAAAATATAGGCAAAACTACTATTGTTGCAGCTGTCTACCTCGCCTCCCTCGTCCCTGTCTAACAAACGTACAGGGGAATGGTGTGCGTTGAAGAGGATGCTGCATGGATAGGTCAATCTATGTGAGCGTGCCCTCATCATCTCCACCAACAGGACTGTAAGGATGAAAATGAGACAGGGTCTGGCTCCACCTGCGTGAGTCCCTCCTTCATATCATGTGAAGGTGATGGTCACCTCTTCTGTGGAGCTAAGGGGGTCTGGAACTCACTGTATGATGGGTCTGGCAAAGGGGTATCCCTTAGATAAGTATATGAAGAAGACCAGCCAAGCTCATCATGAACGAACTGGAGAGGAGCGCGCTCATCAAATACAGTTACATCGGACGGCTCAGGCTCGTCTCTAATAGTGAAGATGTCGTGACCAGCCACCCTGTCCCCACCTCATGCCTCTCTCTATGTGGATGCCTATAGTGGCTGAGGCTGTGGGTCATCAGGTCTTGGTGTTGGTGTTGGTGGTGCTAGATCATTTAAGTTGATTCCCATGAACTCATCCACTACATGAATGGCCTCTAGTGCAATGGATGGAGTGTTCTCTGCAAGCATGTCAGGGATGCGACGAATGAAATCTGCTTATAAGTAACAAAAATAGGTGTATTAGTGAATGGAAGAAACACAGTATATGTCTATATATATCTTATATAGTCAGTGAGCTTACCATGTATCGTATGACTCGTTTGTGCGACTGATCTAGCGCCAGGTGATTGAATGGAACTAATCAAAGTAATCATCAGAGGTGTTGGTGTCCATATGGATCACCTCCACAATCCGATCACACCGACCATCCCTCTTAGCTATCCGTTTGGCGTGCTTTGCTGCCAATTCCACTCGAAATGTCCTCGCATGTCAATCTCATGCAGGGCTCTCATACTGACAACCGGGGGGATCTCCTAGAATCCTCCGAACTATCTGAGCACTCTATCTAGATAGTAGTGCTCTACGAGATAGAAGCTGACCAAGGGGACCCATGTACACTAAATATCGCTGCCCACATGGCAGTATAGAGCCAGGGAGTCCATGATAGCCCTATATGGTTCCCACATAACCTATTCAAGACAAAAAATACAGTATGAGTTGCGTAAAAGCTGCAACTGGTAGGAAAGAAGATAGTGAAAATCATACTTGTTGATCAATCTGCCTGTCAAAACATCCCCGATACTCAATGAGTAAGTAGTGGCTATCCGGGTCACGTCAAAAGACGTACCCGAATGACTGATGAGTGGGCGGCCCTCTATGATTGATGTAATCTGCCGCTGCATCGGGGTAATGTGGAGGAAGTGCTTCTAGGCCCATAGCTAAAGGACAACTAATGGTCCAATAGTGTCCACTGTGTCAACGTGTGAAGCCAAGCAAAGCTGCCTATACAACCATGCCAAAGAGGCTACTCCCCACGCGTACTGCCCGACTCTCTTAAAATTCCAAAGCAGTTGCAAGTGCATCAGGTGGACATAGATGGATGACTTGTCTGCAACAATGAATCCTCCAAGCAACAGCAAGATGTACGCCCTGGCATGGCGTCTGATCATCTGATCATTAGCATAGTCGGGTAGCACTCTGAAGTGGGCATCTAACCACGACATCGTCAGACGACCACCATCTATATGAGTCCCCGCCACAAGTCGAAGGCCAAGGAGCTCCTCACACAGATCACCCCAATCCAGCGGGGCCATACCTGTAATTGCATCACCATTTACAGGAAGACTAGTCAAGACAATAACATCCTGTAGCGTAACAGACTACTCTCCCATGGTCATGTGGAAAGTTTATGTCTCGGGGCGCCACCTCTCCACCAATGCCGTGATAAGATACCAATCAAGCTGTACAAAAGGAATTTAGGTCGCCCTTATGAAACCGGCCTGAGATAGGAATGGCACCAACTGATCATCCAGATGTGCAGGTATGCCATCCTGCCACCTCAGCATCGCCTCTCTACGGCGGCAGTGAAATTGTAATGATTCAATATGTGTCATATTTTGACCGCCCGTATCAGATTATCTTTAGTCTCAAACTGCATCTCAACCTTGAATTCATCACTGAACCTCCAATTCCCAACACTCATTTCTTGCTCATCATCATATGCAGCATAACCATTGCTAACTTTAGCAGTGAAAAAGGGTACTGGCATCGAGCTCCCTACTGTATCAATATCAATGGGAGCAACAAACAAGCGTCGATCATTCTCCTTAGTTGCACTTATGGAAAAGTATCTTGTTCGGGGCAAGCTTCTACAGTATCATTTCCACCATCATCGTAGTCATCACTTGATTCACTTGCTGTGGAGTCCATAATTGCATCCGTATCATGACCTCCTGTCAATTTCGATGCACACATTTGAAAGTTACCCATATGCAGCTGTTTGCTCCCTGTTGTCTAAACTGGAGTAGAGTTTAAGTCTACAAAACCTTGACTCCCAACATTTCCATGAATGCCCATTTCACTTGCAAGTGTCTGCAACAACTCACATTCGAATATTTGAACATAAACAGCTACCGACCCTTCAGTGTACACCAACATCTTCTGTGCAGCATCATCATCAGTCATTGGAATTATATCATAACGCAGTATCCTATATCCAATAGCGACCCTATGGTATAGCTCCACCTGATATGTACACCTGTTTACCTTGAGTCTATTGCAAATGATGTCTAATATTTACTCATAATGAGTTCCTACTAACACTGACCATAGCAACTGGTCGCTTATCATAATCAAAACCATCGTTGCCTTGTATAATATTCCCATGACCATACAGTATAAACTTCGCCTTATCTATTTCCTTACCGACCCTGCTATCTCATAAAATATAGTTCGAATGCATGAAAGTTGCATCATCACTTATCAATTGCACCCTCATAATATTTCACATAAGTCCTAATACAACGATATCGATCTTGACTATATTTAACATTACGTGTTATATGGACCTATTTTATTAATTTAGCCCATATGAACTTTTTAATTTAACAAATAATCTAATTAAGCTAAATTGGGATTTTATTAATCAAACGTAATAGCATTTAACAATTTAACGATATACAATAATGCAACATCAAATGCACTTAATAATTTCAACAAAATAACACCCACAACACCTAATATATAGCAATGCAACATCAAAAATGAAAAAAAAAAATGGACAAAATCAGATTATAAAATCGCATTACGAAAAAAAAATGTCTACCTTCTCACATGAATTGCTTCTTTTCTCCACCAAATTAATACTTCCACAAGGTCTGGTGATCCAAATAATGCCAAATACAAGGGCAATTGCTCGAAAATTGGGTTGGAAATTGACGAACGGGTAAGGGTTTTGGATTTTCGAATTGGGGCTTTTTCTCCTCCGAAGCAGACTGAGGAAGAAGAAGTGTGGTGTGATTAATAGGTTTGATGACCTCGTCTCTTGAAGGTATGAGATCAGTAACTTAAAGCCTCGTCTCTTCAAAAGACAAGGTCTATAGACGGAGGCACCTCGTATCTTGAAGAGGCGAGGTAGCTCCGTGTTTTTGACCTCGTCTCTTGAAGAGACGAGGTCAAGTTGCCTAAAGTTGGGATTAATTTCATCCCAGTGGTATGAGGTCAAGTTGCCTAAAGTTGGGATTAATTTCATCTTAGTGGTATTTTCATAATTATTTTTAAAAATAATAATATTATATTCCTTTTCCTCCCTTTAATTAGGTTTTTTTTTATTTTTTTATTATTCATTAATGATAACATTATATATAATATTATCATAATATATATATATATATATATGAATATTATCGTTTTGTTAAATTAATTATTGGGACAGATTTCAAATTGACACATGTTATCGATAGCTGATTTTCTTTTTCTTTTTTTTTTTTTGATATAATGAAAGCCTTTTTTTATTTTTTAGAAGAGTTTGAAAGCGTTGGGATCCAAATTAAAAAAAATTAATAACAAAAAAATTTATATATTATTTTTTCAATTTAAAACCAAGTTGAATACTTTTTTTTTTTTTTTTTTCAATTTACATATATCATGCGAGTGGCAAGTAATTGAATTCATTTTTCAAAATTGTGCGAGTGGCAAGTATTGAATTTTTTCAAAATAGTGTAATTGCATTTTATATCGTGACTAGACAGGACAGCTATCATCAATCAAAATATTAGTACCACCTTTGGCATTTAGGGGAAACTCCAAACTCCTAGAAGTATGCGGACAAAAGAGGCATCTCTGTGACTGTGACTACGAGATGAAGCCCGCCTAGTCTGCGTCCAATTTAAATTTTAAAGAACAGAACAATACAATATGCATGTCAATGTTACTGTCTTCATCAACCAATGCCCGACGCGATGTCGCTGTAAGTGATAGAGATTAATAAATACTATATATATATTCTAGTGTACCAACGTTAAAAAGTTGTCCAATGGCCTGGGATTTGTCGGCGTAGGAGCGTGGCCTGCATCATCGTCAGTAAAGCACTAGTAATTTCTAGTTAAAATAAGCTCCCCAAACGCATGATAAGAAATTAACAATGCCTTACATTTGGAACAAGTAACTTAGTTTGACTTCTTCCACAACTAGGAGCCCGCCATGGAAAATTTCCATGTGGATGGACGTTATGGTGAAACAAAAGACTACGAGATTCCTCACATATACTATGTATATCTTTGACGTAAGCGCATGTCTGACCATTATACGACTTTACCAACACCAGCAATCTCCGACCATTGCCCATCCCTAATTAATCAAAACCAATTTGTACATGCCTATGAGGAGTAGGGCTTCAAAGTTCAAACTAATACCTCATACAGCATATAGGAAACATTTACTAAGCTAGGTCCAAGATCCAATCAGTGAACCTATCTATGTTAGCCAACAACAGCGTATCAACCACAACCTTGGCCATCATAGCCACTCTTTAATTATTTTAGCCTCATCACCCAAATTTGGTTAACCTCTTTGGGCTCTATTCTAAATGGCCCTTCAACTTACTATAAAAAGAGCATAATGTACTTTGGATAAAAAATCGGCCTCTAGAAAAATCAGCACCATTCGACATATAGCTATAATCTTAGAATAATTACCATTGAGTTACTCTCTGTTGATCCTACCGTGATTCATTTGATTCATGCTTGTTGCTTTTCTTAGATTATGACTCTTTTAACATACGAAATAGAGATAATAAAGACTACAACATGATCGTTGCCGACCGGTCGTTAGTTTCTATTTCCTTTGACCAATTAATGGGATATAAAAACTTAAAGATACGCCATCTTATTTGCGATCCCTTGCTCATGCAAGGGTCATACAACCTTAGTATTAAGATAACTTTCTTATTACCGGTATATCCCAAAAATAATTACACATATGAAAAGTATGTATAACATGTGATACTAGTAGAAAAACGAGTATCTCATCTAATACATGAGATATTACGAGAGTGTTATGATAATTATTTTTATATGATTTATATTAATGTAATTTTTTATTTGTAAAACTGGTAGGTATGTGTTACACTCTGAAAACTAGTGGATTTATTGAAGATTTATTCTTGTACATCAATTCTGATCTTTGCTAGGAGAAAAGATTTGTTAAGCATGACAACTGCGCAGAGTGATTATTTATAACATATAACTATCAATAAAATTGTTTGGTAAATTACACCAGAAAATATCAACATTTATGAGTAAACTCATTTAAGATATCAATAATTTGAGTCGTTAAAAAGTACAATCAATATTTGACAAAGTGTGTCAAATGAGGTATCAACTCGTTTTACAAAATTCATTTGAGGTATTGATATTTGGATTAGTTTTTAATTAAATCTCTTTAAATTTCCATCAATAGTTAATTATTGATATCTTAATTGACTCACTTTGCCAAAAGTTGATATATTTTTTTAACCACCCAAAACATTGATATCTTAAATGAACTTACTGTCAAATATTGATATCTTTTCGATGTAATTTATTGTAAATTTTTTCATATGAATAATTTTATAAAAAAATATGTACCTTTTCCACTGCTTATTAAAAATACATCGGTATTTGCCTATCACTCAACTAGACAAGTGTGTGTATTACATTCATTGAATCTTTTTTCTTTTGCCAAAGTCCTATAGGTAAACTTTTGTAAAAGTTCAGTCTGATTTGGGACTTGAACATGCCCACTCATAAAGGGAATATGACCTAAGACTTGGTGTTTTGTAGATGGGTCTATTGAGTCCCAAATAATTAAAAATAAATAAATGAATAAAAACTATGTTTGCCAATGGCCTTATAACCTAGTGGCATTCGATCTAGGTCCTCATCCTTGAGATACCGAGTTCGATTCTCCATGTTAGCATGTTGTAATGGCCCTATGTGGCCTGTTATAATGGTCCATATCACCCATAAAAAAAAAAAAGAATAAAAATATGTTTACAACTCAATAAATAACTACAATAGAGAGAGTTTTTAGAAATAATTTAAAATTGGCACTAATTTAATACTTATCTCATAGGTCCATCTAATAAAAAATTTACAATTAGGTGATTAACCATTCATAAAAATTTGGTTCTCTTTTGGTTATTGAACTGAAGAAACTTGCAATAACTAATCCTACACTTAAATCTTAATATACATGGCTTTCAAGTGGATTGGTCTATTTGTATGTTTTAAGAGCCTAGAAGTTAGCATGTTTTAAGAACATGGGTAAAGTAATGTCTTCTACTTCAATAATTGAAGTTCTTTTTTATTGATTGAATTTACCTTTTCTTTTCTTTCTTTTTTTTTTTTCCCATGCCCTTTTATAAACCAAATATCTTGATTTGTTATTTCTTAAGATCATACCTTACCATCATCTTTACGATGTGTACAAGATTTGATCATAAACCCTAAATCATAGATATGCATGATATCCTCGCTTTATATCAATTTATTGATGTTAGGCAATTAGCAAAACTAGATTTGATTATAAATTAAAAACAAAAAAGTAAGATTTTCATGGAACAAATAAAAGAGGAGAAATAAGATAATAAAGAAATTTACATGAAAGGACCTCAGTTTATGTAATGTCACAAATTCTCTCAATCATAAGGCATTTATATAGAGTGACACAAATAAAACATTATTGCTAACTCAATATAAAATATAGCTCAAAATGTAAGTAATTGCAGAACATATTATTTCTACTTGATGCCACATGCAAAAGCCCTACAATATATTGAATTTAATAATTGAACATATAAAGATTAAATAATGGTTAAAATAATTTTATATAATAGTTACAAGTTTTCACTTATATATCTCACATTATTTGTCCTTTCTTCAAGTGTAAAGTTGTGTGCTCTTATAACTTTAAAATCTAAAGAGAATCATGACCTATCTTGGAACCAAGTATTAGATATCACATGCTTATGAAATTTAAATTTTATTTCCTCTAGGTTGAGATCAAGATATCTTTTACTCATATTAGAACTATTCTAGATACAATATGCATCAAACACCTCCTAGTTTTGACTAATAAGAGACCCTCCATCGAAATGACCTCTACTTACATCTCATTCTAGAGCAAGCTCTGTCTAAACAACCTTAGTACGATAAAGTTCATCTTTCCCTCAAAAAATTCCCTCAAAGAGAGGTGAAGCCTTAAGTGACTCCTTGTTTTGAAATGGTAAGTCTCAAGACCAATTGCGATAAGCAGGCCTCTTACCTATTATAAGGCTTTTTAAAATGAATGATATTCATACAAGAGTCAAAAGTGCAAGGGTCACTTTAGTAGTTAACATAATAATAATAGTGGAGTCATAATAGACAATAACTACAACTGAGATAACTAATACATTTGCTTCTTCTTAGCTAACAGAATATATATACAAAATACTGAAGGTATGGGGAACATCCCTAGTTCTTGTTGTCTTTGCCTTGAGATTAGGAATCATTGGCACTAGAAGTCCAATAAGTCATTTCCCTACCTTGCATATAAACAACATAAAACCTTATATCAAATTTTACATTTCCAAAATATCTAAACTTTACAATCCATAATAAAACATTGTATCTTGCAGAGGTCGAGCACTGAACTATTACGAGGTTATTTGAAGAGAAGAACTTACGTACTGGTGACAATCTTTGTATTTGTTCATGAAGATATTTTCCTGATTTGAGTTTATTGAAAGCTGGGATTGAAAGGGACGAAGATACTGAGTTCAAGACTTTAATCAAGACTTGAAACTAAGAGATATTGTAATAATGAGAATGAAAACATACTTGCTGCATGTGTAGCAGACTTTCATTGTTCCAACTAAATAGTAAAGATTCAAATAGAGCTTACGTATGGAGTAGAGTCAGTGTTTTCATTTTGTAGCTAGTTTTTTTAGGGAACATTCAAGAACATTATTCTATCTTAAAATGTATTTTGTGTCTTTTCTTTTAGTAATATTATGAAGTTGTTTGGTGGACTTAGGCCAAGTAAATTGCTTATGGACTGACTGAATACATTAGGCTTATTAATTGGTGCTCTCGTCTTGATTTCTTGAATTCGTGAAGTTCTCATCTTGATTTCTTGAAATTTTTGCAATGTCAAATACTAATAGAGGTGTAGCTAGGTTGAATGAGAAGTTTCTTTTCTTACCAAACAAATTGAAGAATTATATGAAAGGAGTAATCCAATGCATATAAGATTGAACATGGTGGAGGATAGACTCAATAGTATAGATAAGAATCTCAAATTTGTAGTGAAGTATGTTCAAAAGCAAATGGGAAAAGAGCAACATGAGAATCAACAAGGATTTGATGTAGTTCATAACTATAACAACTTCATCACCTTCTCATGATGCTACTATGGAGTCACATTTATACGTGAAGAATATCAAACTTGATTTTCCCAAATTTTTCAGTAAAGATCCATTGGTTGGATTTTTAAAGCAAATCGTTTTTTGACTTTATTATGTTCCTGTGAATGAGGGATGCAATCGGGTTGGCCATTAATGGGTTTCCGACCCGTTAAACCTGATAAAATCCTATAGATTAATAGGATCGAGTTGGACATAAGTAAAAAACAATGTAGGGTATTAGAGTCAGGTTTGGATATTACTAAAACCCGATGGATACTAACCCAACCCGTTAGTCATAGTAAAAGAAATTGTAATGTAAATACATTAAGTAAATGTAAATGTAGTAGTAGGATAAATTTAAAAACAGGTTGGTAAAAAAAAGGTAAATTGTTATATTATTAGACTAGTATTTTATTGGCTTAAATATGCTAAATTTATTGAAAAAAAAATAAACAGGGCGAGTTTGGGTTGATAATTGGGTGGGTGGTCAAACGGGTAATCGGGTTGATAGTCAGGCAGGTAACCGAGCGGGTGGTGGGTTTTACACTAAACCCTGTAGATCAGGTTTGGTATACCCTATAGTGTAATAGGTTCAGGTTTGGGTTTGGGTTTATATGACCCGCCCGAAACTCAATCTGGTTGCATCCCTACTGTGAATGATAGAATGCACACACAAAATGATCGTTTGTTGACATGGAATTCTTTCTTATTGGTAGTTAACGTGTTTCTTTATTTGAAGATTTTCAAGTTCAATTAGTAAAAATGATTCAACCAGAAGATGTATCAAACAATTCTAAAGATGACACTAAAGTCTTTCAAGGTTGTTTTCCAAACAATTCTGTTTCAGAAGAAATGGTCAACATTGAAGAAACAAAAATCAATTTTCATGCCTTATAAGATCATTGTGATATGAGGATTTTAAGGTTGTCAGATAAGCACAAATGTATTTTTGAAGCATCTAAACTTGTCTCAAAGAAACTTGTAGAAGATATAAGACTAGACATTGTTTTGATTGAGGATTTGGCCGAGATGAAAGAATTTTTCACAATACATTACTCAGTTTCTAAAATTATAAGTGTCTCTGATTTTGATGAGTTAGTTCAGGAGGATTGTTTTAATCAAAATATGATTAATATTAGCAATTATGCTTATCGGATCATTGTCATATGAGGACTTTAAGGTTGTTAGAGAAGCACATATTTATTTTTTTAGGCATCTGAACTTCTCTCAAAGAAACTTACAGAAGATACAAGACTAGACATTGTTTTGTTGAGGATTTGGCTGAGATGAAAGAATTTTTTCGCAATACATTACTCATTTCAAAATTAGATAAGTTTCTCTTATTTTGATAAGTTAGTTCAGGAGGATTTTTTTCATCAAATATGATTACTACTAGCAATTATGCTTATCAGCATGAATTAGGCAGCTATCATTTTGTAGGTTTTATCATCTTATCATCACAACAATCAAGATATAAGGGTTGTGATGAAACATGGACATTTAGTCCACCAATTTCAAGATTTAGAGATATATGGCTTGGCTTCTTACAAGTAAATAGAGGGCAAAAATGTTTTCAGGTTCTATTGTTATTGTTTAGAGTATTGTGAGTGTTATCACCAGCACATATCAAATTGGGCAGATGACACTTCTTCACAAGATATTATTTCCCATACCCATATATGTTGCATTCAACAAATAGTGGATGACTAATACTATCATTTCGACATACAGTGGACAAAATATGGAAAATCAGACTATTAGATTTCTAGTAACTACATGTATAATGTCTCAAAGGTTAAGTTGGGTCAGACAAGTATTTGACGAAGAGGCATTCAAGTACTCTAATGGAAGTCTTATAAGTTGATTTAGTAGAATTTTCAAAGGGATTAACCTGAATTTGACCTTGGGACAAGGTCAATCTTTTAAGGGCCAATGAATTTGATATGAATGATATTCACATGAAAGTTAATAGTAGAGTCATAATAGACAATAACTACAATTAAGATAACTAATATAGTTGCTTCTTCTCAATAAATAGAATACAAATATAGAATATTGAAGGTAGAGGGATCATCCCTAGCTCTTATTGTCTCAGCCTTGAAATTAGGAGTCATTAGCACTTGAAGTCCAATAAATCATTTTCCATACCTTACACATAAACACCATAAAACCTTAGATCAAATTTTACATTTCTAAATGATATAGTCATATTTTACTCAATTTTTCAATGATCAAATCATGATAAACTATTATAGATTTTATAGAAATCCTAAGAAAATGGTGCTTAAGTGTGCTTAGATTGTTATTTCAGGTCTTAAAGGACTTATACATATAAACACAAGAAAATTGGAGAAGATTCATGCAAAATTGGATTAAAAAACCATCAACAACGACCAAATCATAAAGTAAGCCACCGGTTTACATTGAAAAACAATCAACTCCAGCTTTTGAAAAGCAATACTGCCAGCATTCAACAAAGGATTCCAATCGACCTTCAAAATTTACAATATATGCTAGCAAAATTAAGGTCTTTGCTACTGGCCTTGAGCCAGTGTAACATGTGCACATAATTAAAATTTTTAAAGCCAGTACAACACTATCAGTGTAGGATTGAAATTAAGCCAGCTTTGAAATTTTTGAACAAACTTCGACTCCTAGGAATTCTACATCATTGGCATAGCCGCCGGCGTACACGCAAAAATTGCTCTTGAAAATCAAATTCTCAAACAAGTGCTGGCTAAACAAAAATGTACAAAGCCAGCTTTGAAATTTTTGAACAAACTTCGGCTCCTAAGAATTCTACATCATTGGCATAGCCGCCGGCGTACACGCAAAAATTGCTCTTGAAAATCAAATTCTCAAACAAGTGCCGGCTAAACAAAAATGTACACTACTGTGTACAATGAAATGTTGCCATTGTATATCCTACGTTGCATTCCTCTCTATTCCTCCTTGCTCCTACATCTAGTAAGGGTTAAGAACACTAGTTAGCTTTTTATTTTAATTTGATTAAGGACTCCACACCAGGACTCAAGTGGAAAACATCATTTGTGTTTGAATTCAAGAACAGGATTATTTCAACAAGGTTATTTTGTTCTTTTTCTATATTCATTTTATGGATGATGTTTGAAACTTGTTTCTTTTAGTCTTAAATAGAGTTTAGAGTTGTTGATTTTGATTATGCAGTTGATGATTTCTATTGTTGATTGAATCCTTATTTATATTTGGATTATTGATGCTATTTCACCATTCATGGATTTTGGACTAATTCTAGAATTCATGATAGATTAGGATTGAAATTGGAAAATTCCTTTCTAGTCTTTCTATGAATAGCTAATTAGGATTTGAAATCACATAGGGATATAGGTTTAAATTCAATTAGGGTATGGTAATTCTTAAACATTAGTCAATTGATCACATTCCTAGAAATAGAGAATATTGATTAGTTAATTTAGGGTAATAGCTTACTTTAGGAAACAAGTTGTTATCTGGTGCTTGATTGATTGAAAATACTAAACCCATTGACAAATTGGATTGGCAAGTGAATTTCTTATTAGTAACATGCATTTGATTTTTATTAAGAGCTGTTGGCCCTTAACCTAAATCAATTTACAGGTGTTGGCAACCTAAGATTTTTCTATAGATTAGTCTTAAATAAAAAACCCAAAATTTGAATTGCCTAATTATAATTAAAACTAATATATTTGATAGCTAGTCCTCACTTTATGTGGAAATAACTTTGTATTCACTGATATAATATTACTACACATGCACCTATACACTAGTCAGTTAAAATCTGCACATTTAAAGGAATTTGTAAGAGACTAAAAAGAGTTTTAAAAAACACTTATAGAAAAAGCATGATCACTACACATCTGAACTTTACAATCTATAATCAAATATTATATCTTGCTGAGGTTGAGCACAAAACTGTTATGAAGTTGTTTGAAGAGAAGAACTCACGTATCTAGTGACTATCTTGGCATTTGTTCGTGAAGATCTGTTCTTGATTTGAGTTGATTGAGAGAGAGGTATAAAGGGATGAAGATATTGAGTTCAAGATCCTGTAATAATGAGAGCAACAACATACTTGTTGATTGTTGAGTGGAGTTTTCATTTTTCCAACTCGGAAGTAGAGATTCGAATATACCTCATGTGTGGAGTAGAGTTAGTGTTTTCATTTTATAGCTAGTGTTTATTTTGGGAACATTTAAGAACATTATTCTATCTTACATTGTATTTTGTGTTTTCCCCTTTTTTTTTTAGTAATATTACAAAGTTGTTCGATGGGCTTAGGTTGAGTAAATTGCTTATACAGTGGCTTAATATATTAAGCCTATTACTCTCATTGCTTAAGCATAATACAGATCAAGTTTAGGTACATTCCCTTCGAAGAGGCTTACCAAAAACCTTCCCCAAAATATGAAGGATAATAGTAACTCTGCTCTCAACTTGCAATGACAAAGTAATAGGAATCAACTTCTAGTATTGGTCATTAGAGCCTAAGCTAAAGAAATACAAAGTTGGTTCAAAGGATTCTTACAAATAATCCAGTTATTGATGAACTACATTTCGTTGATGGTTTCTTGGAACACAACAAGAAGGATATGATTATGACTTGTAGTAATTGTATTAATATTTTTTATTGTAAGATAGGTCGTACACTTGTAATAGGTAAAGGATTAGTCGGATATATATTTTAGGATGGCATCACGTACAAAGATGATGAAATAGAGAGATGCATGGTTTTTAGCTCACCCATGCTTTTACCTTCACACTATTTGTTGAACCCATGTTCTTATTTGTCTCTTTTTTTTTTTTTCATGACGTTGTTCAGGTATTTTAACATTATTTTCCTTTTGATTTGTATTTCCTTTTGTTCAAAGATTCTTTTTCCATTATTTATGGGTATATAATGGTTTTCTTTGTATCCTTTCGATATAGTGGAATGAAATCATCTTCTTGTTGAAAGCTTTCTCTAAAAAACCTTGTTCTTTTATCTCTTATATCATGGTGAACAAACCAGTAGGTTCTAATCACAGATCGTATGGATTAAAGAATAATGTAGTTCAAGTCAATAACAATGTGTTATATTCGTTATTGATTCCATTAATATTCTTTTCGTATTAAAAGTCTAGAAAAACACAATAACTTAGAAACAAATACTTTCTCAATTTGATCCATTGACCAATTGTTTTAATGGAAAATGTCAATTATCTTTAACTGAGCTAATTTTGAAAGTTTAAGTTTAAAAAGTACTTAGAAAGTTTGATGAGTAAATCTGCATCTAGGTGAAAATTTAGGGAGGTCATTTGTAACCTCTCCCAAAAATTATATAGTTTTTTATGCGATTATTTATTTTTAATTGATAATTAATTTTCAAGTAATATATTATACAATCTCTTATGAAATACATTAAATACCCTCAATTATTTCTTGAAATGTTTTTTTTCTTATTTATTGAGTTTTAGAAAATATTATGGTGAAATCATTAACATAATTCATATACATACATAACATGCAATATAATTATAATAGCAAGCGAATACATATAGAAATTTAATTTAACATAATTAAATTATGCCTCCCTTTAGTTGTACAAGTATGCATCAATCCATGAGAGTAGGTGAGTGCTATATATATATATGATGGTGATGATCTAAAGAAGGTATATCTTGTTGCTATGTAATTTGTTGGCCATAATACTTTGTCGTGATGTAATCTCTTAGTCAAAGACAAATGGATGGAAGAGATTACCACATGGAGGATGATGAAGTCAATCGTGGAACAATGATTTGTAACATTGATAATGTAATTTTAATTATAACTACTAATAAATAAATAACATTCCAGAATAATTTGTACTATTTATTATATATTCTTAATGGATGAAATTAATCTTAAGGAAACTAGCAAATAACCCTCATAAACTTTGATCAAGGAGTAGATATTTCACTCAAACTTTTATGTGTTGCCTCACACACACACACCACACACACTCTCTTTCTCTTTAAAACTTATCATCAAACCCTAGTATAGGGGTAGTTGGTTGTCAATTGTTGCTCCTTTTCAAATCTTTTCCTATCATTCACCATCCAATACTCATAAATGCACCACTATTGATGTTCATATTTGCATATCTACTTTTATCAACTCAGATTTTTATTTTCTATATTGCTTTCATCACCGTTAGTCCATCAATATACGTTTTCATCTTCACAATCCCACATTTGCTAATCTGGTTAGATTGAAGACATCGTGTCGATATTGAGGTGCCATAGATTTAAGTGGGAGTTTTTTTTTTCCTTTTAATTTGTTGTATTTTATCTCTTTATGGGATTTTGTTTGGGCAAAGTACTAATTTTTCTTTCACTTTGTACAATTCATGTTGTAAAAGGGATACTTCAACCTTTAGTTATAAAAGAGATGTGTCTACTTTGGATTGGATCTTTAAACCCTCATCTCTTTAATTGATTTGTCAGGATTTTGTACCTTATGTATTGGATCTTTTTGTCCTATTGCCAATGGAATGAATTTATGTTCCCTGTTCAAAAAAAAAAAAAAAAAAGGAACTTTTATATGTTGCAAACATTTCCCTAAATTTTGATAAATTGGTAATATAATTAGGTTGTGTTTTGTGTACCAAAGTTAGAATTTAGGAGGTTCATTTACAACTTTTGGATTACCAAAGTTAAAAGGGTGAACAGGGTGATGTTTAGGATTGTATCAATACTTGGTCAAACTATGGAGTGATTATTTGCTGGTAGATTTGAAAATTACATATGTTATCCTAACTTTATACTACGTATATTATTATTATGAATAAAAATGTACGGATCCGGATAATATATGGCATATGCATATATTATTTGAAGCGCATGAATCAAAATGAAAGGCTAATTTCATTTCAAAGCCAATTATTAAAGCGAGAGAACCTTCACAATTTAAACTTTAAAGCTCTTCCATGAGGCAAGCATATTTCGAAGTCGACGGAGATTGAAATTCAGAAGCCCACGTTCCAGCGCCATGGAGCCCATCGACCCAGCCATTCCACTGTAAACCATGTCCACCGGCCAATGAAGTCAAGCCCACAATTACTTCAACGGATCAGCCACGGGAATGGATTTATTATTATTTATTACTTTTAGGAAAAATCCTATACTCCTATCACCATTTTTTACGAAACCAATTCCATCAACCGATGGCCGGCTACAGCCGGTAACAAAACGCTAAAATGACCGAATAAATTTTATTGTCTCGCTGGAAACAATAAGAAAATGCAGTGAGGGAAAAAAAAAAAAAACAACATCTTGTGCACTAAATTAATAAATTTAATTATGTCACTGAAAACATTGAGGAAAATGATGGGGCGCCATGGAAAAATCTGAAAAAAAAAAAATAATAATAATCTAGGGAGTTGAAAACATGAAAAGGCTGTTCCGTCAGTGGAAAAAATGAAAATAGAAAAATTAATAAATTAATGAAGGTTTCATTTGTGTTGTGAATTTAAATTGATAAGTTGAAAATTATTAAATATGAAAAATATCATATATTTTGTATTTTTGAAGGCTATATGTGTAATTAATATATTTGATTCCAAATTAATTATGTAATATTTTAAAACTTGTAAAAAAATAAAATCAATTGAAATATGTCTTTCAACAATATTATTATCATTACATATCAATAAAACAAAGGCAAACACAACACTTTAATACTCAATGCCCTATAAATTTTATTTTAACAAATAAGTGTACTATTATTATAAAATGTCAATAATATAAAAGATAAACAAAGCACTTTAACGTTCGACGCTGAAGAATAATTTTTGTAACATACACTTTAATTACATATTTAATGGTTTGCCCAAAAAATTAAACTATATATTTTATTTACATTGAGTTAAATTCATAATTTTGTAAGATAATAATACTCATAAACAATAAATTAATTAGCATATCCACTTAAGTGTGTAGTCAGTGAGCTTCTATGGTCCCATCGATGAGACCGCCTCACCATCTAATTATTAAAATAAATATAATAAATGAAATACTAAATATTTTAGTGATTCGATCAAGGTTGGATATGACTTGAGTCGTTGGATAGCAACAGGACCGGTCCCATAAAAAATCTGAATAAGGCATTTTAACCTAAGTAACACATCTCATTAAAGTGCATTTTTTTCTTCGTGACGTGTAAATGTTTAGAAATATTCCATTTACTTATATATTTGAAAACTAATCAATTAAATTATGCATTTGAGCATCCAAACAACTAATTAAGTTAGGTTATGGTGAAAATTGTGCCTTATTGTAAAACAAATTTTTGGGCAAGGTGTATTAGCTCTAATTTGTGAAATAAGTCATACACTAAGTTATAATGACGCTAATGTGGTGAGAGGTACTTTTAACAATTAATTTACCTATATTGTGGTGAAATGTCTCTTACAACAAAGAATTGAGTCTGTTAGTGCTTGTGTGGTGAAAAGAGTTTTACAAAGAGTAATCAAGATATGCTTAGTGAATATGATATATATCAAATGAAATGAGAATTACAATAAGGATACAAGCCTATTATGTGAAAATGGATAGCGATGTGAAAAAAATAGAGCCTTGTATTGGTGAAAGGAGTCTCAAGATGGGAAATTGAGCCTTATGTAGGTGAAAATAGAGGTCATATGGTAGATACACCTCAATATGAGTTATCGAGCCACGTCATGGAAAAATGATCATTACAATATGGAGTTTCACACTATTGTGTTAAGAGTTGTTTGGTGAAATCATCATTAGACAGGGAAAATGAGCCTTATTATAGTGGAAATGGTGTACATGGTGAAATAAGCATCACAAAATAGAATGAAGGTATGTTTAAGTGAGAATAGATCTAATATGGTGAAGTAAGCTCTATGTCTATGCAAAGAATTCAAGCATATAATAATGAAAAATATGTAATGGTAAGTAAATCAATACTATCATGGTGAATATAATTTGCATAGTCATGCAATGCTAAATTGAGTCCCTAAAGAGAAGAAAATAAGCTTGTTATGTGAAATGGGCCTTACAATGAAGCATGCATCCTAAAATGATGAAATATAGTTTGTTTGGCGATATAAGCCATACTATGAGGAATTGAATTGTATTAAGTATGTGGGATTTATGATGATAAATTCACCCTTTATGTGCTAAAATTGCCATAGAGTGACTAATTAATTGTCTCATTGTGAAGTAGTCCTAACAATGATGAATGGAGCATACTTGTGGTGAAATTGGTCTTAAAAGGAGGAATTTAGCTCTAGTGTCTTAAAAAAAACCCTAAAATGAGGATTTAAACCTTTATGTGGTGAAACAACTCATAAAACGAGGAACTAAGCTGTTATGTATTAAAGTGAACCTTAAAACAAGAATGACTTAGTGCGATGAAATGGCTCATGCAATGAGGAATTACATCCTATTGTGGTGTAATGATAGCCAAAATGAATAATTGCCCCCCTATTGTGGTGAAATAGCTCTTAGAAAAAGGAATTTTCTCTTATTAATGAAAATGTCATAGGAACAAAGAATTCCCCTTGCTATGATGAAAAGGCAAGTAGGACGAGGAATTCCCACTACTAGGGTAAAAAGGCTCCTAAAACGAGGAATCTTCCCCTACTATGAAAAGGCCCATAGAATGAGAAATTCTCTTCTAATGTAGTGAAATGTTCCTTAAAAAAAGGAATTTCTCCCTATTGTAGTGTAAAAGCCTTTGGAACAAGGAATTTTCCCTATAGTAGTGAAATGCTCTCTAGAATGAGGAATTCCCTTTTATTGTAGTGAAAAGCCCATTGAAAGGTGAAATTTCCCCTACTGTGGTGAAAAAGCCCTAAGAAAAAGGAATTCTCCTCTATTACAGTGAGTAGGCCATCGGAATAGAAATTCCCTCATACTGTGGTGAAATGTCCCTTGAAATGAGAAGTTTCCCTTACTGTGGTGAAAAGGCTTTAGGAACAACAAATTTTTGAGGAATTACCTCCTATTATGGTGAAAAGACCTTGGAACGAGGAATTCCAAAAAAAAAAAAAAAAAACCTTGATATGAGGAATCCCCTCCCCCTAATGTGGTCAAATAACCCTTAGAACAAGGAGTTCTCTCCCACAGTGGTGAAAACGCACCTAAAATGAAGAAGTTACCCCATACTATGGTGAAATGACTCCATAAAGGAGGAATTCTCTCCTACTATGATAAAATGACCCCTCTCACTAGGAATTCATCCTTGTGGTGAAAGAAGCCCCTAAAACAAAAAACTCCCCCTAATTATGGTGAAATGACTAGGCGAGATGACCCTTGGAACAAGGATTCCTCCTAAGAAAGAGAAACTTGAACCTACTATGGTGAAATAACTCTCGAAACATGATAATTATCCATATCAATATGACATAGAGCATTCTATATATTATAATGACATTTATGTTATATGTATATCCTATATAACATATAAGACATGCACAAAATTTATACCTTACTATAACTCAAAAATATATGTGTACATTCTATGTAACATATATAAACGTTTACAAATTTAATATATCACTATAACATAATTTATATATATATACACTATATAACATACAAGATATATATAAACTAAATAACATATACAAGTTTTTAATATTACTATAACATATAATAATTACATATAAAATATATATTTCATAATGTGATTCCATATGATACGTGTATTTATCTTATAAAATATGATACGTGATGTACAAATACAAATATATCCTACATAACCTATTATATATATCCAATATAGCTTATAAGAACATTTATAAATTTTATATATTACTATAACATATAAGAACATATATAAATGTAATATATTACAACAACATATAATAAATATCCTGTGTAACATATATTAAAATTTAGAAATTTTATATATTGCTATAACATAAGTATATACAAGTTTAATAGATTGTTATAACATTTCAATATACATATATGCAACATAACATATAAGATATATGTGTGTGCGTGTGTGATATTTTTTTTTTTCTCTCTTAAATAATGAAATATATGATATACAAATACAATTATGTCCTGTATAACATGTAAAATGGACCATGGAATAAGGAATTCTCTCTTACTATGGTATAATGGGCCCTACAATGAAGAATGACTTTATATTGTGATAAAATGGCTCATGCAATGAGGACTTCTCTCCTAGTGAGGCAAAATGGCCAATGGAACGAGGAATTTTCCCATATTACGATAAAATGATCCTTAGAATGATGAATTCCCTCCAACTATGGTAAAATATCTCTAGAATGGAGAATTCCCTCCTACTATGATAAAATGACTCTTGGAATGAAGAATTCCCCCCTATTATAGATGAAATGGCCCAGACAACAAGGAATTTCCCCCTTCTTTGGAAAAATAGTCCATATAACAAGGAATTCTTCTTATTGTGGTAAAAATATCTTTACAATGAGGAATTTCCCATTATAGTGGTGAAATACCCCTATAACGAGAAATTCTCCCTACCATTGTGAAAAGGCCACATGAATGAGAAATTTCCTCCTACAATGGTAAAAAGGCACATGCAACAAGAAATCCCCCGTTACAATAGTGAAAAGCCCTTAGAACAAAGAATTACCTTCTATTATGATGCAAAGGCTCCTGAATGAGGAATTCCCTCTACTTTGGTGAAATGCCCCATGAAATGAGTAATCATTCCCTATTGTGGTCTCCTAATGTGGTAAAGGAATTACTCCCTATTATGGTAAGAATGACTCCTTCAACAAGGAATTCCACATAATGTGGTGAAATAACCCAAAAAACAAGAAATTAGCCTCTACTGTGATAAAATGCCCCTTGAAACGAGAAATTCACCTCTAATGTGGTGAAATGACCTCTATAATAAGGAATTCCTCACTATTATGGTGAAATGCCCCTTGCAATGAGGAGTTCCCTTCTATAGTTGTGAAATGACCCCTCTAATAAGAAATTAACCCTACTATGGTAAAATACCCTACAGAGTGAGGAATTCGCCTTTATTGTGGTGAAATGATGCCTTAAAACAAGGAAGTCCCTCTTACTATGGTGAAAAAACCATAGAATGAGGAAGTTACTCCTACTATGTTGAAAAGGCCTTTAGTATGACGAATCTACTCTTATAATGGTGAAATGATCCATGGTATGAGGAATATACCCCTACTACAGTGAAATGACCCTAAAATGAGGAATTATAGTAAAATGGCCATTAAAACAAGGTACTCCTCTTACCATGAAGAAAGAGTTCCTATAAGGAAATGACTTTGTGGTGAAATGGTTCCTATAACATGGAATTTTTCCTTGCTTGGTGAAATAACCCATGGAATGAGGAATTCATTCTTCGTATAGTGAAATGACCCTTGGCATGATGAACTCACCCCGACTGTGGTGAAATGACTCTTGCAATGAGGATTTCTCCCCTATGCTGTGAAATAGCCCCAAGAACGAGGAATTTCCCCCTATTGTGGTAAAATGTCACTTTAAATGATGAATTAACCTCTATTATGGTGAAATAGCCCTTGACACGAGGAATTCTCTACTATTGCAGTAAAATAACTCATAAAACGAGGAATTCCTCTCCACAACCGTGGTGAAATGCCCTTTGGCATGAGCCTTTACTATGGTGAAATGGCCCCTTGTATAAAGAATTCTCCAAAATAACCTTTGTAACAAGGAGTTCTCTCCATGGCCGAAAAAGAAAAGAAAAAGAAAACAATGAGTTCTTCCCTATTGTAGTGAAAGATTCATAAAATGAGGAATTCATCTCTAGTATAGTAAAATGACCCATAGAATGATGAATTCCCCTAGAATGGGAAATTCTAATCTATCGCAGTGAAATGACCCATGGAAGGTGAAAATTATCCTACACTAATTTGACTTAGAAAATTATCCTACATTAATATAATATATGTTATACACTTCCTATACAACAAGTAGAAGCGTATAAGAACATTTAAAAATTTTATATATTACCATCACATTAAAATGAATATATCAATACTATATAACATATAATATACACACAAATGATATATGTATTTTATATTATAAAATATGATACATGATATACAAATAAAAATATATCATACATAGAATATTATATATATATATATATATATCTTATCAGACTAACAAGAACATTTGGAAAATTTATATTCTATTGTATCATCTAAAACATGTACAAATATAATATATTACTCTCACATAAAATAATATCCTAGATGATATATGTGAAATAGTAATTTTATGTATTGCTATAACTTAAACATATACAGATATAATATATCAATATAACATTTTAAATATATATATATATATTTCTAATATAACATATAAGACATATACATGGCGTGTTGTTTTTTTTTTTTTTAATCTTATATGATGAATATATGATATACAAATACAATTATATCCTATATAGCATATAAACTATACATCCTATACAAATTTTATGTATAAAAATTCAATATATTAATATAACATAATATATATACATCCAATATAACATGTAGGAGCATATAAAAAATTTATATAATACTCTAACTTGTAAAACATATACACACATCTATATATCTTATATAACATATAAGAGGATTTAGAAATTTTATTTGTTGTAATATGATAGGGGTCATTTACTCTACTAAATTAGGACAAATTATATTTAATTTTGCTTTGAATATACTTAAAGCAGGAATATGGTATTTAATGCTTAAAGATGTTCATTTAGGTGCTTAAGGGCAAATTCTCAATACTTAGGTGAAGAAAAATCATTTGGAGTAAAAATGGCCTGTCATCATCCTCATCACGCCCGTGACATAGGTGGTGATCGCCATCACCACCCTCATCACGCCCATTACGAAGAGGGTTATCCATGTAGATTCGATTTTTGGGCTCATCACCACTTTCATATGCCAACGAGTGATCTCCGTCACCATCCTCATCACACTCGTTACGAAGGGATGATCGCCATCACCATCCCTATCATCACCACCCTCATTCCGGTGGTGATAGAGATGGTGATCTACACTGATTAGTTGTTGTTTTACTCATCACTACCTTCATTACGACCGTGACAAAGAGGGTAATCTCCGCTGATTTCATTTTTAGGGCTATCACCGCCTGAGTCACGGTCATGATGAAGGTGGTGATCTCCCTTGTTTCCCCCGCAGTGTAAAATAACAGTTTCTTGAAGAAATGTGAAGACCAATTAACACAAGAAAAAGATGCCATTCATGTCTAGCCACTGAACATTAAGGAATTTGAATCATTTTTTATACATTAAACCAATACAACTAATTTTGTTTGTAACATTGTACTTGTTCATAGTCCCATCTGCATTGTAACATATTGTACGCACTCTTTGGAGATTCTTGAGAGGAAGTAAGAGGAGACAGGTTGTTGTAATCGTTTATTTAAGAGTTTAAACATTTATATCTTCAAAAGGGAGTTTTCTCTCATGTTTCCTTTTCGTTTGATATTATTTATCATTTTGCTTTCTTGTTATATGATGTGTGAGTAGTGTTTCTTAGGCCTGCTGCATCATAACTTGATATGTATAATACGTATAGTCAATGAATTATTATTAGTTTTCTTAAATTCGACAGTTGATATTATTGAATCATGAAATTATATTGTGCATAGTATAGTTTCATGTTAGATTCCATTGAGATGGATCAAGAGATAGTTTTCTTGAATAGATCTAGGCTGTTGGAAGGAATTGCTCATGATGCCTAGAGATAGGATTGTGAAATTCTAATTAAGTGACGAATTCTTAAATTTAATGCAGTTCTCAGTTGTTATTAGTAAGGAAGAGATTCCGATGGATAAACTTAGGATTAGATGTTAGCGATCTTAAGAAAGACGTTAACGTACTTAATGATTCTACAGTCTAAGAAACTAGGAATATTAATTGCATGCTCTTAATGTACATGTCATATTCGTCAGTGAAACAAGGTCTAAGTCATTGTGTTCTGCATTTAGTTAACTAAATTGATGTTAGTAATCATTAGTGATAATTTGTAAGAGGCTAGTGGTTTAATTAATATCATCAATTTAATACTCATTTAATTTTATAGGCTAGATAATAGGAAAAAGGTGATTAATAGTACTTGCCAAGATCTCTGAGGAATACGATCCTATATTTCATTCCTATATTACATGCGATAGGTACATTTGCCTAGCATTGACCATATCATAGGAAAATAATAATAGGAATTAAGTTATTTAAAACTTGGTCAGAAATAACGCAACCATTAAACAAACATATTAAATACATATGAACATATACAAATATATTCTATGTTACTATAGCATCTGAATTGTATATCATATATAACATATAAGATATATTTTAACAGATAATATGCTTTTTTATGTTTTAAAATAACATATACAATATACATAAACAAATATATTATATATAACATGTTAGTTATATATTAAATATATGCGTATACACTTTACAAATTTCATGTATAAAGATATTACATTTTACTATACATATAAATTATATATATTCTAAATAACATATAAGATCGTATACAATTTATATCAATATATCATATAATGTATACCCCAATTTAATATATTACCATAAAATATAAAATGTTTATATTCAATATAACACAAAATATGTTTATTTATCTTATATATTAAAATATGATAGGCATATATCATATATTGCTATAGCATCTAATTATATATCACATTTGACATGTAAGACATATAAACATATGTTATTTTTTTATGTCTTAAAATAATATATATGATACACAAACAAAATATATCATATGTAACGTATAATACACATTCTATACAAATTTCATGTATAAAGGTTTTACATATTACTATAATGATGTGCTAAGGATGATGATTTTCTGTGATACCAAATTATGATGTGCCTAAAATGCACTAGATGCAATGAGTTGCAAATTGCATAACTTGTATTCTGGGGATTTTGTATTATATGGATTTCTGATGAAAGAAAAAGGATATGAACGGCATTGACAAGGATATTACACACCAAATTAACCCGAACTCCACTAACCCTATATTGATATGACTCACGAAATGGAGATAACGGTTTATTCGCCATAATCCTATTAAAAATTGATAAGAACATACATTCACCACAATCATAATACGATTGATGAGAGCAATTTTCAGATAACTCTAAAAAACAAGTCGTCAAAACGTTAAAAGATGTTTAGGTCTCATTACAATAGGGTATATATAATATTACCCAATAGACAATAAAAGAAAAATACGCAATAATGCAATAAGCTTCTTTGAAGGAATCAACAAGATAGGCCGACGGGTAGGCTCAATGCCACTGGCTTAGGGCTCAATGCCACCGGCTTTAGGAATAAAGCGCGCGGCCGTGAGCTGGTGTACATGGAAGGCAAATACTCTGAGGCTACCACGCTGTCTTCCATGGCCGTTATGCTGCTAGCTGTAATGGTTGCGCCACTAGCTTTGAAAAAATGGCCATCAACCTTGATGCAACATCGTCGAGCTTAAGCTGCTACACAGCTAGCCCTAAACCTACTACTTCTTTCGCTTCGCTCTTGCAGCTTCTTGATTCTTCATAGCTTCATTCTCATCATTTGCCTTGAGTTGAAGAAGATTTTCTCAAATCTATGCAAGCTGATTAAAGATAAATACGCAAGACTTAAATGTAGTTAAATAAAATTTCCCATCTATACTTGGTGCATGAATAGCCTCGATACTTTTTCCACAAATCCTCTCTAAAACAGTAATCCCCAAAGCATCTTCTCATTTGTACCCATTCGACTATGATAGTTACCAGGCACTTCGGAACTTCCCTTCATAAAAATTTCATTCAATGGTTCTCTTGAGCCATAGAACTCTTCAAAACAAAGCACAATTGTTAGATAGGAGACATCGACCAAACATTACCAAACAATAGCTAGCCATACCAAGTACTACAAATGTATTAGCAATAGGAGGTCTCAGTAATACAACAACATGTGCTAAGTTGACACTAGATATATGTGGCAAGCTATGAATTTCCAATAAAACTTCTACAAACATCCTAGCAACAGTAAATTCAATAGTTTGTTGCTGTACACAACTTCCTTCTCCACAACACGACCACATCATATCATAACTCCTCCAATATACATAATCATCAGTAGTACTCCAGTGAATGTCAGCAAATATCTCAAACATCTCAATAGGCAAAAGATGACTACAATACTCAGGAGTGCTCCTCAATCCCAATAGTGGGTCAAAATAACATAAATGGAAATGGGAACAAGAATGTGATAAGACCTGGAATGATCTATAGCTTTTGGTGTAAACGGAAGAGGCACTAATTTAGGTAATGGAGGTCCATAAGTGACTCATCTGATTCTTCTCTTAGCACTAAAGAATGTGGTTTAGCTTCTACACAACACATTACATCATCTTGATCATCCATCTTTTCTATGCATCCATCCTCTTCGCATTCATCAAGAATTTCAACTTTCTCTTCTAAAACCATATTGGATTTCTCTATTTTGCTCTCTTGAGCATCCTTGCTATTGATTCTTTTAATCGTTTCAATTTCGTTACCAGATAAAAAAATCAATAGACATCTCTGCCTTTATTGCAGCTTGGACAACATCTTCTAAATTTAGAAACCTCCATGAACCCAATCTCTTGGCATGTTATAATTTAGACCTTACATAAATTGGGTAATGGTATTTGTTGAGATTCATTCATTTCACAACATCTAATTAAGACCTTATATTCTACTGCATATTCTTCAACACTCATTTGTTCTTGCTTTAAAGCTAGCAAATATTCATATTGTTCTTCCAAGAAGGAAAATGGAACAAAATCTCTTCTCATCAATCTTTTCATATGATCCCAAGTGATGTCCTCTTGATAGCTACCTGACGTTCGATGGAACATAACATTTTGCCACCATAATCTTATAAATCTTGTAAACTTCTTAGCAATGGCATGCCTTAGTTTATAGCTAGGGTGTGAATTTCTCTATAACTTGAGTCACTTGAATCTCCTGATCCAAATACTTTCCTAGAGACATGAAACCATCTAATCCAGGTATATTCATCTCTATCTCTCTTAGAATTGCCGCACTAGAATTATTCTTATAATAACATCGATTAGACATCTCTTCTAATGCAACCACAAAATTACAACAATCTTAGATTTCACAATACTCCACCAACACAACAAATATCACAATTACACCACAAATCCTGATTCGAACAATCACACAAGAACTATACAAATCCTAATTCAAAACCTTCACTCTATGTATAATAACACAAAAGATAAGATCTTGTGCTTACCAAATATCCCATTACCGCAACTGTGCTCTAATACGAAAATATGATGTGCGTAGAAGCTCTGATACCAAATTAAGATGTGCCTAAAATACACCAAATGCAATGAATCGCAAATTGCATAACTTGTATTTTGGATTTTGTATTATATGGATTTCTAATGAAAGAAAAAGGATATGAACAGTATTGACAAGGGTATTACGCACCTAATCAACCTAAACTACATTAACCCTATATCGATATGACTCACAAAATAGAGATAACAGTTTGTTCACCACAATCTTATTAAGAATTGATAAGAATAGACACTTGCCACAATCATAATGTGATTGATAAGTGCAAATTTGAGAGAACTCTAAAAAAAATGTCTTCAAAATGTTAAAAGCTGTTTAAGTCTCATTACAATAGGGTGTATATAGTATTACCCAACAAACAATAAAAAAAAAAAACAAAATAACGAAATAAGCTTTTTTGAAGGAAGGCCGGCAAGGTAGGCCGTCGGCTTTGGGAATAAGCACCACCAGCCTTGAGCTGGTGTACATAGAAGGGCGATAATCTGAGGCTACCATGCTGTCTTCTACGACCACTATGCTGCTATTCGTAATGGTTATGTCGTTAGCTTTGAAAGAATGGCTGCCAACCTTGATGTAACATCGCTAGCTTTTGGAGAATGCCCATCGGCCTTAAGCTGCTGCACAAACAGCCTTGAACTTACTACTTCTTTCGCTTCGCTCGCTGTAGCTTCTTGATTCTTCATAACTTGATTCCTATCGTATAACATATAAATTATATATATATATATATAGATATCCTAAATAACATATAAGACCATATAAGTTTTTATATTAATAAAACATATAATATAGACCCAATGTAATATATTAATATAACATATGATATATCTTAATTTAATATATTCCTATAACATGTGTAACATATGATGTTTTTATATTATATAAAGAAATATATGATATACATACATATACTATACAAATTTCTTGCATAAAATTTTAACATATTACTATAACATATAAAATATATACATCCTATAATTTTAGATATTATTATAGCACATAATATATATAATAAGTTTTTTGTATCTCATAAAATGAAATATATAACATACAAAGACAATTACGTCTTTTATAACATATAAATATATATTCAATACAAATTTTATATATTACTATAACTTATAAAACATATATACATATTATATATCTTATATAACATATCATAGCATTTATAAATATTTTATATTACCATAACGTACGTATTAAATGCATATACGAACATATATAAATATATCCTATATTACTATAACATATAAAATATATATATCATATATAACATATAGAACACATATACATATGATATGTTATTTTATACTTTAAAAATAAAAATATATAATATACATAAAAAATATATCATATATAAAAGCAGTTGTGAGATTGAGATTAGTAGGGAGAGAGTAAGGTTATAAGATTAAAAATGATGTAGAGAAAAAATAAGAAAAATGAAAGACATATAAAAAATATAAAGGGTGAACAGAGAGAAAAAAAAGTTAAAAAAAAGAAAAAAACAAGACAATCTTGATGGAAAGGAAGAGAGAAAAAAAAACATAAAATTATTGGCATGTGTTTATCCTGTAGAGCAGATTATAACTTAATATGATCAATGGTTATAATAAAATATAAATAAACCAATGGTCTATATAGAACTAGCCTAATAAAATTAATTGACGGGACCATAGAAGCCTCCTATTTCTAATGTGGACACATGCATATTAAATTTAAATATAGGATTCAAAAGCATAATGCAATCGATATTGATTATCTTGACATAGAGCTTCTATAGTCCCGTCGACGAAACCATCCAGTCAACTATCTAATTATTAAAATATATATAGTAATTGAAATATTAACTATTTTCGTGATTCGATCTTGGTTGGGTATGGTGTGAATCGTTGGATTGTGATGGAATCATAGTATTTCTCAATTGACGTAGGATATACATAGTTATTAATATTTATTTTGGGTAATTAGGTTTTCGAATAAAATATAAATATTATATGTTTATGAATCAGCGAACTCAGAAGGGAAGTCATTGTTCTAATAAGGATTACAAAGACCCGAAAAAGAATTCTTACGAATCTAACAAAAACTCAAATAATCAATCTTAATATATACTTGATGCATATGAAATTTCCGAAGGATAACTATTCTATTTCCCACATGGTAAGTTCATTATACTTAAAGTTTCACCAGTCTAGTTATACCTTTTACTATAGTCATAAATTATAATTTAATCACTTAGTAGAGTCTATATAATTGCTAGTCAATATATGGCATTGTGTAAACAACTTGATGTTACTATATTCATGATCTAGTAAACTTGCTAGAATAAGTTGCGTTTTAAAAGTCATTTGTATTTTTCCTTTAATTTTATTTTTTATTAGCAACGCAGAACATCCTTGTAATCATTTGAAAAGAATAATATCATTAGTTATTGCAAGCAAATAAAATAAAAAAAAAGTAATAATAAAGAATGTATAAATGAAAGAAAAACGACCGAGACCTTATTTTTTATATCATATTCTAGTCATTTTGATATAATATTTTCATTATTTTCAAACATATATTTATTAATAAATAGATATAAATGAAAAGTGGTAGTTCTATTCATAAACTAACCAAAAAGATATGAAACAGATGAATTATAAATGCAAATAAGATAAGATACGATATAGATAAAAATTCAACAATTCAAACAGACCAATCTTGTCATTCTACAACTTCACCATTCAAGCAATGCAAATACAAATGTAACTATGATTACATACTTCATCTATGACTCTAATATAAAGTTCCACAATTAAAAGGAAAAAAAAAAAAAAATTCCATCTCCTATTTTAGGCTTAACATTTCTCCTCTCTTGTATAATGTATTCCCCTAAGTCACTAATTACACTTTTTTTTGTCTTTTCATAAATTTCCAAACAAATAGTGTAAAGCCAAACGTGTTTTGATACATATGATGCCTTTCTTGCAACATTAATCTATTACATCTATGACAAAAAATTCCATTCTATTGTATTCTCCTACTCTGCAAGGCTCCAAAGTTCTTAACTATGGATCCCAAAGTCCTTGTAGCAAGCAATCACGTGAAATCAAACACCCAATACTCCGGCCAAAAAAACAAGAAAAATCAAACACCCATTACAGTTTAAACTAGATATTTTAAATTGCTAAATTACATCTTCTATTTCTTTTTAAATAAATTGGAAACCCATCTCAATTCATTTCAATTCCTTTCCTTTTCTTCCCATGATGCATACTTCCCCTTATAATACAAAACAAGAGAAGATTTCACTGAACTTTGCTGCGGTTTGTATATCACATGTAGCTCAGCTCTTTGTGCTCACCCTATCCATTCTCTTGCTTTTTTGGTTATTTGGTATTCGCAAAGGCTTGAATTTTCTTGCTGATGATCCGGAACGCGTCTTCAATGTAATCTTACTCTTTTTGGGTTTTAAATTTGATGTATTATTAATACTTTTACTATACATCTGTCCTTTTTCTCTCTTAGGTTCACGTATTCCTCATGGTTTTGGGCTTCTTACTTCCAAATGGTGAAGGTTATTGACCACACAACTTTACATACCCAGTAATTTTCTATATCCATATAAGCTAGCAGCAATAGTTCACCTAAAATTTAAGGACATGTGATTTAAATAGTTAGTTACACAAATTGTATGTAAGTGTACCCTTTATGAAAATCAATTTTCTAAATTTTTAATTTTAATTATTGGTTACACGTGATAGCATCTTAAACTATACAGAAATCAATTCTCTAAATTTTTAATCTTACAATTTAAAGTATCAATTATATGTGATAGCGTTGTCTAAGGAAATAAGTTTAAAAGATCTAATTTCGTGGTGTAGCTATTGTGGTAAGAACCAGGTATCATATAACATGTTGGATACTAAATTAATAATAATTCGAAACGTTTCATGTCGCATGGATAAAAATGTCCACTAATCATCAGTTAGCTTGTGACATAGATGATGTTATGTCCAGAATAATATAATTGAATGTCTAGATTGTATTTATGGCAGCTATAATGGCATACAAGTTAATAACGGGGCGGAGGCCAGTGAGGAGGACGATACACATGAGTGTCAACCTGATTGCCTTTTGTTTGGGAATTGTTGGTATTGGCGCTGCTATTAAGTATCACAACATGGCGAAGATAGGGCACTTGGATAGCCTTCATTCATGGATCGGCATTAGCACGATGAGCATGTTCGTCGTACAGGTAATGCCCCTGTCCCAACCCCTTGATTTCATGTCAATGTCATGTCAAATTCATGTATTCTTTTAATATAATAGCTTTCGTTTCAATTTATTGTTAAAAAAAGAAAAACAACTAAACCCTTGATTGAATTGTTTTTGATAAATGACCCTCTCTATTAGCAACCACTAGGAAGAAAGGTCATACGAACTTTCAGAATTTTGCATTTCGACGCTTTGGTATTATTGGATTTTTTTGGTTTTTTTTTTTTTAAATTTTTAAACCACTTTTACGTTTTGTATAAGGAAAAGGAGGAGAGAGAAATTGGACATATTCCATTCTAATAGTGAAATAATGTATATCATATGTAAGTCATGAGAGCCTTGGCTTATTTGGTATGTGTATTTTTCTTTTTCTTTTTTCTAATGGTGTCTACGCTTTTGATGTACTATAATGTGGTCCATCCATGACGATACAAACAAAAAGTGAAACCAAAGCTCATTGATTTCGAAAGTATCGGTACCACATTAAAGAGAAGAAGGATTTAAAATTTTGAGAACAAGTTGCACAAAATAAATAAATAATGATATATATGTATGTATACCAAAAGGAAAGAAAAAGGTAAAAAAGAAAAAAAAAACACCATAACATCATTTTCTAGAAAATTTAATTTAGACATTTTTCATTTAAGTTTTCCATCTTGATGAAAAATCTAATAGTTGTATAACCAAAATAAATGAAGCTCGTAAAAATGATTTCAGCATTTAGTTGCTTAAACATAGTTGCTAGACATGTAAATACACCTAACATAGTAATCCACCATTTTAAACACTCCTTGATGTCTAATTCCTCACAATCTTTCCTTGTTCCCTCCCTTAAGCTATACTTAAACCCTTCTCAAGGTTTTAAGTATGTTGGTCTCACTACAAGACAAGGAAGAATATGTAAAATATTGTTAGGAGGTACTTGTAACAAAAAAGAGTAAGGAATGAAATCTCAATTTACGAAAGATCTCAGGAAAGAGGTTTCAAACAAGGAGCAAAATTGTTCATATTTTGAAAAAGGGCAATGGAATGCAACATCTCATTCATTGACTTGGTGGAAGTGAAAGTTGAGTAAACAATTACCAAATTCATGGGCTATGGTTATTGGCCAAAATAAATCACAAGCCTACAATGAATCTTATAAGTTGGAAATGTAAGGTCTTCACTTAAATGTCTTGATGAGGCTTGTGTGAAATATCAACCACTTGTAGTTTTCTTTATGGAGATGAAAAATGAATATCCATATATTAATTGATTACTAAGATATTTACACTTTCACAACTTTTATTATGTAGAGCATGGGGAAATAATAAAGGACCTTGCAATCTGGTGGACTAGTTTGTTTGATAATGATAATGTCGTTGATATGGTAATTAAATTTGGTGAGTGCAAAAGACCTTTAGATATCTCATGGATATTTGCAACTTAGTGATTGAGCCAAGATTACTATCTCCATAAAATAGAAAGCAATCTCCTAAATCACCATTTTTCATCAAATGGTTTAGAGACTAAATTGATGGATTTGGGCAGCCATGGCAAATTGTTCATATGGTGTAATGGGAGGAAAAGAGGAATGAGGATTTAGGAATGCTTTGATAGGGATTTTGTCAACAATGAATGCTTAGAGATTTAGTGACGTACTTAAATCACAAATCTACCACTTTTTCATCCAATCATTCCCCTAACCTCTATTAATTGGAATTAACAGATAGTCTGAGGGCCCATGTTTGTTTTGTTATGATGGGAATTGGTATGCTATGGAAGGATGTAGGAAGGCAGTTGAAGATATTTAGGCAAGTAATGAATTCCTAAGTGATTATGGAGGATTAATGAACAAACTAAAAAGTTGTATGTACTTATTATAGGCTTAGAGTCAACTTTCAATGCCAAACTGTACAAAAGATATAGATTCATTGATCACACTTCTAGTGGAGGAACTAAGTAGGGATTGAGAACTATGATTTAAAAGAGGCGACAAAGAATTGACCAAAAGTAGTATTACCTGAGGAAGAAGTGTATCATGGACAAAAATCATGAATATATTAGATATCATTTGGGAATCAAAATACTAATTGCATGTTTACTTAGGGAAAATGGAAATAGTCACTTCTTCCTTAGTCCATATAAATGGCTATTATTGTGTTTAGTTGCAATTTACACACCATATAGTCATTCGTAAGGAATTGCTATTATAGGAAATATTAAATAACATCTTATGACCTCCCCTCATTAGTTGCTAATTCAATTAAACATTTGGAAGCTTCTATGGTCGCATCGACGGAATTATCTAGTCAATCATTTAACCATTAAAATAAATATAATAATTAGAATATTAACTATTTTAATAATTCAGTCACGGTTAGATATGGTACAAACTATTTAATAGTAATGAGACCGGTCCCGTCAAAGTTAATGATGAAAGCATAGAATTTCGCTTAAACATTCATCCTAATCACATAAATTCCCCCCTATGACCCATAACCAACCATTAATTTCTATAATAACTTCAACACACAAACATCTACCATAATTCCTCCAACCAATCCTTCCTTCTCACCCTTCTCCTCCTCCTTCTACCTCTCTCTCTCTCTCTCTCTCTCTCTCTTTATGGTCTAAAGTCATTCTTTTGTTGATATATCAGTCTTCATCTAGCATTAGTGCCCCACTAGACTAATCGAACCACCATATAGAGATCTTCTATCACACTTTTGCTTTTTATCATTGTCATCATCATCAAGTACAATTTGTGCCTAGTTTTTGGTAGAGATAGAAGGATTAAGGAAGCCCTGTTTTGGTTTGAAAAAAATAGAATTAAGATTTGTTTGCGAGTTTGATAATTTTTTACTTAGTAAATTGTTCTTTATTTAGGAAAATTAGATTGCCCGATTGTTATTCCACTAGAAACTTCTCGATGAAAGTGTTAGTTGTGGTAGTCATTGTCATCAAATAATAGCATTCTAATGGCAAGTGAGGAAGAGACTATAGTTGGGTATTTGAGGGTATAATCGCAAATTCTATCTTTTTTATCTTACTTATTAGATCAATTCTATGAAAATTAAATAATGTAATAGGAATGAAATAGCTATTGCATGCTTATTCCATTTCCTTTGAATTGCACTTCATTTTCTTATGATTCCATGCAATCAAGTCAACATACCATAAGGGAAATAATTTTTTTTTTTTGTGTGAAGAATGACTTTGGAAAATCAAGAGATAATAAAGTTGTTTTATGTGAAATGTTCATAAATTAATGTTATAGTGCTAGTAAAAGCTCTCATGGGGTCTCTCCTCATTTTTCTCCCATTATTTTAATATGCTAATGTTGTAGCTAACTCTTATCATGTTATTCATTTCTTTCCTATAAACACTTTGATGAATCATCTTGCTGGCATTTAAATGCTTGCAAGACCATAATGCAATATATTGAGCTATATTATAAGTGTTGTCAAAATTGGGTTAGGGGTTTGATCCAAACATGTTAGGGGATCGGGGGTAGAGGGGTCGAACCGGAATCAATAAAAAGTAAAAAAGGCACATTTTAATTTTGAAATATATTAAATTTATATAAGACATATATTATATAATTAAGACACATTTCAATAAGCTATTAAATCCATATAAGACATATACCTTAAAAAGAGAAGAAAACATAATATAACAATTATATTTTATAAATTTATAAAATGAATAAATATCTAACATTCTTGTAAGTTTCCTTTTTTTTTTTTCCTTTTAAGTTGGGTCAATGCCAGTCTAGGCTAAATGCATAGATTAGCCCCTTATTAAAGCCGATTTCGGTTGAGTCGGGTCAAATTGACCAAGCCGGTCTAGGTTTGACAACATTGATATTATATATTGAAGAGGACACCTACTTTTAGTGTCTCGTCCTTTAGAAAGTTTATTCTATTTTCATTTTACCATATGCCTTGTATGACAAAAGAAACATTCAACAAGTAACTATTACAAATTTGTTTAGGTAACTTTCAAATATTTTTCCCCTTATATTTATTTCATGTGCTCTTGCTTCTTTATTTGTAAAATTGAGCATCTTTATCTTAAATATTTAGAAAAAGTAACATTAGAGTATCACATGATCATTTCTACCCTTAATATAATGCATTTTTTTTAAGTTTTAGGTTTTTTTTGTTATTTTACCCAAAGACAAAATAATCATAGAAGGTATAAAAGAACTTTTTTTTTTTTTCCTGAACATGCTCAATTTCAAAGATAATAGAGTAAACCCACATTTAGTAAATATAAAAGAAATTTTGAAATGGTGAATTTAATGTCTAATTAAAGTTTTTAGATTTTTTTTTACTACCTCGTATTGATTGTTTACTGTGTCTATTAACTTTGAAGAGATAGCATACGGTTAAATTTTTACTACTTCTCTTAACACCATCTGACAATGATTGCCTGCTTTTTCCATGTTAGAAAACAAAGCAAATGATGTTAATAAGACAGTAAATTAGCAATAAAAAGTTTGATTGGATATTAAATTGTCTACTTCAAAGTTTAGGTATTGAGTTAAATTTGCATGTAAAATTCAGGTGCCAAATTAGACATTGTCCTAGCATTCTTTAAAGGTAATTATCCTAATTGTATGTACACACTCTTCTTGTTCTTTTGCCATTATCTTAACATTAGCAAAAGATGCACCATGCTATAGGTTCTAAGAAAATTCGATATGAAATCTATAATATTAAGGATAAATGTCATATTTGATATATAAACTTGCCTCATTTTTTGCATTTTACTACCTAAAATTTGAATTGTGTAAATTTAGTAACTCCAAAGTTTTTGAAGTCACTTATGGTATTTGAACAAGATAGCTAATTGTAAAAATGGACAAAATTCGGATTGTTTTTTTGCCAAAAAAGAAAAAAGTCTAGGTGTAGAATTGAACTTTCAACTTCATATAGTTAATTATAAAAGTTTGTAATATGTACCAAATATGACATGAGAAATTAAAAAAAAAAAAACGAATTAGCAAAATATTGTTCTTCATTGTGGTGGAATCCATTATCACATAAAAGAGTAAGGTTATACTACGTTAATTTTTTTATTTGAAAGACAAGCTAAAAAAATTCTGTAATCTTTTCTGTTTTCCCAATTCACAAGTTAAACCCCCTAAAAATTAGAAAGATTAAAGAAAGTAGAATCACGAATTTATGGCTTTATGTGACAGTATTGGATCTCATAACTAGAATGAATGGGATGGTGGGCTGTTGGGAATTGGGATAGGCAATTGTTAATTTATTTGAATTTTGTATTACCTGGTAACCATGTCATGACATGCGCAGTGTGTGTCGTGTGGAGGAATCGTGGAGAAAACGATTGAGAGGAGAGGAAACGATAGAGATTAAATTTTATCGTCTTATTTATTTTAAAATTGACAGTTAAGGGAAATGAAAATAAATGCCATATTTTTTCTTATATTTCACTTTTTTTTTATCTCTAAGATGGAGAGAATAAAGAAGGAAAGAAAGAATTTTTTGTATCTTTTTTTTTAATTATTTATTATCTTTTAGAAGATATAGGTAATTTACTATTAAATCTTGTTTGAGCTTCTATAATAATTAAGATTTCATTTATTTTTCCTTCCTTTTTTGTTTAAGAAGATTTAAATTTTCCAGTAATCTATTAAGTTTAAGTTCTTTTCTTTTAGAATTTTTTCATCGCGCCAAACCAAATGGTACTTTGAAATTGACAGACCCATCTTAGGTGGGTCTGCTTCCGAAAGCCTATGATTTTCACAATGTCGGTTAATCATCTCATATTGCTTTAACCATGAGTTATATAAGTTTATTTGATTCGGTTGGACAAATGACCCAATTACGATGTCCGTGAGAGCAGCTAACATATATGTGTTACATATATATATATATATATATATATACACATATGTGTGTGTGTTTTCGCATCAAATTACTTACACTAGTTTTCAGCAAATGCAAAACCTTTTGATTTTAAGATTTTGATATATCAATGGGTAAATATTGCAAATGGTTCTTGAATTTTGATAAAATATATAATTAGATATTTTAAAATTTTAAAATTGATTAACCAAGTACTTGAATTCAAATTGGTTAATTTAGTACCTAAAAAGAATTTTTGTATATGCCAATAGTATCTCTTTCATATTGGTTAAAAATATTATATTGGATGATAATATTAGCCAATTTGACAGAGATACTTGCACATACGAAAAGTTTTTTCAAGTACTAAATCCACTAATTTTAAAGTTGAGTTATTTAATTTCATATTTTATCAAAATTTATGTATCAATTGTGACATTAACCCTATATTAATAATTTATATTATTAAGTATATATCTTACAATATATTAAATGCAATTAAAATTATCTGTCCAGATTCTTTGAAAGGTTGCTACAATTTTATTTTCTTTCTTTTTACCTACAAGCCAACTTTATTCCATGTGTAATTGCATTTATAAGTTGCACAGATATGCAACTAAAGGGGGGTGGCATAGGTTTGGGTATGATATGAAACTTTACAAGTATTCTATCCATTAAGTGATAGGATATTAGATCTTGTATCCAAAACCTACCTTATAATATCTTATACCCACTAATGGAACTTGTAAATTTTTTCTAGTCTTCTTAAATTTTAAATTTAGAATAGCATATAGTGTATGTAATAAGTAAAATGACCTTATTTTCATATATTAACTAATTATAAATAAATTGTGGAAAAAAAATAAAAAAATTAATTATTAATATCATGCATGAAAGTTGAACTTATTTCCAAATACGCATAGAATTTGTTTATGTTATATGAAATAAAATTGTAGCAAATTCCAAATTTAAAACTTTGGAAGTACTTTTGTATGATTAGCCTCATAAGATAGACAACATTTTAAATAACTTAAAAATTACAAGGACACATAACCAAATTTTTCTTAAAAAAAAATTCTTTCACAATAAAATATAGCACAAGTTCGTCAAAATTAAAAATTAAAAATGATAATTTATAAATAATAATCTTAAATAAAATTAAAGACAAAATAAATATAAATATTAGAGTATTATTATTTATTATTTATATATTAATATTACTTAATAATTTTTAATAAGGTAGGTATAGATAGTATAAGGTATTTCCGAGCTTAGTACAAGTAGAAAGTGAGATAATATATGAAGACACAATGTTAGTACCCTATCTTATGGGAACAAATAATAGGAAATATATACCCATACTTTACTCTATGATCCTTAATATCAACCCGAATTCTACCTGATCAAGTAGGGTATGGTTAGGTATGCTATATAGCAGAGTACGATTGGTTATGTACTAACCCACGATGCAATTATCTTGATTACAAATTTTCATAAAAAGTCGGTATTGTTTTTAGATGGGCTAAATTTATTTGGGTTAATGCAGTGAATAATATCACACGGTGTGTTTAATCAATATAACAGAGGTAGTGTTGGTATGCACAAAAAACCTTTTTAGGTACCAAATTGATCAATTTTAAAGTTGAAGTACTAAATTGATTAATTTCATTTATGTATCTAAATTAATTAATTTTGAAATTAAAATATTTAATTATATATTTTATTAAAATTCATGTATCATTCGCGATGTTTATCTAATTTATTTTATTCTCATGCAATTTAATCTCATCTTACATGTTATTGTCCGACAGTGGCTGTTCGGTCTTTATGCTTTTGTGGCCAAGGGGAGATCGACATCCGAAAGAGAGAGAGATTCCATTCCATGTGCTTTTTGGAAGAGCTGTGTTCTACATGGCAATAATGGCAGCTTTGAGTGGCCTCGCGGAGAAAGCTTGCCTCCTAAAACTCACGCATCAACAAGAGTCCCGCGTCTTAAATTTCACTGGATTACTCGTCCTCGTGTTCGGTTTCTGCGTGGCACTTGCTGTCGAATTAGCTCGTCGTCAGTATCATTAAAGTCGATCTTGTCTTCTTCTGCGGATGCTCCGATTTGGGCAAAACAAAGAAATTTATGATAGATTTTTCCCCCCCCCTTTTTTCACATTTTGAATGTGCAAGATTTGTTTTTAGTTGCTCCATTTTTCTTTTGTTATTCTCTTATTCAGTCGGTGGAAAAAGAGCAATTCCGCCCGTTGGTTATAATAATGTCAATAACAATTGACAACCGATAATTGTTTCTGTAATTCTTTCACACTCAGCATATACTTTATATACTATATATTAGTTACTACTATGTACTATATATCCATATTATCATAAAGTAAGACATAATTTTGTGTTTTATGTCTTTCTTTTTCTCTTCCCCCCCACCCCAGCCTTTGTTGTCTTTTAAATTTACAAAATATTGTAAAAAGGTAACTTTTGAGAATTCATGTAAAATTAAAATAACTATACACAATTCCACTATCTTCGTTTAGGTTTGGCCATTATCTTTGTATGCTAATGTCATCACCATCTCTAATATTAATGAATTGTACCAAAAAATTATTCCAAAGCCATGACAATTTTGTCGTTTGTAGATCTTTTTATATTATAGAATGGACTCAATATAAAATGAACGCCAACTTTCTCTACGTCATTTTCACATTGGTTGAAAGAAAAGGTAAATGTCTATATGGAGACTCATGCGTGTCCGTCTCTAGCAAGTGATCATTTTCCTTTTTCTACCCTTGACAAATGATGAAGAATAATGAATCCTCATAAGGTCTTAGACCATCCAAGATAAATGATTGTGTTGCATGCATAGAAAAGGGGACTAAAATTATGCAAATTTTGGTGGTAAAGATTATTTATTCTAGGTAACAAGATTAATTGTTCTTTTACTGTTTGAGAAGAAATTCCCAATCCTGACAAGTCTACAAAAGAATGCCTTTTATCTTCCTTTAGTTTATGTGCTTAAATCAAGCACAAACTAGGGGCACAATGAATTGATGCAAAGCTAGAATTTTAGCATTTTTTGGTGTTCGGTCTATAAAATGTGAAAATAAAAGGAATATGGACAAAGATTATACTAAATACGATTACTAGTATTGAGTATCAACTATGAAATTCTACTAAACTAAACTCAATAGAGGATGAATGATAATAATGAAATACTAGAAATATGAAAAATGTAGGGTAAAACAATTCATGTCTGGATATAACATAGAGTTTAAACTATTCCATACTCTCCATGGACACTACTTGGCTCCAACTGAGGACTTTGTCTATACTTTATTAATCACTCAATCAAATATGCTCACAAGGAGCTATGCAAGTTTTTTTAGAACACACTTATAGTGCATTATCAAGGGTAGGACTCTTTTACAAGTTGCAAAATCACTCATTAGAGCGCTACTCGAATATTCTCTTTCAATAAATTAGCAATTTTATGAGCTGAGACCAGAATAATAATAAGATTTGTACATTGTGTTTTGATGCATATGATGGCTTATAGAAGTTCATTAAATCTACAAAATTTTATGTATAAATAGACTTCAATAATACAAGTGGCCCCTGCAAATTTTTTCCTAAATTTAATTGTAGTGATGGCTAGTTTTGAGTCCACCCATAATATTTTCTATTGTTTCAGTGCTTGGCAAGCTAGTGAGGGTACCCCTAAAATTCAAAAAACGTAATCTTCATATTTCACTTTAATTGGCAAGTCAATCCACTGTAGATTTACACAAAGACGTACCAAATATAGACAAAAATATGCAAGCAAGTATTATCTCGAATTCATTATCTTATTTGTGCTTTGTTTGATGTAATGATCATGTAACTTATCAATTTGAGTGTTTTTTTTCCTTTTCAATTTCGATTTAATTAAATTAAGTGAGATTTAAACATTAGTTCGTTTAGTTAAGTTGTACGATTTATTCCATTAAAATCTATTTAGAGTCAGTCAGTCTAACAATTTCCCCCTTTTAATGAGGATAAAACTTTGCACTTATAGCTCCTCCATAACTTAGTGCTTCCCTTAATTAAGTAAAGAGTTAAAATAATTTGTTGTATAAGTTTGAGCAAGGCTTAATCCTTATTTGTGGCTTAAGGTTTAGATGCACAAGCATGTAGTTCGACCGCTAGTTTGATGAAACATGATGAGTAAGTTACTGATCATGTTCCAATGGCTCAATGTCTAAACATCAAGGCATAGAGTCTGAATGCCAGCTTGATTAGATACAATCAATGAGCTAATAATCATGTTTTAATCAATGTCATCATAATCGGTCCAAGGTTTGACTCGAATATGCTAGGGCGTCAGGGATCAAGGGGTTGAACTGGGTTTAATCGGGGTCGAATTGGGGTTATCAAAAAAAAATTTAAGTTATATCCTAATTATAAAAACATACTATGTTTGTATATATATATACATATATGAGAACTAAAATCATCAACTTGTTTCGTATAATAATAATAATAATAATAATAATAATAATAATAATAATAATAATAATAAAGGAATAAAAGAAAAAAATAATTAAATAATACCAAATATCAAAACACATATGGTCTCTCTTCTTCGTTAATTTATCTGCGAATGAAATATAGCTCCAATCCCTAACAACGATGACAAGTGACACCAGCCTCCACTTTAATTTCACCAATTTTTGTTCATCACACCTCGCCAAAACCATTTCCTTTAGGCAACTTAGCCCCAACTTCATCTAGTCCTCACCCACGCATCATTACGCCTCAACCTCTTCTCCGTATCCTCCTCAACACGCCTATACTAATGTTTTTGTCCATGTCTGTGCGGCTCCAAGTGGAAACTGGCAATGATGAAGAGACTTAAGGTTTGCGCACATTGTGTGTGGACTGTGGTGGTGGGAGTGGCGGTGGTCGGTAGCATAGGTGGTCGATGGTCCCTACTCTCCTTGTTGCAAGTTTTAAGTTTAGGTTTTGGTTTTGGTTTTGCTTTTAGGGTATTTGTTTTGCTTTTACATTTTAGTTTGTTTTGTTTTAACTTTAAAGTAGGGGTGTGCAAAAAAACCGATGAAACTGAAAAATCGAATCGAAATCGTAAAACCAATCCGAAAAATATGATTAACTGGTCCATTGGTTTCGGTTTACGATTACGATTTTTATTTTTTCGATTTTCGGTTTCGGTTTTGGTTTGTAACAAAAAAAAAAAAACCGATGGTTAACGGTTAACCGTTTCAATATTTATAAATATATTATATATAATTATTTTAAAAATATATATATATATATATGATTTACATATACATATAATTTACTTATGTTAGTATTCCTTGGATTTCGATTAAAATACTATTATTTATGTTTGATGGAGTTAATATGGTAATTGTCTTGGTTTGATTTTATTGATAATGATACATCCAATGGTTTGTTTTTCTCCTTTTCCTTAATTTGATTTTCTTTTTTTTTTTTTAAAGCTCTTGTAATGTATATAATAATTTAAAGAAAAACTCTATGATAAAGGCTAAAAAATAAGGTTTGTTGAAATTATTAATTTGATTTGTTGAAACCAATACGTTAAATGGTTTAAAAGCGAAAACCGATTAAATTAGCCGAATAAAATGGTTAACCATTAAGGCAGTTAACCATTTATAATGGGCCGGTTAAGGATCGGAAGATTAAAAAACCGATCATTAGGATTAGGTTCAAAAAATAAGGCTACGGACCGGTCAACCAATCCTTGAAAACCCCTATTTTAAAGTTTTTAACTTTGGTGCTCCTATTTTGCGTTTTGCCTTTTAATTTTGGTTTTAGTCAAAGTGGTGTCAATGACTCATCACTTACCAGATGTGCAAGTTTTTTTTTTTTTTTTTTTTTTTTTTTTTTTTTTTAAGTGGGCATTTAGACCCGGTAGACTTGGTTGGGTTGATCGGTTCACGGTTGAATTGGTCGGGTCACCCAAGTCTAGCCGGTTCACATAAAAAACAAGCCGGACATCATAACTCGCCCGCCTTCATCATTGGTTCTGGTCAAACCTGTTAGAATCGACTGGTGTTGACAACCTTGGTTTTAGTGACTGAAGGTTTGAATGCAAGAACGTAGAGTTCAAACATCTAGTCTTTTCTAAATGGAGTTCAAATGTTAAGTTAAAATTAGTCATTGGTTAACATTTGATGTAGGGGAAAAAGCAGAAAAAAGAAAAAATACAATGACCAAAACTTGTCAAGAGATTATAAATAAGAGAGTTTTGAAATATGCAAACAAATTGTGAAGAGCCATTAACTCATGACGAAGAAACTTTGATTCTCCATTTATTAGTTTTATCTTTTGTTCATTATATGTAATTTCTTGCATGTAAGACTTTGAGTAGAATTTGAGAGCGTATTTATGAATTATAAAAATAACACTGCTCTTGTAATATCACTAAGTTGTGTAAAACTTGGTGTAACACCTAGTGAGCATCGTTGATTTAGTGGATAATAAAGTGGTATATGAAGTCCTTGGTTAGAGGTAGGGGTGTTCACGGTTCGATTAACCGATTTTTGGCTTAATTTTTTGAACCTAACTGTAATAATCGGTTTTTTAATATCCCGATTTAAACTAATTTGTTATAAACTGTTAACCACCTTAACAGTTAACAATTTTTTTTGTTTTCCATTTTTAACCATTTAACATAGTGCTTATGCAAAATTTGCAATTAACTGTATTTTTTAATATGTCCATAAAAAAATTAGAGCTTGCTTTTATAATTATATTAAAAACAATAAATTAAGAATTGAAGACATGTGAAAGAGTTGTTAATATATATCGGTACCATCAAGATAATCATTATTATAGCCTTTTGCTCTTGTGCTCTTATCAACCTTGAATAGTTGAGCTTAAAATAAAATCTCAATCAAACACCATCATTCCAATTTTCAAACATACATGCATTTTTTTTCTTCTCATCTCAACCATTCATTTCAACATAATTTATATTAATAACATCATCAAACATACAATAACAAAAAGTTCTTCAAGAGTAGAGCTAGTATCGAATTAAAACATGATTGTTCTTATCAACATATGTTTGGAATTACAATGGTATAGTAACTTAAAGTTGAACACTTTCTTGTAAGCTCCATCACTTTCTTATATTCCCCAAGAAGATAGGGTTTCATGTTTCAACATCCAGCTATTTAGTATATATATATATATTTAAATAATTATATAAGCATATTATAAATTATATATATTTATACATATGGATTGATTAGCCGAAACATTGGTTTCTAGTTGTATAAACCAAAACCGTAATAGAAAACTAGAAAAATTAAAAATGCAAATCCTAAACCGAAACTGATGAACTAGTTAACCGCTTTTTTCGGATTGGTTTTCTGATTTCGGTTTAATTATCCTAAACATTTGGTTTTTTTGCATACCCTTAGTTAGAGACATCATGGGTTTGTAAAGAGTACAGAGCAATCTAGGCTCTACATTAAAATTTGGAATTAAAATCTCTTTCCCTACTTGATTTATTTTTATAACTTTATTTGTTACATATTTATCTTGTTTAAATCGTTAAATTTACTAATGTGTAGTTAAAATAAACAAATTTGGTCTTAAACTTAATTCATTCCCTTTTGTGTTTAGCTCAATGTAATTTCATAATTCTAACTAAAGCAAGTACGATGCAAATAATAGTTATAAAGAAATGGAGAAAAGGAAAGACAAAAAGAAACTTATGTGCTATGTGTATCAGGAAAAAAAAAAATAAGTTTAGGACACACTAAGTATGAGTATCCCATGCTCATAAAAAAAAAAAAAAGCTTTAAAATTTTATAAGAGAGAGGTGCTAATGTTAACTTGGAGAGACAAAGACACTTAAGAGAATGAGGAGCAACAAATACGGAAAGGAAGCAAGCATTTATCTCATGGATAATACTAAGGTATCTTTAATATTAATAGCTTAGATAGTATGTCACCATATGCCTATGCTAAAAGACAAAAATTGTTGGGTGATCCATCAAAATTCAAGGTTAAGAATTTTAAACCATAAAAAATAAAGGAGGAAAGAAGTCAGTATAAAAAATGAAATAGAAGCTTTCAGCGAAACAATGTGCTTTTAAACAATGAAAATGACACTTTGATAGATGATAATGAGTCCTTATGTAAAAACAAAATGGCATAATCATATGAAAACCATGTTGAGAAAGAAGAAAAAAAATAAAAACTAAAATTTGGAGTTGATGATCTATCAAAATTAATTAAAAGTACATTTATGAAGCGTTTTAATGAAAGTGGTGAAAAATAAAATAAGCTCTTAGTCTTAGTTGGTCAAAATATCCAAAAGGACATAATAGGAGGTTCTTAAAATAACTTTTAGGTTAGAGGGTGAGTTAGAAACAAATATGAAAAATAATGGCAAAGCAAAGTAAAGCACATACACAAATTTAAGTAGAAAACACTTGACAGGAAAAACCATGGGTAAAGGAGAGGAATTCACTCTATGTTGAAGAAGGAGTACAAGGGTATGTGAATAAAAATTTTATTTGAGAAATTTTGAAGCCTTAAAAAAAAAACACACACACACACACACACATATATGAGAGTGTGTGTGTGTGTGTGTACGTGTGTGTGTGTGTGCATGTAAGTTGACACAATGACTGCCAGCTCATATCCGCTAGCTTACATTTCAAGTCCAAAGCCGACTGAAGGCCTGCGATGTAAGTGTCGGCCTGGCCTAAACCTCAGTGTTAGAAATTAATTCAAGGCTGCCTCAAAGCCGATGGTGTACAACTTAAGGCTAGTGGCCTTTACTACAAAGCTAATGGCTTACATTGGATTTGGGTCACACATCCAATCATCTTCACCTAAACATGAATTCAAGAGTAAAAAACACAAACTCCAAACTTCAACATAAAAAAAAAGAAACAAAACATTCTTCTCCCTTTTCCATAACCCCCTAAAGGAGATAAATCAGCAACGAACAATAACCAAGTCCAGGTAATGCTCAAACTTGGCTATAGAAAGTAACTCGATCATTATATCAGTAGGATTATCTTGAGTACTGACTTTACTCATAGCAATATCACCTCGAGCAATAACATCACAAACAAAGTGATACTAGACATCAATGTACTTTTTCCTCTCATGAAACATATGATCCTTTGTGAGATAGACTGCACTCCTATCACAATAGATTATAGTAGTCTTCAAGTCATCATTAAGTTCACCAAATAATCCCTTCAACCAAATAACTTCTTTATAGTCTTCAGTAATGGTCATATACTCTACTTCAATAGTAAACAAGGCAACTGTAGCTTGCAAAGTAGCTTTCTAACTGATAGCACAACCATTAATGGTAAAAATATATGCCATGAGAGATCTTCTTTCATTTAGGTCTCCGGCAAAATCAGAATAAACAAATCCAATAATTCCATCTCTAATTCTGCCAAACTATAGACAAACATTAGTAGTACCTACTAAGTATCTAAAAATCTACTGCATTGCTTTCTAGTGTTCCTTACCAGGATTTGCCATATATCTACTGACTACACTAATTGCATATGACAAATTTTGACGTGTACAAACCATAACATACATAATAGATCCTACAATATTAGAATATGGAACCCTTGACACATAATTAACCTCATGATTTGATTGTGAAGACAACGAAGATGAAAGTCTGAAATGATTGCTAGAGGAATACTAACAGGCTTAGTATTCTTCATATTAAACCTGTAAAGAATTTTCTCAATGTACCGCTTTTGACTTAGATGTAATGTACTTGCTTTTCTATCTCTTAAAATCTCCATGCTAAGTATCTTCTTTGCTTCTCCCAAGTCGTTTATCATAAACTCTCTACTCAACTGGGCTTTAACCTTTTAATCTTTTCTCTATATTTGGTTGCTATCAACATACCATCGACATACAAGAGTAAATACATAAATGGCCTATCATTGCACTTCTTAAAATAAACACAACTATCAAAACTGCTTCTCTTGAAATCATGAGAAGTCTTAAATAAAACCTCTTGTACCATTGTTTGGATGATTGTTTCTAGCCATAAAGAGACTTTCTTAACATACAAACATGGTCCTCCTTTCTTGAGACCACAAAACCCTCTGGCGGTTACATGTGGATATCTTCCTCAAGCTCTCCATGTAAGAAGGTTGTCTTCACATTTAACTGTTCAAGCTCAAGATAGTGCATAGCTACAATACCAAGTAAGGCTCGAATCGAGTTGTGTTTTACAATTGGAGAAAATACATTTATAAAATCTATACCTGGTACCTAAGTGTAGCATTTTGCAACTAGTCTTGCTTTATATCTAGGTTCTTAAACTTTCGGTGTTCATTCTGTCTTCTTGAATACTCATTTGCAACTATTAGTCTTCTTCCCCTTAGGAAACTTCACCAAATTCTATGTACTAGTCTTATGAAGGGATTCCATCTCTTCCTGCATAGCAATCATCCACTTACCAAAATCATCACAACTTACTACCTCTACGTAAGTAGATGGATCCATATTGGAATCAATGTCTTCTACTATATTTAGAGCATAAGCAACAAGATCAGCCCCAACATATATCTATCGAGGCCTGACTTCTCTCCTAGGTCTGTCTTTAGCAATAGAATACCGCTATTATGATTGTAGTGTAGAAATGGTACCACTATACTTTCTGTTTTAGGCTAAGAAGTAGGCTTTGGCGTAGAACCTGAATCAATATCAACCTCCACCTGCATACTTTATTTTTACAGTACTTCATCAGATGAAGTGCTATAAGATAAGTCATGTTAACATAGCAATTTCATAAAAAATAAGATCTCTAATAATAATGACTTTCTTCGACTCAGGACACCACAACTTATATCCCTTAACACCAAATCTATAACAAAGGAATATACACTTCAGAGATCTAAGCTCAAGTTTTCCATTATTAACATGAGCATATGCGAGACATCCAAAAATCTTCAATTCAAAATAATTAGTAGAAGTACAAAACCATACTTCTTGTGGTGTCTTCTTCTCAATAGCAGTTGATGGAGACCTATAGTAAAAAAATGCTGTAGAAGTTGCTTCAGCCTAGAATAACTTTGATAATTGGGCATTTGAAAGCATATATCTAGCTTTCTCCATATTAGTTCTATTTATCCATTCTGCTATCTTGTTTTATTGTAGTGCACTGGAAACTATTAAATGCCTCATAATTCTCTTTGACTTGCATAGAACATTAAATTCATTAAAACAGAACTCCAAACCATTATCAGTGTGAAGACGTTTTACTTATTTCCTTGTCTATTTCTCAATCATTATCTTCCACCCTTAAAATGTGGGTAGAACATCATTCTTTTATTTCAGAAAAAATAACCAAACTCTTCTAGAGAAATCATCAATAATTCTTAGCATGTAAATAACAACTCCACTAGAAGGCACTCTAGATGGCCTCAAAGATCTAATGAATGTAATCAAGTATATCTTTTGTGTTATGAGTACCTGTAGTGAATATGACTCTCTTTTACTTCCTAAAAATGCAGTATTCACAAAATTTTAGTTTGCTAATGCCTTATTCATTAAGAAGCCCTCTTCTACTCAGTTCAGCCATACCGGCTTCACTCATATGCCCTAGATGCATGTGCCAGAGTTTACTAGCATCATCGTCTGTCAAACAAGAAGCGACGACTACATCACCTGCAGTAATAGAACCCCACAAAACATATAAATTAGCATTCTTTTTCTACCCCTTGCAAGAAGCATTGTTTCATATCACCAAGTGTCCTGGCAACATCACTAAACATTTTGATTTTAATTGTTCCAAACTTGCAACTTTGCAAGAAGCATTGTTTCCCATCAAATGACACCTTTTAGAAACTTTTTCATATGTTGAAAACCAGTTTTGATTAGGACACATATGAAAAGTACATCCAGAATCAAGAATCCACTCTTGGCTTGTTTGTAGATCATCATTAGAAGTAATAAGGAGTTCTCCACCACTATGGTCTTCAACTACATTAGCTTCACCTGATTTTTTTAGTTGTTTTCCCTTTTGATTTTTAGCAACTCTCTTGTTCTTATTTTGCAATTTATAACACTTTGACTTGATGTGCATTTTCTTCTCGCAATACCTACAAATTTTTTTCTTATATGCAGACTTTGATCTACCCCTTGTTTTATCACCAGAATTGCGATCTTAGGTCCTTCCACGAGTAATAAGACCCTTTACCTGAGGTTTGGATTTAAGCACAAGATCCTTCATCTTTTCAAAAGAATATATTGCATCATAAACTTCATCCATGGTGAGAGAATCACGACTATATAGTATGGTGTCTCTAAAGGTCGAATAAGAGGGAGGTAGAGAACACAATAAAATTAAAGCTAAATCATCTTCATTATACTTAACCTCCAAAAATTTCCAAATCACAAATAATTTCTTTAAAAGTGGTTAAGTGATCTTCTAGAGAACTATCTTTAGCCAAACGATAGGAATATAGTCGTTGCTTCAAATGTAATTTGCTAGTCAAACTTTTCATCATACACAACTGCTCCAATTTCAACCATAATTCAACAGTAGTCTTCTTCTTCAACACATCTTGTAGTATTCAATTTGACAAGTATAGATGAATTTGAGAAAGTACTTTTCGATCCTTATATTTTTTTTTTCTTCTAGTGACCATGATGAAGGCATCTTCTTAAACCTTAACAGCGCATCATCCAAATCTATAAGTGTAAGAATCGCTCTTATCTTGACCTGCCATAACAAAAACCTGGTGTTGCGATCCAACAGTGGAATATCATATTTCATAGTTACCATTGTCTTGGACAAATCAAACCTAATGCTCTAATACTAGTTTGTTAGAAATAGATATGAAAAATAATGGCAAAGTAAAGTAAATCACACCATAGATTTATGTACAAAATCCTTCAGAAAAACTATGAGTATAAGAGATGAATTCACTATATGTTGAAGAAGGAGTACAAGGGTGCATGAATACAAATTTTATCTGATAATTTTCGAAACCCTAACAAAACATATATATATGTATGTGTATAAGCCAACACAAAGGCTGATGGCTTATATCTGCCAGCCTACATTTCAAGTCTAAGGTCGGCTGAAGGCTGGCAGTGAATAGGTCTAGACCAGTGGTCTAAATGTCGGCCTTGCCTAAATCTCAGTCTTGGAAATTAATTCAAGGTTGGCTCAAAGCCGGTGGCTTTTACTCCAAAGCTGACGGCTTATATTAGATTCGGGTCACACATCCAATAGGATGTAAGAAAATTATGTCACCCCCACCTTTTTTTTTATGGAACTAGTAGTCTTATTAGTTATTTAATGGCTCATATCATTTCTTGTCATGATCACATTAGTATAATACTTAATATATCAATATTATATCTATTTTAATGGTGTTGATGTGATTGGAGAAGTTTTCAAAGACTATATGCCAAGAAGATAAAGGAAAATCATTAGAAAAGACTCATCATGATTATTTTTCATGTTGTGCGAAGAGAGATAAACTTGGAGGAGGCAAAGGGTGTGTAGGAAAATGAGAAAAGTTGCCAAAGAGAAGAGGAGAGGGGAAACAAAAAAGAAGAAAGAAATTTGTTTAGAATTTAAATTTTAAAGGTTTGAAATGACATTTATGAAAATTTCTCCTAGTAACATGATATATATATATATATATATATATATATTGGCAAGATGCTTTATAGAAGAAAATGTTTGAAAAGGCTTCAAGATATTTTAATTAATACACAAAATAAATTCCGTAAGTCCACCATGTTACATGACGGTAAGAAATAGGGTGGCTTGGAACTTTACTTATACAAATTAATAAAATTACCATATCTAATATAACTCAAATCTTTTAAAAATAAGGATAAAAGGTTCTTTTATTCTTTTAAATAAAAATAATACCAAATATTTATAAAATTTATAAGATGTGAAAAACGAGATAATCTGTGCTTTATTATAATAGATTATGCAAAAAAATATAGTTCTCTTAATAGCAACAATAATATGCAATAGATAACTCAACATTATACACCCAATATTATTATATAGATTAACAACTCCTATATATTATTTTTAGGTCAAAAAATGAAAGAAAAAAAAACAATACAGATGAGTTGAGTTCAAACTTGAATTTTAGATTTAATAAAAGTTGACAGCTTAACTTGAATTCAATTTACAAATAAGTCAAACTTGAACATCTATTTAAAGCTTGATAAAAAAAATCTCGATTCAAAATTGGAGTAGATAAATTTTAAATGAAAATTGAACTCCATTCGTTGGATTTGCAGTCATAAAGTTTGGCATATCAATGAGCTCATGTGAGTCGAGGACATCTAGCCTTATCTTCGAAGAGAATTATGATTGGATTTTTAAGGAGTGAATATGCCAAATTGGCAATGATGCTTTGTGTTACGGTGGAAGAAGATACTGAGGTGGGATCGATAAATGCAGATTGTTTCAACTTTTTATATGGTCGTCTGAGGAAACAGACAAAATAGTGCATGTTCTTGACAAACTGATTAGTGCTGTTTGATTAAGATTAATCGGATTGGCGCGCAAATATCGGCACAGAGGAAAATAATAGGCTCTCCATCTGCCAGACCAGACATGTGCATAACTTGGGGACCTATCTGTCATTCAGCAAAGTGGTCCTCTCCGTTTTCCTTTCAATTTTCTTTCCTTTTTTATTCGTATTTTTGATTTATGCTTCTAAAATATTACCACAAAAAATTAAAACAAAAGAAATAGTCTCATAAATATATCATAGAGTATTTCAATTTATTAATGTGTAAATTAAAAACTTAAGAGAAGAAATTTTGGCAAATTGAAATCTATGGTCCAGAAAACACAATAACTTTATTTTTGCTTAATAAAATTTATAGAATAAATAAGGGTTTGTTTAGATTATTTGTTTTTTATGTGTATCTTATCAATATTTAATCTGCTTCAGTATCTTACTTGTATTCGATATGTTTGATCTGTTTATCAGTAAAAATATGTATTTTTTATCTGTATTTATTTTTAAACAAACATGTATTTGAAAACGATAAAAATAAGATTTCAAGATAAAAAAATAGATGAAACAAACAAACCTAATCAAACGCAGACCTTCCTTGATCCAAAAAGTGTAGTTTGGTGGTGAGAGATTTGTCATAATTTATTTGTAAAAATCATTGGTATAAAAGATGGAAATCGTTTATGTAGTATTTTTGTTTCCCAAGCCTCTAGGAGATCGAGACAGATCCATTCCATTTCCATTTCATCAGTGTAGAAGTACTATTTGTCTTCTTTATTCTTGAAGAGACTGTCCATCCGAACCACTATGACCAACAAAACCCGAAATTCTAAATACGTATTTTTGTTCTTGGGATTTTTGTTTGCAGTCTTGTCCGGTAATAAATCCGAGGTGAATAAGATAATAACCAGTAAGCAATGGATTATATCTTATCATACAGGTATAAATTTTTAAGATTAAAAATCAGAATCTATTCAGTAATCCTATAAAAGCATCTTAAAACTTTAGCTCATAGAACTTAAATTTTTAATAGAATTTCTAAATTATTTATTGATTTTTGTAACATTATTTTCATTTTATTGAAAATTCTTATCTAATGGCTAACTTTGTTTCTAAAACTTTCATAGAACTGAAAATTGATTAAATCCCATTGGCTGAATTGCTCAATTATATTAAGATAAATATCATATTTGGTACCTGAACTTTGTTAATTTGTGCAATTAACTACCTACAGTTTTAAAGTCTCAATTTACTATTTGAACTTTGCCAACTTTTGCAATTAACTATCCAAATTTTACTAAATTTTGTAATTAACTATCTAAATTTTTCTTAATTTTGCAACTAACTACCTCATCTATATAATATGAATGAGGTATGAAAGTTTATAAGTAAGAAATTGATACTTCTAAAATTCAAGCAATTAATTGTATAAATTGGTAAATTTTAGGTACTAATTTTGACATTTACATAGTATATCATCATTGTAAAGTTTTTTTTTTTTCCTTTCGATGGGCTAAAATGGCTATTATAACGTGGCCACATAGGGCCATTACTGTAAACCCCATGAAATTTTCATTATTTAGAAACTTTCATTAGAAATAGTAACTTGAGAATATGGTAGTTATAAATTCATAATTAGAGATATGATTAAAAATTTATATACTAGAGATAATTTTAACTTTAGAGCTTATAAACTTTAATCGCGTAAGTTTAAATTTTAATATTTAACTATATAAACTTGAATTCTAATAACGTAAACCTAAAATTTAATATTACTCAATCACGTAAGATTAAAACTTTATAAAATAATTTAAAACCATAAATAAATTATTTTAAATAATTTAAAAGCTTAATTTTCAACTTTAACATTCTTAGTTTTTATTTATAAACGTTAAATTCAATCTTTCGAACTATATGAAACTTTAATCAGGAAAGTATAAATTCTAGAAATTTTCAATCGTGTAACTTAAAAATTAAAATAAGATAAAATAAATTAATATGAAAATCAAGGGGGCAACTTTCGGTTATGTGCACCGAAATTGCTTGTAAATTTCCCTTCCTTCCTAGTCCGACAAATCACCATTGCTTTTTCTTATATTCAATAGGTATATGTACAAATACATGTATATTTATATGTATATGTTATATATCTATTAATTTTGCTTAAATTTAGTCCTCACCGTGAACTCCAAGTGGGAAACCATTAATATTTTATTTTGACCTAGACTTGTTCAATTGAATGAAGACTTATCTTAACTCAATTAATCCTATAGGTAATAGGTAGCCATAGACTAGAAATAGCGGAAACTAATAATGATAACTTTGATTTTTTCTCTTTTTTCTTTTGTTCTTTCCCCAATTTTCCCTTAAATTGCCGTGAAGACACTGCCCCACATCCTCTCACTTTCACTCATTAACCAAAACAAAATCTATTCCAATAACCCCTTGAAATTGGTGTGAAAGCTCCCACGTGTACTATCATTTCCACTTTCTTTCCTTTTCAAAACAATTCAAAACATACATTTCCAAATCTTTAGGAAGCTTCTAGGACAAAAGGAATATCAAATACTTACGAAATCAAGTACAAAGTGTAAGTAAATTCTTCTAACTATCACTATCGATAAGGTCATTTAAAATATGGAATTTAACCATGTTATTTTCTTTCTCTAGAAGTGGCATAAAGAAGGCATTCATCTTATATTTTCTATATGATCAAGGTAAACTACTCTAACCCTACACTTTTAGTAAAGGACAAAGAGAAAAGTTGATACGGATAGTTTAGTACTTCGAATATTGATCTTAGAAGCTTTAGCTATGTAAGGGAAAGTCAATATTATGGTGAAACGTCATATTACTATGTGTAGAATAAATTTATAAAGGTAATCATAAAAATCACAAGATAAAAGACCTTTATCCATGGTATTTATGTTCTATGGAATTAGGAAAATAAGGCCATGATGATGATTTGTACCCAAAAGACATATTGACCTTGACAAATTTTTTATTTAATGATGATTATCAAGTTCAGATAAGGAATAAAAATCAAAACAAGAGCCTATGTATACATACATAGGTGGCGGCCCAAAAAGAAAAATAAGTCACCACTTTATTTTAAATTCAAAACTTTGTGATTTCTATTTCACATAAATAGATAAAGAAGATCAAAGGATTAGTTAGTTGATAAAGGAAATAAATCATTGAAATAATAAAGTATATATCTTTAAATATTTTTAAGAGAATAAATAACAAATTAAATATGATAATATGTGTGCTATAGAATGTGAAGACTTATATGAATAATTAGAAAATAAATTATACGAAAATATCATATATAGATATACATATATATCCCAGGGTTTCTAGAGAAAAACAAAAGGAAATTTTTTAGTTTATAAAGTCTAAGTGATTTATTGAGAAAAACATGAAAAGAGTTTTCCGATGACTATTTATATGCTTAAAATGGAGTTAAAATGAATATCTAGTTTAAGATTAAGTGCTTAAAATTAGGATTTAAAGTCATTTAGAGCAGTTTTTCTAGAAATATTGATTTTATACGAACTAAATTGATTAAATAGATGAAATTATGATAAAGTAGTCTTCATGAGCTTTAAATTGACTATTTAAGTGTTAAAATAAGATTAGAAATGAAAAATTAGCAATAAGTTTAGTAAAATATAAATTTATGATACTTAGCCACAAACAATTAGGAATACATATCCAATTATTTCTATCATGATATGGTTGTTATTACATTATTTTAAGGGAGATAGATCCATTCTCTGACTTGTTGGAAGATTATTATGATGAATAGGTTCAAGATAAACCGATGAGTAATTCAGATCTATTTCACTGTATGTGTTTGTAGTATAGTGCCCTAAAATAAAAGATAATAAAAATTGAATTATGTATGAGGGTATGAGATTATGTGTTGCAAGGTGATAGTATTGACTATTGAATTACTATAACAAAAGTGGAAATCCTTTGATTGAAATATTTGTTTGATAAATTGATAAGTGTTTGTGATTGAAGTGATCATTTTAATAACCGGACTAAAAATATTAGACTTTATAATAAATTATCATGCATTGGATGAATTGTATACATTGCATTATTTTGAGGTTACTTTGCTACTTGTTAACATTCTGGATCTATAGATTTAGTTGGTACTTCTAGATGTGAATTTCCTAGTTTTATGCTAAGTTTTTATAAATCTGTTTGGTTCCATGGGAACTATTTAGTACCCAAAGGAATATTGCCTATGGGATCAAAATGAAATAGTTAACACCTAATGGAGTCCTAAGTTTTCCAAGGGTAAGTGGAGACAATTTGAATTATTTTTAAATCATGCGTAGATTCTCTTTCCTTCGTTCTTAATTTCTCCTAGGCTCAATCAACCGATGCTTGTTTCCTATAACCCTGATGTGAGGGTATAAATCTACACCCCATTTGAATTCCGCTTATTTGAACTTGTATTTTGCTACATACGATTGAGTATTGCATTACATATGCTTGTTAATCAAACTTGCTTGTGATTGTGTGATGTGGAATAAAATCTGATTACTTCACTGAGTTGTGGCTTTGCTCGCACCCTTATAAACATTTCAGGTTCCAGGGCAGTCTGTAGCTCCTGCTAAACTGTAAAGACCCGAGCTTATCACCATATTTAAAATAGGTAAATCTAGCTCCCCAACCACATATAACTTAAAGTATTATATGTAAGGTTGGCTTTAAAGAGGTGTTTGAGTAATTGTCTATCTAAATCCTTTATCAGAACAACTATTAATACTATTAATTAATACAACTTCTCATAAAAACATAACTTCAACATCATATTGCATAAAAGATATAAACAACACACATATATATAGATATTATAAACAAAGGCTTCTAAACAAGCCAATTATAAAAACTCATAAGGATAAACAAAAACTATAATATCTATTACATTTTTTCTCAAAAGGTTCTATCCTATATTATTATATAAGAATCCATCAAGGCCAAAGTCAAACTACTAATCTTCCCAATCATCTAAGAAATTCTCAAAATCTATGCCATAGCCCATACTGGTGTAGAACTCATCAATGTCATCCACGCCTGAAATAGATAAAATATGAGTCAAAGGCCTAGTACACAAGTAAAGAAAACAAAAGCTAGTGGCATACAAGCTTAGTCTAGATGCAAATGCAATAACCAATAAATTATTAGATAATCTTTAAATTAGTCAAACAATACTGGAGCGTTCAAACTCCGGAACAATAGGGAATCTAGGCGTCTTTAGTAATGACTCGATGCTTAGGGGTTTGATATAAGTTGTTTGAGGACTTACATCTCCTAGATGATATATCCATAAACAAAAAATAGTCTCATCTAGGGTTCTTAGCCATTTTTCATCTTCACTTAACTTAATCTATAATATCACCTAGTTCAACTATTCTCATAAACACTCGAACTAAATAATATTATTTCATCTTAAGAATAAGCAAACATTATACCTATACTAATAACCACATCGACTACCTGCCGTACCACTTATGAAAGTCATTGCATCATGACAGGGGTGGTGGCCTAAGTGCCTAACTATCATGCCATTGCATCATAACAAGGTGCCGCTCCTTGAACCAGATTCAACGGCGTAATAGACAATCAATACAAACACATCTTAAATTTTCTTAAGTTAGAGTAAGTTTAGTTATGCCTATCCTAGGCAAGGAATCAAACATGTTACTGTATACCTAAATCAAATCGGGAATTTATAGGGATAGCCAAGCGAGGATCTATCATTGTTCCAAGAAAATCATTTCAAATCAATCATTCTCACTTGTAATACACATAGAACATAACTAATTCTAAGCATAACACTCAAATAAATTCAAACAAATCCAACACAAGGTCATAACATAGTATTTATACATCAAACAACATCATAAAAAGTCAATAATTATTTAAAAGATCATAAATCAAGTATGGAAAGACATTTAAATCAATATACTCATGCTATTCAAAGATCATTCTAACAAGTTAATATAATCCAATTATTAACTATTAATCCCATTTTATCTTAAAAAGATCCATTTCCTAAGCAAAAACACATTTAATAAATAAACACAAGTTTTTAACCTTGTTTGGAAAGTATAACAACTGAAAAGAAATAAAATTTAAGCATTGATACTTTTTGATTTTGAAAAAACTTAAAACATAAAAATTGTAGATATCTTTTTAAGCTTTCCAACGCAATTTTAATAACCTAAATCCAAGTTCCAATGAAAAAGTTATGATTATTTTACGAAAACACTATCGCTACAAGGGACTTATCACGCCCTTTAGGTCGCCCGTTATTTGGAAAAACTTTATGATCAAAGCTAATCATGCCCTTTCGGTTGCTTGTGATGAGGAAAAATTTTATGATCAGAACTAATCATGCCCTTTAGGTCGCTTGTGATTAGTTGACTGACAAGTTTTGCGAAAAACCGAGCTCATCACGGAACCTATCTCTGCCGTGATTTGTCCAAAACTTTTCCTTTGTTTTAAACTTCGAAAATTTGTAACTTTTACACTTTTCCAACCTCCTTCAAACATATTTCCAACTTCTTAATTCATCAAACATATATTCTATCAACATCTAACATTCATAAACTTCATTTTCATCTCATTAAACACATCAAATATCAATTCAAATTAACACTTCATTTTCACTCCACCAATTCAAGTACAACCAAAACACTTTTATCATAAACCAACTTCTCATATTCACTTTCTCACTTCATTTTAAACTCACCAAGCACATTTTCATGCTCATAACATTATTTAACCCAACTAGCAACAATTCACTTCTCAACACAACATAATCCATGCATAAACACTTCTTTCTCATCATTAACTTCATCAACACTCTCTACTTCAAATCCCAAACATCTCTACACTTCAAGTTATATGTTTAGCACATGCTAAAAGTTCTTAAATCATCAATATGCTCACTAAACCATTATCAACGTATAGAACTCATCCTAACTTATATTTAGCATAAAACTCATCCTCACAAGAAAACTTGACTACAAAAATACATGTAACAAACAAACACATATACCTTAAGGGCTTTTATATCTTGATGATAAACACTTGAACAACTTATATCACTTGGGCTTAGGATCTTGACCTTACTTAGAGCTTGGAGAGTAAGATTTTAAGAACAAGGAAAAGAAACTTGTCTAAGCTTTAGATGAAAATTCGTGTGGCTTTTTGTCCAAATTTTGGAGTGTGTTTGTCTTCAACAAATGAGGCTCATACTTATCTCAACTTTGATTTTAGGGGCTGCCAAAAGTAATGGGTTTACTAAGCATGAGTTAAGCTTGTTTTGAGGCCTTAAAGATGTGTTTTTGGGCTTGTTACCATGGTTAAAAATTCTGCTATGTGGAGAAAAAATTTACAGTATATTTAACTTGTTTTAAGCAAAATTTCATACACTTTATTACACTTATAAATTTATAAACTCAATATTTAGTTACACTAAGATATATCAATATTCAAATACATTAACACAATACATATATCATGTACTAAATAAATCATATTCATCATGCATCAAGATTATGCACAAATACATTAATACATATGTAAAATATGATTTGGGAAATTATGGCCATTTCATAAACCGAGCTTTTGTTAGGGTACATGATGCGTGCTAGGCACTGATTTGCAATATTCCAAACTCTAAGAATTGAAATGCAGACCTTAACTCAATGAAATATCCAAAACAGAATTGGATTCTTGATCTTGGATATAAGAACTTCACGAATTTTAGTATGGATTGATGGGAGAACCTTGACCCATTAGTTGAATAATCCTAAGAACCTTGATATAGAGATCTCGACTTTGTAGAACATATCGACCAAGAACCTTGATATAACGAAGAACTTAACAAGAATATCAAATTCTTGAAAATTTCACAAGCTTTCGAAAGAACTCAAAGAGAAGAATTTTCTCTTAATTGATTTCAATATCAAAAGTGATATGAAGTAATCTGTTCTTCAAAACAAACATCAAGGACTATATGTCATAGCACAAAGGAAACCTAAAAGACATAAAAACAAAACAAGTTTGTCTCCAATTAAAGCTAGTGGCCTAAAACACATTTTGGGCATCCTATACACTGGCTGAAAGCCAACGACGTTGAAGGAAGAAGGTCGGTAGCATTAGATGTTGCAAGCCAATTTGTTGAAGGCTAATGTTACGTGAAGAAAGCTAGCGTTGTTGATGTTTATGGATGGCGGCTTTGGGACCAAAGCTGGCAACTTTGGGTCAGCTTTAATTTTGTTATTCCTTGCACCATCCGATATAATGAAGTTACTTGGAACTTGGCCATTTCATCCAACTATGTTGAATAGCTTTAGTTCTCCTTCCGCAATTGATTTAATGTGCTTCGCCTGATCCTTCATGAAGTTCTTGCATTAACCATGGAATTCATCCTAAAGTTTCTTAGCTCAGTTTCATGTGATGATGCCTCTAGGCACTTGAACTTGATGTGGTGATCTTGGCATAGTTGGGTCGTCATCATTCCTCTTCTCTTCAACAGGATTCATCCTCGAATCAATTTCACCTACATCAAAAGGACTTAAGTCATAAACATCTAATGCAATACTCACATTGTACTTACCTGGTAAGTCTAATTTATAAGCGTTGTCATTGATCTTCTCGACCACTTGAAATGGTCCATTGGTTTGAGGATGACAATGCCCAGTTTGCTCCACAAAACTCACTAGAAAGGCTAAAAAATATAGCATTCTTGTTATTAACAATGGTCTTAGGAATTCCATATAACTTGGCAATCTCACAAGGCATCACCCTAAATTTGACCTTCTTGCAAGTCAAATAATGACTGCCAATTCTCTCTGCATCCCTTTGTATCTCCTTGGTCCCTTCAAGAATGTTCCTATATACAGGTCGATTTAGGATAGAAGCTCTAAGCATGAAGTCAATTTGATGTTCTATGCTTCTAATTAGTGGTAGCCCTCTAAGAATCTCTTCATATTCTTGCAAAATAGACACAACAAAATTAGGAAAGAAGAGTTAAGATCGTTATAGAAATCAATGCCTCCTTGTAGGTAAGTACAATTAAAGACCTTTTCACTCACAACACTCCTGATCTCACTCTTAGTGGCCAAACAACTCAATTGCTTTTTCTTCTCACTCCCTTCTTTTATCTCACTAGCCACTTTGTTTCTTCTCTCCATCAGTCGTGTTTCATCCTTGCCAACTCTCGTGTTTGCTCTCTTTTTGTCACTAGCTCTCAACATCTCATCATTTTGTTTCACCTTCTTTTGATCCTCTTGTACTTATTGCTTTGTTGAAGGCTTCAAATGGAATGTCTTATCACCATGTCGCACAAAAAATCTAGATTGATTGCCCTTCATAAGAAGTGTCTCTATCGAATTGCCAAGGTCTGCTGAGCAAAATATGACACACGTTCATGGGTATTACGTCACACATCACCTCATATTTGAAGTTTCCCACAACAAATGATAACTTCACTTGCTTATTCACACTCAACTTTCCAGAATCATTTAACCAAAGTAACTAAGATGGACTAGGGTCTTTAAGAGTAGGCACCTTAAGCATATCCAGTAAGTTAGCACTCACCACATTACTAGAGCTACCTCTATCAATAATTAAACTGCATACCATTTCCTTCACTACAACTGGAGTGTGAAAAAATCTTCCTTCTGCTGCTTAAGTTCGCTCTCAAACACCTATTACGTACTCAAGGTGCGTCTATTAACCAGTAACAGATTCGAAGTATCCACTTTCTCATTAGTAACATCCTCCAACTTAGGCATATCATCCTTATCTCCTTCACTGTTGATAGCCGTTTTATATTCATCTTTGCCCAATGCAACCATAGCTCTCTTATTAAGGCATTGATAAGTGATGTCTAGCATCATTACACCTAAAACATACCTTTGGTTTTATTAGGAGTTTCCTCCTTTGGCATAGCTTGAATCGATTGTCACGACCCTAAGAGGGGCCTAGTAGGATTGTCCTAAAGTTATCATACCACGTATGCACCCATAATTTGAGGACTATCTTGTAAATAAGATATTATAAGACTCTATCTTATTTGTTTAATTCTCATAATTTAATGATACCTATATGTAATAACTTTATTTAAATTCACTTAAAATACGATTTTTTCACATTATACCAAGATCGCAGAGAATCGATATCCCCTACCAAATAATAAAAATTGGGTTTCGACCTACAAAATACAAAGTTTCTATTATTTATACAATTCATCAAATTTGCATTCTTAGTTTAATATAATCTATATTCCTAACTTCACTATAGTCTGATGGAGAAGCACTCTTCACACACTCTTAGCCCAGGCCTAGCTAGTATTATAGCCATACAAAAACTGTTTGGGGGGGGGGGGGGGGGGAGGGGAGGGGAGTGGGGGGGTGAGTGAAACCACAGATCACTGAGTTCATTCCTCACTACTACCGTCACACAAGTTATCAAGCATTAATTAAACACTCATGTAGATCTACCTACACACGTATGAATGCACACGTGATGAATGAAAACAACACATCTATAGGAGTCTGGAGCCATAGATGATATAGATTTACGCTGTCTACATCTCTGTTATCTGCCATACTTACCCTCATAGGATACCTCGCCTTACCCGAACGAGGCTGCTTGGTAGTAGCGTCCATCCAGACTCACCCAATACTTACCTGTCATTGGTAAATAGCAAATATTCCCCAACTTGTTCATGTGATTTATACTGGTTGACAATTTAAATCTGTCCATCATCAATCAATGCTGAATCAGGTAGGTAGACCCCAACTCAGGTAACATCTACCGCAAATATTGACCATCACTCATTAAGGGTGAATCCGACAGATAGACCCCAACTTAGGTAACATCTATCACCAATACTGACCATCACCTGCTAAAGATGAATCAGGCAGGTAGATCCCAACTTAGGTAACATCTACTACCACTTGACAAGTGGACCTCAACTTAGGTAATATCTATTGTTAAAACATTACTCAGAAATATCCCAAGTTTGTTTCATAAACTCACTTAGGTAAAATTTCATTTAAAAGATGATCAAGTAGCCACTTGCAATTTTTGCAATTCATGTTCTTTGGAGATACATGTCAAAAATATTTTCAATTGTAAATTCTAGAACATTATAAGGGGCTTCAATCACATGAGAGGGGTAAATCAAATTAATTTAGTTGAGTGATTATATTTATCTGTTTATTCTAGTGATAATGTAGATGATAGCATTCACAGCAATCAGTCATTCATCAGACAAGTAATACAACCAACATAACAACAAACAGTAGCAAGCACAAGCAGATAGCAGGTTATCAAAACTCCCTCACCTAAGCATTATTTTTTCTTGATACGACCTTTGGAAATACTTGGGCTGGAGAACATGGACTTAATATTTCCTATGAAATGAAATAATGGAGATTCATTATTATACTGTTATTTGTATAATGGTTCTGGTTGTGCTTTCTCATGTCCTAATTCAAATTTTATCAATCCTAATCTATTTTATGTATTCAATTAGGAGCTTTAAACTTTATGTAGGTTATATTCTTTTGGTATAGTAGAACTTGTATTAATATATTTTATGTAAGAGAAGCCTTTTATAATGTTCATATGTTCGTTTTAACTGTATAAACTTAAACATAATAGATTATATTCATTTTAGCTCTGTTTGAATATGCATTGAAAAGCTTATTGAATATAACTTTCAAGAATTTTTTTATATATATATTTTTACCCATGTCTTATTAAGAATTCACAAGGTGTCATTACAATGTCTATTGTTCTAATTCTGCATTATAAATCCTCATTTCAAGTCTATTGCTGTGTTTTACGTATCTATCATTAAGTTTTAGTTATTAAACTCATTTTAAGTCCTTCGATCAACATTTGGTCAAAACCAATGTTATAATTTATTTTCATTTTGCTTGTCTTGATCTTTAAATTAAGTACTTATCTTTAATATGTTAGGGAATGCTTTCTAAGATTCCTATAGTTTACATTAATCTATGCTTTATAATTCTCATTTTCCATATATGCTGAAATCTACACTATAATTTATAAGGTGATACTTGAGTTTAATGATTTGATTCCAAGCTAAATCATCAAGTTACTTCATATAATATTAAATTTGGATAAGTTTGTATTAGGAATCCTTGTTTTTCTTTGTTAGTCATGACATCCATACATGATTATGATCATGTTACTAAATTTATTCATATGATCAACTTCATTATGACTTTATTGAAATAAGTATGGTTCAATTATTAATTTAAGCATGAATTCCCCCTTAGAAATTATACAAGGCTAAGAGCTTAGGGTTTGGTCCTTAGGGTTTTTTCAGGTTTGTCTCTTCATTATAATTTTATTTCTATGCACGAATACATACTAGTTATAAGTTAAACTACTTAAATAGGTCATGGCACAAGTTCATATTACTCTATTGTCGAAACTTCTAAAGTAATGTGTAGATGTTCATAATGTGATTAAGTGATTATTTCAACTTCTTGAATTATATACATGCTTTCATTACTCAATATGGCTTAGGTTTTGTTTTAGATAGCTCATGACATGCTGGATCTTTAAACAAGGCTGAAACTTATAACTCTGGGCTTTGATATGTTCTTGACTATTATTTTTAATATTCTCTAGTAAACATGTCATATGCTTAGTGTAAGATTGTTTTGTTCAAGAAAATTGGGATAAGTGCTCTTAGTTAAAAGGAAACCGAAACTTTTAATGACCCTAAACGGAAGATCATCCTAAGTTTCTATTGAAATACATATTTGGACATAATTAATTTATCAATTCAATTATGTAAATAACCATCTTTAATCGAAGTAATTTTAATTCTATATTATTTATCAAATTTAAAT